>JARYHS010013630.1:137874329-138060523 GCA_031002005.1 Vandiemenella viatica | reverse complement strand
AAATAAATGGGTAGATTCCTTTTCTTCATACGTAAACAGAAATGTTGAACTACTATACGTCAGTGCGTGTGAATCACTCGCCGAGTAGCTTAGCTGGAAGGTGATCTTCACCATCGATTGCGGGTACATTTTTGGTGGTCTGTCCAAAATTCCTCCTCTACTACACGTTCCCAATCAACTCCTTAGGGCCCCATGTATTTAGAAATGTAGATGATAGTTAATATTAACCAAGTAGTTATTTGTACTAGCTGACTAGTTTTGAACGTTTAAGCGAGGCAGAAGTCTTTTACCATTCCACTACAGCCTAGCCAGAGGAGTGACAACGTCTTGTGTTTTGAACTATTTGTGTTATTTTAGGTTAATGCTTGTGGTATGAAAACTGGAAGCGGTTTTTAATTTCGATGCAGTCCTCATGTCGCGTTCTACTTAATTTTTGTCCTTTGTTCGTTGATATCAACCACAGAAATCGTTGCGTTTACAAGAGCTTTGCATCGTAATATTTCTGAGCGTTATTTCATTTGTTGTATTTGGTCCGTACAGATCATCAATGAGATTAAGCTGTTTAAACAAAGGTATTGAAAGAAATGAAGGTCCTAAGCTGTAGACTCTCGGTAAAACGGCTTGACTACACACTCTGTACGTAGAGTCCCCTGCATTAGTCCTTAGTACCTGGGTGACCGATCTTCGCTCGGCATCTTTCGATTTCTATTTAATATCCAAGATTTCGAGTAAAGTTTGATTAAAGTAAAAGGCTTGAAGACTTCCTAGGCGTTTTGAGGTGCACAGTTAACCAAAGAGAAACTTCACTAACATCATTAGGCTTACTGGTACCTGAACCTTCTACGTAATGAGGTTAGAGCCGTTTTCGAGAAACCAAATACAAAAATTGCAACTATTTTTTTTTTTTTTTAAATCGTGTTAAAAACTTGAATAGCAAAACGTTATCTACATATGAAATTTAATTCAAATCGTTAGATCCATTTGCGAGACCGCCTCATAAATTGCTTTCAAAGAAAAATGCTATTATTATGTTAAACAGAAATCTTAATGCCAGTCAGGGATTGATTAACGCTGCGAGATTTGTGTTAATTCAGGGCATTCTACGAAATCCCTTGATGATGGATTCTTATGTACCTCGACGAGAAAAATTTAAAGTACAAAATATTTTTAAATTTATATATCTCGCTTAGTTCTCGAGATATCATATCGCAAAATTGACGTGGTTGGTTGAAATGCGACCTGGACCAGAAGATAAATTTCGTCATGGCCAAGTTTGATGATGAATTCGTATGAAACTCGTCGAGAAAAATCGAAAATAAAGAATTTATTTTTCTGATACCTCAAGTGAAGAGGTTAGGATTAGATCCGACCTGGACCAGAAAAAGAATCCACCAAAAGCACTGTGTCGATACGGTGGAAATGTACTTTTCATGTTTTATTTTGTTCCAAATGGTTGTTGTTAGGTTGAAATACAGCATGGACCAGAAGAAACGTCGCCAAAAGCACAAGGAACTATACCTATAACTGATTTTTGACATGCTATATCTCGTAAACCAAGCGAGATATCAAGAACATTTATTCTTTATTTTCGATATGTTTCGTCGCGTTCTATAAGAATTCATCATCAGATTGTGACGTCACGGTAATGATAGAACATCATCAGTGCTAAATCAATTCACTCCGCTAAAACTATGCTCATACCTCGCGTGGTAGTATTTAATGACAAACTAACAACCACTTTTTACGGTCAAAAAGTAAACGGTAATTAGTTTATAACTGGTACCGGTAATATTATTTTCAAAGAAGTTTATCACCTCTGACAAAACCAATCATAAATTTTTAATTATCTTCCTTTTTAAATGTTTTACAATTAAACTTGCAATGTTACTATTTCCACGCCTCAGCCAGTATACAAGAACTGTTCGTTTAAATATTCTTTGAAATCAGAGAGAATCTATTTGTAGGCTTTCTGGTACCTGAATTGTCTACGAGATGGCGCTAGTGCCGTTTTCGAGATATCAAGTGAAAAAATTGTTTGTATTTTGCAAACTCGCTTTTTTGTACGGAAGACAACTATTTAGGTAATCTTAAAAGTCAAAACATTATCTAAATATCAAATTTCATCCAAATCGTCATAGCCGTTTCCGAGATCCGAAATATATATTATATATACAAGAATTGCTCGTTTAAAGATATAAGATACCATTCAACATAAGCCCTAATCATTTCCTCTGTTGGCAACCTAAAATTGATTTATACAACAGTGCTTAAATGCCTTATATTTTCATTGAAAGCAAGAATATAGTAGTCGTTTACTTTGAGTCGGTAAAAACAAATAGCTTTCTGTTATGCATCGAGTCAGTAAAATGGAATACCGTGCAATCTTTATAACATGTAAGACCATTCCTTCTTCTCCTCTTACCGACCGTGGTGGTGTAACGGTTAGCGTTCTGGCCTCGCATACGGGAGAACGGCGGTTCGAATCCCCATCCAGATTTGGGTTTTCCATGGTTTCCCAAATCACTCCATGGAAATTCCGGGATGCTTCCTTCAAAAGGACCGAATTCCTTCCCATTGCTTGCTCCTAATCCTTTCCCGTCTAAAAAAAAAATTCTTCTCTTACAAGATGTGCAAGATGCTACATTATTCAGTGCTGCTCTGGCGTGACTCTGCAGATAGTGATTTTTTAAATGAATACGATTTTGTTGTGTCGTTATAAATCATTTCCAATATTTCAATCCAATATTGGCTCAGAAAATATCGTTTATTAGATATCTGAAAAGTTGTTAGTCGGGAATGTGAGTATTTGTAATGGTTTCCCATGTAACTTATTGTCGTTTCCATTTGACTATTCAACCAAACCAACATTGTACATTATGTAGGTCACATTTTACTGATACCATGCGGCTTATTCACATGGAAGAATGTTACCTGAATATCCATAGTCTTTACCACTCTTTGGGGTGCTTCATTGACTCGCACGAATGTGAGGGTATATATATCTCCAATGATGCACAGTGGAAAGTATTTGGTTTTTTAATCTCTGTTTCCTTTTTCATGAGCTTTTTCGTTATTTAAAATAAATACAACGTTGATAAGGGAGCGTCCATAAACCACGTTGCTCCATTTTGGCCTCCTGTGAAGCCCCGTCCCCCACATATCCTGGCGTGGCTTTTACCTCTACCTCCTCCCGCCCCCCTCCGCCCCCGCGTAGCACATACCTTTTTTTCCTATTGATTCCAGAAGACATTTTTTACTGTTTTCTCTTGTCAGAGTATCGTAAACTACATACGTGGATAATTAAACGACGGAAATAAATATCTACATACTGTTGTATGTTCTGTACTTCATTTTAATTGTGACAAATAATATGAACGAAAATCTACGTGGCCTGGCTCGGGGCCCCCCTCCCCACCACCACGTAGCCCAGCGTAGCTTTTCAGCCCCCCCTCCCCCCTAAGACCGAGCTACGAAGTTTATGGACGTTGCATAAAGGTACTTGATAAATTTCTTTAATTAATATCTACCTATATTTGTCCTGTTAGGGCCAATGTTTTTCTCCGTTTGACATATCACAAGTAGTGTGGAACTGGCAATATCTTTCTATAAGTGATCACTTTCCGAAAATATACTATAATGTTGTCTTTATTGTTCTTATTTCAGTCAGATGAGAAATTGTTTACGGTTAAAATTTGTTCATTGTCAGATGACATACCCAGTAAAAGTGCGTGTAGTCTTGTCTTCTAGTGGTGCTCACGTACGCCTTATCTGGTTAGCATTATGACATCTGCCTTCAGTCGATGGTCTCTTCCAACCTATCTCTCAAACTTACCAAAGGTCAGAAAGGATCTCTAAACTAATAAAAAATACTCGAATAGTCAGAGATAATTTTTCACCACTTAACGTTTAATGCACAGACTCACCGACCGGTATTATATATTTTTTTCACAACAGCATTTACCAGGTAACCATTCCTATTTTACTTTGTGTAACGTTGACAAATCTTAATGTTTCTTAAATACTCTCTTCTTTCATTTGCATGAACGTTGTGCAATGATGAGCAACATGTATTTGCAGTTGATAAAAATGTTTACAGTTTCCTAACACTTATCTGCATATACGTCGCATAGTAACGGATAAACACGCGTGCCTGTGCGATTGTAGGCTTCACTGTGTCTGAGCAGTGCCGACTAATTATCTTGGTGCATTGTCATCCCTAAGTAATGACTCTCTCGTGTTCACTAAAACGGAAGTGGCTACACGCGCGTCCTCGATAAACTAACATGGCTTGGAGTGAACATACTAAACAGCCCTGCTAACACGACAATTTTTCTTTGCCTCAACGAAACACAATAAAGCGCGATTAACTAAACTTACTCCCCTCAAAAATGCACACTCATGAACCAGCCGTACACACACACTTTCCTAACTTTAAAGCATTTAAATGAGCGTACACACACGCCTCTTCGCTGACATATGATGAAATAGCGCGCGTACTCTTTTTTTTTTTTTTTTTTAATGGCATTCGGCCATGTTAGCCATTCAGCCAGCTCAATGTGTTTTTTCGTTTTTACAATGTATAGATTTCATCCAAGTGTGATTGTTTTATCTCTTTTGTAAGGACGACACAAGACGAACACAAGACTTAATTAAAACCACCCATGCCCTCGGCCGGACTCGAACCGGCGACCCCTGCAACGCGAAGCAAGCACGCTACCCCTACGCTGCCGGGGTCGGCGCGCGCGTACTCAATCCCTACCTACGCGCACACAACTGGCGAAAGGATTACCTTCCCCCCCTTTCTCCCCACTTTGCTCCTGTGTTTGTACTTTCTGTCTCTATTTCTGCGTCTGATGCAATTTGTCGACGTGGTTCTACAAGACGTTTCTTCCACGGAACACCTTCTGGTGCAAGTTTTGCACCTCGCTCAGATTCTAATATTGTGCCATGCGTTTCAACCACTAAACTTACCGCGAAAGTAGCTTAAATAATCTCCTTATTTTGCTTAATAAAGCACAGTCATGATATCTCACCTGCTTCGCAACACAACAGCTGGCGGTATCTGAAGAGCAGCCGATCTTCCTCACGCCTGTGCACTATGACCCGTTTTCAGTCTAATGCTGTTAGTTCTATTGTAGCATCCACCAACCTGCGCTGTTTAAAACTGGATAATCCTAGCGGTACAATCAACCGAAACCTTACATTCGACCTTAGCTTGATGTGACAAGTTCCTGAAACATATCGTTCACATTAATATACTCACTTTTTATATATTGCGTTTCGAAGTACAAATCTGTCTTAGTGTCGTGATATAGCAAGTACATGACACTTTTAACTTATAGACTGTGATGCAAAGCATGAAGTAGATTAATTATAAAACTGAATGTTGCGTGACGTAATTAGCTAGCGGTTGAGTTCCTAACTACTTATCCAATATAGTATTGAAACATTACAACGCTGAGAGATCAAAACACTGCTTATTCGTCCCGGCCACCAAACATGGCGGCAAACTGCCAAACAGTTAACCTGCCCAGTCTATTCTGTACTCTGAGATATAAAACACCGTGTTAAACGCCTCATAAAAGCAGTCCGTGGCGATTAAGGTGGTGAAGCGGCAACGCGTATCGTGGGCTATAAAACACGCGAGTGGCCATTCAAACAGGACGATCAGTTCACTAAACAGTCGTGCAAGTCACTCCGCAGCTTCAGCAAATCACTGAGTAACGAACCACTAAACTAACTAGATTACTGCATGCTCCTGTCCAAACTATCAGTGTGTTACATCCTATGCAACCACACCTTTTGGTGGACATATTATCATCACCACAGGGCGTTCATGCTCAAATAGAATAAAAATCTCAAAATCCGTAGGTATTAGGTTGCCGAAAAGTAATATAAGCTTCAAACATTCATAATTCCTTGGTGACAAAACAAATAATGGCTACACGAAACCACTAATTCAGAAGTATATATTTAAGTTCAGATGCCCACTTTGTAGGCAGAGGTAAACAATACCCTAATTTTGTCACAATGTGTTCATCAAAATCCTATGCCTACATCTTTCTTAAGCAAATATTTGACCAGAGCATATTCTTCTACATTTCAGATTGAACGTACAGTTCAGCTGCAAGGATTTTTCACTTTTTGCTGAATAATGTAAGAATGAATTTACACATTCTTGGTGAGGTCACGAACTAATGGGAGGTGCTGCGTGTCACCTCATTAATCGCAACATTGCATTAAACATCTTATTAAACAATGGTATCTTTCACGTAGTTAAATATTTAAGATATTTTCAATTCCTGTTGGAATCCTCATAATCTTTGTAACTATCCTCAGCATCATTAAAAGCAGAAGAACTGTGGCATGAACTGTTCGCATACGCTAGCCATCCTGTCCATCCGAGACACCAGTAAGATACACCAAATCTGTTTTCGATCTGACTGCCAAACATTTATAGATTACACCAAAATTTATCTAATACAAGTGATCATATAGACAAACATCGTGCCAAATATAGTGGAATACTTATGTTATGGTGTTGGACGAGCGGGCGCGTTGTTTCATTCTGTGAGTTGTCAAAATAAAGTACCGGGCTCTTAAACCCTCGCACCGCATACATCAAGATATGACGTAAAGATCGCTGATATAGATGTCACCATGAATGAAGTTACTGTGTTGGGCACTCTGCTAACTTATACAATATTATTATCTTTAATCCTGTCAACACATCACCTCTCTCGCCATGTAAACCTCCAAAATTAATTTTGATTACTCTTATAACTTAGCTGATATTATACTTAAAGAAAATTGCTACAGAATGTCAGAAATATTCTCTGCTTGCAACATAAAACTGAAATATAGTGGGTTAAAGTGCGAACTCCATTTATTATTGTTAGAGTTCGCGGAATGTTAGAATAAATGCGTTTTAGTCCGATCAGATTAGATAGGACTAGGAGCGACGCAAATAAAAGAGAGGCGTCGCAGAATGGCGGCAGACTCTCTCCTCTGTATTGTTCTCCTAAAAGTCAATCAGCTGAGAATCGATGTTCAATACGCCCAGTTCTAAACTGCAAGAGCCGGAGAAAACTTTGCTATTGACTGCCAGAGCGTATTGAAGTTACCGGAACCAGCGTGAAAGACCAATTGCTGGTATCCAGACGCACTGCCGGCAGAAGTAAATTACACTAATGTTGTCTGATTTTTTTTTTTAGTTCATCACCCTCTAAAAGGAGGACGTAAATTGAAGTGTGTCCAAAGAAAAGTTTGCACTTCCGTTTGTTTGTTTTTTTAACTATATGTATCAGTCGCGAAAGGAAAAGAGAAAATTGCTTCACATTTTTGTATCTTCACCGCCAAAGAAGTACCAGGAAGATTAGTCGGCTTGGAATAATTGTGTGTTGCTGTTACTAGGACGCAGAGTATTTTAAAAGCCAAGTTTCGCACTACATTTTGACTGCTCATAAATGTTGGAAATAATGGCGGTTCAATAGAAACAGGCAGTATTGACAGGAAGGCAGACGCTCGTTATCTCAGAAGTACATGAGACTAAATAATATCTATGCTGTAGAATACAGCACAATTCCATTTGTGAGGTGTGTTGTGTAAATGTCTGCTCGACATTACCAGACTGAATGAACGCGTTATTTTTCGTGGCAATATTCCTTGTTTTTATTATTAGACCTTTACGGCTAGTCGATGTCGATGTCATTGGAGCCAGGACAGGATTTTGGGCGAGGATCGGGAATCAGTCCGGTCCGACATTCGCATGGGATAATTTTGGAAAACCATGGGAAACCGTAATCTGGGAAGCCGAACTGGAGATTGGTCCGCGTTTTCCCCAGTGCCAAACAATTCTCCAGGCTTGTGTAAAGGCGGGCTCTTCATCATGGAGTCTCCATGCTGTCTGGTATTGGGACGTTATGCCAAGTAGAATTCATGACAGAAACTACTTTAAATTTGCTTTCATGAAAATATACGCAATACAAGGTATAAAACTGCTTTTCTTTTAAAAAAAAAAAAAAAAAAAAAAAAAAAAACCAGAAGATTCTTCATCCCCGTTTATAATTTATCGAGATTTCTATAATATTGTTAGATTTATATATTTATTCAGAAGCTACGTTTTGTTGGGTAGTGGAAGGTATACGAATTTGCTAGTTTGTATATCGTGACGAGCTGGGAGCCTGTGCTGGAGTTTGTGGGCACTGTAATGCCTGCCGCAGACCACCGCAGCTGGCTCAGATCCCCTCACGGGCGGAGTACGACAGTACAAAGACGCCTCGCGCACACCACAGGATTTTTTTTTTGTTTTGCTTCAGGCCTTCCGCCTCGTCCACTTCGGGGTCATTAGAGGCGGGATAGGAGGGAAGGCAGGGAATGGGAAGGAATTTCGGCCGTGGCCTTTTCAAGGAACCATCCCGGCAATCGACTGGACTGATTTCGGGAATCTATGTAAAACCCAAATCTGGATGCCCGGAGGGGTATTCGAAGCTACACTCCGTTACTTGTACGTATTTTACAACAGATATTGGTTGCTTGTTGTCAGTGGCGTGACGCGGTAATATACCATCTCTGATAATTACATTGTGGAAAACTTATTCACAAAACCACTTTCAGAATTACACATATTTTTTTTCACAGTATTCAACTGACTGACACCGCAGTGGCTTGTAAGGCATGGCAGTTTGTCTTTGCGTTTTCCTTAGAGATCGCATCAGCTTGAGGTCGCTCACTGTTACGCAGGCTCTTAATACGTGTGGAATGCCGCTCCGCTCACAAATCAATTCTCTCAATCTGTGACACAGATGGCGGCTCACTTACCACACTCAGTAAAAGTATCATCTTAAAACTAAGATTATTGTTTAAAAGACTGAAACAGAGCCCTTTTTGTAGCAAACTGAAATAAAAACTCAATAATAATCTTGAAATATAAAGATTTTGTTAAAAAGTGGTAGGATGTTCCACAGTTCAGTATAAGTTTAAAATAAGAATACAGCCACTAACCAAAACATTAATTCTAATGGAAAAAGAGCGTGGAGTGTTAGATATCAGCTATCTTAATTTCTTTATTGCTAGCCGTTCCTAAAGGTAAAGGCTTAAAGTTGATGTTTTCGTCAATGACTTTATTGTAATTTTAAGCTTATTTAAAAAATTCATTATATTGGATTGTGGGACATGGTACCACTGTTGAACAAAATCTTTGTATTTAAAGATTGTTTTAGTTCGCATTGCAAAAAAGCGGAATTTTTAGTTTTTTAAACTATATATTCTTGTTAGTCATAGAACAAGATTGAAGGTATAAGTAATGTTGACGCTCGAGTCTTACCATTTTATAATTATTTCATTCATATCAGCCATTTCATCTGATTGTCCGAGAACCGACTGCGCGATTTCTACGTCGATGTGTTTTTTAACTGAAAAGATTTTTTTATGGACAATTATTAATAGCAGAACACGGATCTGCCTTGTAGCCTATCAAAATATGGCCGCAAGCACTTTTAATTAAAATTTCATTAATTATTTTTCTAAACAATTTAGTTCACATGTTTTTTAAATAAACAATAATTCATTTCGAAGAAAGACATGTAAAGAACTGAAAAATATATGGGTTGCCTATGTAAAAGTGACAGCGAGTAGGGGTTGCTAGCTGTTAAAGATATGTAACAGCGAGCACATCACACCATCCATCCATCAAACAGGGACGCTCTGTCAGCTCTATGTCATATATATATTTTCTAGAACTGTGCAAAAAGTGAGAATTAAAAATGTAATGTGTGGTTATTATTTATTTCTCATATATATGTGTATATGTATGCGGAATAGAAGAAGCATTTAATCGCTAAATTTCTAATTAAAAATAATATTAAATTTATTTAAAAACATTTAAATATTAAAAATATTAATGTCTGTATATTAATATCTAGTAACTGAAATATGTATCGTTAAAACTAGAGCCAGCGCATTACATTATGTGATATATATTGTATACGCTTTTTAAACTACCTGCAGCGAGCTTTCTGCTGCTGAGTCGCCTGCAGCTTACAAAATAATGCAGCTGAACTATTTTTGGTGAAGAATATATTTTCTAGTAACTACAATCATCTTTACGCTATATCTATCTGTATGGTGACTATTGTCTTCAAGTCTCGCTTGTTACCCAGAGTGTATTGGACCTTCGGTTAGGGAGGGGGGGGGGGGAGCCAATACGTTGATGAAATATAATTATTAATAATATATATGACATCCAATAAGTTGGTTATTTGGTTAAATGATGAACTAGAACCATGATTTCTACATGAAGTTAGTTTCACACAAAATTATACTCAATTTATTTAGTCTTCTGGCTTATACAAGGCCGGGTATAGTTAACGTTACGTTAAACATAATCCATAGACAACAAACAAGCAATACCTGACATTTACAATCCGCCGGATAAAAGCAAACATAAAACTGATTTAGATATCTCAATGATTTTGCAAAGTCAACATGTTTTAAAGTGACATTACAGGCCAACAACTTAAAGTTAACATTTACAAAAGAATCCCAGGGGCGCCGTTTAAAGTTAAAAGCATCGTTTGAATTTAAAACAATGAGCAAGATTATTCGAATTTGAAATTATGAACATGAAATATTGGTTAGCTCAGTAATTGTTATGATGGGAGCAGAGTCTTATCTCAGGAGCCGTTTACGGGTTAGCAAGCCTCATTAAAACCCAATGGAACTGGGGACCTATACGTCGGTACTTTACCGTAATCGCATCTTCTCGACGAGGTGTGACACGCTCTGTACCACTGCTTCAACGAATGCCAGGTTTGCGGATATGTCCGCGCTAGCACATCAGCTTACAATCTCTGGCAGGTGGACCGCTCAGCTTCCAGCCCATTTGAGCCAGACTATGCGACCAGACACAGTCACTGATCAACGGCTAAGGGCGTGTCGGGTGACACGTCCGCACTGTAGCTCGTCTCGGCAGCAAGTGAAGTCGAATATGGCGTCGTGTCCTCTTGTCGCGGCAAAGCCAGCTTTCCTCTCCCCGCACATGGAACAGAAGCCTTGAATTAACAACTGTGAACCCCTGTATCCGTTCACGATTGGTGCATCGATATATGTCCATCATCACGTGCTTCGTGTCGTCGCTAACATTTGCTACCCGTTCCCGCACATTCTGCTTGACCTTGTCGAGGAACTGGGAAGGGATGAGGTCAGTACACTCGGCAGGTAACGGTTCCCGCGCGCCACCCCTTTGTGAGCGGAGGCGTCAGCAAGTCAGCGACACTGAGCATTGTCCCGTTCTCTGAACGTTCAAAACTGCGGTTCAAACTTCCCACATTTAATATTTTCTGAATAGCAAGTTTTGCACAGAAATTGAATCATATAATAATAAATCTGGTTGCCCGGGTTTAATACATAATTATTCACCTATGAATTAACCCTATTATTTATAATATTTACAATTTAGATAAATGAATATTTTTCAAAAATTTGAATATTAATTAATTATTTATTAATAGTCGTTGTGGATGACTCCGTCATACCACAAGAGAAGTATGAAGTCTTCATTTGAGAGCAAATTTATACTATAAACAACCTTCAACTCCTGGTTAGTTCCTGAGGAGCTTTCAATTAACTTTTACTATGGAACGTACTCATGGGTCTGAACCAAATTATTCTTGCTGTACCCTAGCTATTACAGCAAGAGAAAGAAGTAGAGGTCAAGTTTCGGAGATACAACGAACATTGACTCCAGCCGTTCGTTTCTGTATTAAAGGACATGTGAAATCTGTAATGATGCGGGATTGGGTAAGGCTCTTTGAAAACAGAGTGAACATTGAGATCTGGTCCGCCCCCCCCCCCCCCCCTCTGGTGAGATCTGGGTTCCGTGAGACCCTCTACCACCCTACAGATCGACTTCTTTGTTTTTTTTTAGGTCTCACCCTCCCAAAGCCGGTTACCCCGAAACTTTTTGACGAAATACCCCCCTAAAATCGACTTTCGTCATTTGTAGACTTTTTTTTTAGCTCTAAAGACCAAACAAATTTCCAAAACCTCCCGTGAGATTTCTGTTGACCCCCCCCTCCCCCATGGTGAGATTTTACTGGACCCCCCCCCCCTATTTCACCTCACGTAATTTATGGACGCCTCCCGTCAGGAATATCCTGTAACTGAAGCCAGTATTCTCGAAGAACGTCTTGAGTTTAATATTGGTGGTTGTATAGAAACCACTGCCAAACGAAATATTCGGTTCCTTTATTAAAAGTAGTATTTAAAAAAATTTAACTGAAATAATAATTACGAAACATTGGAGACAGAAACGACTTTCAATGGAATACCAAAAACTATTCAGCACTTAAAGCACGGAGCGGAGTTTCCAACCTTACTCAGCGCTTTGATCACTTTTGCAGGAGGCAAAGGGAACGCTTTGAAAGGGTCTGTTAAGATTCAGTCAGTGGAATAATTTCATTCACTTCAACAGTTTTCAGAGTTACACGTTTCTACAATAATTATTGAAACTAAATCGCTTGCAAAGAGCTTCAAACAAGTAGAAAACGATTTTCGTCTGAAACCTGAGTGACTGATTACCTGTCAGAGCGTGACTTTGTCTTGAAGTAAAGCGAGAAGCCGCCGGCTCATTAGAACTAAACGCTGCCGGCGGGGACACGGTGCTTAATTGCTAATTAGCGCTCAGACGCAGCCTGCCACCAGAGAGGTCCCGCTACCCTACACACTACAACACATTTTTGTATGCTGCAAACAATTTTAATCAAGTTACATGAATTTTTAATTAATTTATTACTGCCAATCAAATTTACGATTGTGGATTCATAATTAACTTTTAAAATTAATAAAATTTTAAAATGATTTTTTTTTGTTACATTCGTGTTGAAATTTGTCAGCTGCTGCTTCGTCCGCGAGTGTTAAGTTGATGCTTTTGCGAAAATATATGGAAAGCCTTCCTGCTACACGATGCTACGATAAGTAACTGAAAAATCTCTTAATTTTTGCTCCGCATGTAGTTGGGTAATTTTTTAAGTAATCTCAAATTGCCTTAATTTATTTTAAATGTTCCAAAGTAAAATCCAATACAGTTTTTAAACTGTATGTACTTCAACATCAATCTCAAGGGCCAGGGTACTTCTCTCAAATCCATCTCCAAGTTGAAATCTGCTAATTTATTCCTTCCATCTAAAATTTTAACATTCCTCATCGTCGTTCGGTTAAAAGATATTTCCCATAGCCATCTTTTGTCTTAATACAAGTTCCTTTGATTTACCTAGTATTTTATCTGATCTTCCTAAGAGCGAAATATGTTCTACCTAGATTGGAATGCCAGTCCGCACAATAAAGATTTCGGTATCTCATAGTTTCCTGAAATCACTACAAGCGAATGCTGGGATAGTTCTTTCCTAAAGGTCACGGCCGCATTCCTTGCCCCCATTGTACTTCTGCCGTTACGTCGACGAGGCGTAAAAGGCATAAAAAATTCAGCCGTTTATTTCTCTCATTGTTCATTTCCGTGTCGCAGTTCTTTGCTTCGGCGCATTGCTACCTTGGGCTTCCGCAAGGTTCGAACACGTTGCTCTCGCGTCTTGTGCTGTCTTGAATCTTGCTTAGAGTTGGATTAATGTCATGGTACATGTCATTATCTTTACTATCTATATTGTGTGAATTTTTGTGTAGGTTTTCAAAAATGGTAAGTTTAAAGTCTTCGCAATTGGTAGAAGAATTGTAAGCTATATGTCTTTACAAATGATCAAGGAAGAACTTCTTAGATGTGTTAATATTTAACTGCTTTCCAATTTAATCCCCCTTTTTTGATATATAGGTCACGATAATCCGACAGTCTATTAATTACATATAACTTCATGTTCCCTCACATTTTAAGTAACGCCTTGTTCATTTTTAAAACGAAACAAGAAAATAAGGAAAGAAAAGAAACCGTAAACTCAACTGAGTCCAAAATATCTAAAGGAACGCTCGTCGACATCCAAGTCAGGACTGAGGGATAGGAACGAGAAGGAATTCGGCCATGGTCTTTTGAAGGAATCATCCCAACGTTCGCCTGGAGAGATATTGGAGACCATGGAAAACTGAAATCAGAATGATCGAACTTGGGTTTGAACCCACGTCTCCCTAATTCCAGGCCCTCGTGTTACCGCTCACCCACCACGCTCTATTATTATTATTATTATTTTTTTATTACTGTGTTCTCAGCTAATTTGATGTAGTTCTTCATATCCTCTTTACTGAGTAATCACTTCGTCTCAACACACCAACCACAACCTGCTTCTTCACTTACCTCTTTCACACTGTCTAATCTTTATCTTCCTACATAGATTTTAGTTTCCACTGTTGACTCCACAAACAAATTAATCGATCCAACATATCCATCTATCCGTCATATTATTCCGCCCACCTCTTTCTTTATCCATCACTTCGAAAACACGTTCGTTTCGTGTCTGATTAGTCCACGCCGTTTTCAATATTTCAATGATTTCAGTTTTGCTTGTTTCTCATAATTCTCAAGTTATAGCTGCAGCTCCATAAACCGTCGCAGATTTGAGAAAGTTCTTTGGTTGTGAGTACCGTGTCAATACTAAAAACTAAAACATTTCCATCTATGAATAAGGCGCCTTCTGGTTCTGAGATTGTCGATATTTTAACGCTTCTGGTTCATTCTTTCCATTTGTACTGTCTTATTTGAATCTGAATCGTTGAAAGTTATGTTAGATTTATTGTTGTTGTCTCAATTTCGAATCTTTTAAAGACAGATCTACCGGATTAAAACTTATAAATTAATGCATGTTACTTGCGTACGAAATATTTACATTTTTTAACTTTATTTTTAGAAAACACTTTTTCTTCAGTGCATTTCAGTCGACGTTTTGCTTTTTTAATTTTTGCCGAAGGCTATCCTCGAACAAATTACCACAGTAAAAACGCTGCTTACTCTGCCTGATAAGAGGAATAGAATACTTAGAAGATTATATAATTTTGAGGAAAATAACCTAATAATTTGGTTTAATATGATTTCCCATCTAAGAAGACTGGTAAGATACTTTTGGCTGTGAATTTAATTTTTTCTTCTTACAAAATTATAAGTGGAATGTCACAGATGTAAGGTATACATTTATCTTATTTAATTTTTTTAGTTATGTAACCGATTATTTAATTGAATATTTAGTCCAAATAACTTACCTTGTCAGTATATATAATTAACTTTAATTTTAGGTTGTTTCATTATTTTGTTGATTATTTGAAATCATGTATAGTATTTAAAATTGTGTTCAATATCTTTTCTATGAACAATAACATTTGTAAAATCTGTAAGAGGCTACAACGCATCAGTCACTTTTGCCTGTGTTTGCAAAGCACCACCTGTGATTTTTTGTGTAGGTTTCTTACGTAATTATTTTTGTGTTATATGAGCTTGTATTCGTTAGCTTTTAAGAAGCCAAGATAGCTTGAGTTTGTTTGTTTCTAGGTCTTTCTGAATTTTTGTACTTTAAATTTCTAGTTTGTGTCTAAGAACGCTTTTGCCGGCGTGTGCTTTCTGCTTGTTCATTGGTCTTCTAGCATTGCGTAGAGATCCTTGTGGTGTAGTTGCTAAAGTATTACTTTCAGAAACTTGTAATTCGTAAAGTTTCGAGTAATATTGCAGTGCGGAATCATTATTGAGCGCCAAGTTACGTGGACCATGTTAAAGCAGCCCCAGCCAGCCGGGTCCAGTGTACGAGCTAAGCCCAAGTCTGATCAAAGCATAAAGGGTGCTTTTGTCTGGAGACAGACGGATATATTTTTTTTTTTTACAAAAAGTAACTTCTCACTTCGTATAGAAAGTTTTCTAACACCTCATTTCAGTTATTTAACTTATGAAGTAAAGACATTAAAATTTGTATCATTAACAATAACTGTGAGTTAACTGTTGCTGCGGAAGCTGAAATACTGTGCGACATAATGTTGGTGGTTAGGATGTTTTCTCATTTAACAGTTTCGCTGTGTAAAGTTGCAAGGTAGGTTCATTTAACATTAACGGTGCGTTTCGAGAGTTGCATGTGTAGTTGTGAGGAAACTCTCTCATCAATATATAAATCTTTCACGCGGTACCTCTTTGCTATTATAAAGCTCTTGGTCGGTTGACAAATTTTAAATTAAAAAGAAGTTCATTTCTCTCACTTAACAATGTACTTTAAATGTGAAACGTAGATTTAGAGATATGAGATCTCAATGTGATCGGAACATGTTTCTTGAAATCTGTTCTGAAGAGCACGATTTAGGGTGTTGAGACCTAGAACGTTATTACCATAATCAGCAATAAGTCTAAGACACTGAGCGCTAATGTTTTAAAGAGACGACTCTATCTCTGGAATAGCAGTTGTGTTTTGAGAAGACTCTAACCAACGTGTCATCGCAGTTCACAAGATTTGCCTGAATGAAGCGACACATTTGTAGTTGTATTCTGTGCTGTAATTCAACAGACTCTGAGCGTTGCATGAGGGAACGAATTTGTTTATGAACCCTCGGGGCTTCTCGCAATTAACTGAATTTAATTGCGATGTTGGACATGTTCCGCTGGCAGTTTCCATATACGCTCATTTTCCCTTTAGTAATTAATTTTTTTTCTTAAATTCTGAGAAGGTAATTATCCAACTCGTACTAGATGGTTACGGGGAGGGGGAGGGGTGGGGGATTTATACCCTACTACTACACCGTACAGCAAGACGACGGCACGAGATCAGCTTTATTTGACCAGAGCATCCACTGAAAACACATTTCTCGACGATATGGGCCCACCTTCAGTTTACACAATGTCTTGTTCGCAAATTTGGCCCATCACCTCATGAGGTATACGGCAAGCTTAAATCACAAACATCGTCTTGTACCGACCAGAAACGTAGCTTATCGAACGAAGCTATCTTCTACGAGTCACCTGCAGTTGAGTGTACGTGATCGAGTCCAGGTGAGCCACTGACGTCAGCGCCAAATGTTCCTTCACGAACCTCGTCTCACTTCCATAGTGTGTCCCTCAAACCAACTATCGCAGTATATTTGTCTCCAAAATTTTGTATAAAATAACAGAGGTTACAATTAGGGTTGCCAACCGTACTATATGTGTAATAGTAAGTTTTCCCGGCGGATCTGTTACTTGGAGATTTCTTGGGCGTGCGATCAATTGATCCGGCTGCACGCCCGAGAAACCTTAAAGCAACCGTACTATAATTTATAGTATTGTACTGTATTTCAGGTCTCTGTACTATATACTGTCGAAATAGATATAATACGCGAAAATACTTTTTTTTTCGCAGCACTGAAACTAATAACAAACAAATCCCTCGCTTTGTAAAATCTGTGAACGCACCTTAAGATTTATCTTTTGAGTAATGCGATGTGCGTTTATCCAAAAGCGCCTCTGTCTTCTGCGTTCCAAAATGTCGAAACTAACAACGTCAAATGTTTGTTTGTGCATCTGTCCTTGCTTCGTTTTGGTTTAGTCAACTATTTTCACTTAGAGGTTGTTCTTCTTTTTTGATATTAAATTAAATTAGCTATAGAAAGTGATAGCAATAACAAAAGTGCGTCATTTCTATTGAATTTGAGGTCACTGAGTGATTTTACTATTAGTTTATGCGAGGATTGTCCTGCACATATTCAAAACATTCTGACGATGAATGAAACTGATAGAGCCACTAAAGTTGAAATATTTTTGGGTTTCACCAGCCATTTTTTACATAACTTTCACAAAACTCTTAAACAACTTGAAAACATAACAGTCTTAGATGTATATAATATTATTTCAACTCTAAAATCAACGCTAGAAAAAGCTGAAAGAGACTGATTCTTTGGTTAAGAAACGAAAAAAAAAATCTCCTTAGAAGCCATATTCACCACAGAAAGTGGCAATATTAAAAAGGATTTTCTAGTATTCGTTTATAAATGTCTGGAATATGTTAATAAATGATTTGATTCTGATGAAGGTAATTGTCTATGGAAAATCAAAAAATTAAATTTAGAACATAAGGTTTCATTTGATGACTGGAAGACAATATTATAATTTCTAAATTTACGAGAAAAAATGAGTATCAAAATAATCTAACTTTACCCTGAAATACAAATATTAAACGAAATCTAGATAATGTAGCAAGTTTACCCATAGAACCACATGCCAAAAATGGCGGAATATTTCAAAATATACCGATAATAATTTAAAAAATTTATTTAAGATATTTTATTCCTTTTTCCCTATTCCCACCACTTTGGCATTCATAGAAAGGATATTTTTCATTATGAATTCGAAATGACTAGATAAATGGAAGAGAGAAGCAAAGCGAGTATCTCATTGCAAAAAATATGAGTTTTTTATGTATATTAATTTAAAAATTCAATGTGATAAAGCATTTTACTGTAGATAAAAACTTGTTAAAAGATGCAAGCAGTGCAAAAAAGTATAAATTTTATAAAAATGAACAAGTAAAAAACATACCTTTTTTACTCTTTCCATAAAATGCTGTATTTTCTGAAGTGTACTATGTATTTAAAGATTATTATAAAAAATACTATAATGAGCCGAAAAAATGTTGGTAACCCTAGTTACAATAGAATCGAGAAAATGAAGCCATGAATAAGCAATAGCCGAGTTCAGAATCGGCATATCGACAGAAGGCGCATACACCAAGCAATCGATCCACGTTAAACGTGGAACTGATGCTAGATTTTCTCCTTGAGATGTACGTGTCTTCTGATAAATAACTGAATATTTTGAAGTACCTTTAAGGTTTCCAGAGAGATCAGGTATACCAAATCCATTCAACCATTGGCCACGTACGTTCCCGGAACACTTTTTATTGGGAGTATACAGTAGCGATAACCATACCAACAGCAGCCAGCTTGCACGGCAGCTATGACGAACAGGCTGGCAGGAGACGGAAATTCTGAGAAGGACCACTTGACGAAATAAGATTTCAGTAGGACAGTACAGGAAAAGTCCATCGCGAGCTTGTAGCATCCCGGAGGACGTAATACTGAGTGGGGTGAAGCAGGCAATCCCCGTCTACAGGCGTCCAGATGCTGCTATGGGGGAAGTAAACTAGAGGTTCGTGTCCCCAGTGAATGACACGCACTTAGACCCGGAGAGTGGATTTCAATTTAATGTGCATTAACACTAGTATATCTGTGCAGCCAGAAAAGTCGTAAGACACTAGTTGCGGTTATAGTAATTACTTCATATGCAGTTTGTTTGTAAACAATACATGTATGTGCTACTTTACTATCAACTATTTGAGATCGGAACGAATAGAAGTACTCAAATCGTATACTGATCGTGTTAACATTTTTCGTTTTTTAAGTTCTTCACTGGCCAACGTTCATTAGCAGCAAGTCAAGTTCAGTGAAAATATGTCGCATTACATAAGCAGCAAAACAAAGGCAGATCTGGACGTGTCTCATAAAGATCCAGATTCAATAATCGCCCAGCGAAATTAAAAAAATGTTCTGAATGTTCGACATGACATGGCCCAACTGTCACGGACGATCAATCGGTGTTTTGGAATCATTTCATTAACTGTTGGTATCACTGAGACCACCTTCTAGACGTGCCTTAGCATACACAAATATACATCAAAATAATGTTACTCGTGCGGACACATACGCTACAAAACTTGGAAACATCATACTTTAACTCTTGTTAGTACTAGGAAATTCCAGAAATATATATACATATATTTTCAGTATGTCTACAAATAAAATTTTGTCCTACAAACACTGGATTGATTAATGTGCTCAAATATCTCACATTCTACAAACAACGAAACGAAAAGCGTCGAACAGTGAGGCCGCTTGGCACATAGCAAACAGCGTTGTGGACCTTATTGACATTGTTCTAAACCTCTCTGACATTTCCCGAACTCAGAGTAAAGCAAAGTACTGGAACTGCAACACACCGAGGTGATATCAGCGCATTCACTTACTCCAACCTAGGTACACGTCACGTTAAAGCGCTATAAATATGCTGGCCGGTGCCAAATATCTTGTCGATGTACCTCTCAACGGTGAAAGTAAAATCTGCGAAGATCGTATCAAATTACTTTGTGGCTGTATCTAATATTCTGCATAAAAAGTAACTTAGTCCACAACCCGAAGGTTGGTTGGATCCTCCCGAAGGAAGCATAATAAGCCATTGTGTCAGAGGTAGGACGGCCAGTACCATTCCTCTGGGACCTACAGTTTAACGTGGAATCCTAACCACGGAACGTCGCGGCATAGTTTATACAATCAATCACAACTCTCTAAAATTCCTTCTCCACCTGGGAAGCGAACCCAAACTTTTGAAAGCAAGAGTCTTAACCACTGAGCTACCAGAATACTGTTATGTATATATCTAGTAACAGAATGTTTTATTGATACTTGGGAAAGCTGGTTGCAGTTTTTTCTTCAAAGACGTTTGGTAGAGACAGAAGAACTTAAGAGCCTTACAGCCTGTGTGCGTGGAACAATTTCTCTGGAGATATGAGTAATTGAAATTTTCCAGTCAGATGTAAGAGATTTAGGATCTAGAATACATTATCGAGAGAGGTGTCGAGCAATTTACCTGAAGCTGCGAAAGAATTTAAAGTAAAAACTAGGGGCAAAAGGAAATTACCACTGGAGCCTAAATTAGATCACAATTAATAATAATGTGACTGAAATCGCGCTTTGCAGATTTATGTGGTCCTTCTAATCGTATCACTAGGGATTATTGTTGTGAACTGTCACAGCGCCAGACTTCAACGACTGCCAATCTACAATCACTGCCACGTCGATCTCGGCTTAGATCCGCAGTTCCGTGCTGCTTCACTCATGATCGTCCTCTGACCTCCATACATATGCATTTTTTCCTTATCTGCACATGTTAAGCCTTCTAGCACTCCATCCTTAATGCAGCCATGCAGGCCGGTAGAGTACAGGTTGTCTCGTTGTCTCCGCGATAGAGAAGTTCGACATCAGCTGTGAGAGTGAGGAAGAGGGGGCGGGGAAGGAGAGAGAGAGGGGTTGCCTGATGGGTGCCCGGGCTTTCCATTACCGCTGACGTCATTAGCCTCTCCTGCCGGAGGCGAAAATCGCCGAGAGAACAGCCTCAATGGTCTATCTCACCGTGACTATTTACGTGAATCTATACTGTCATGTTAAGCACTACTACAGAACCTACTAATGGGGTTTTCAAAGTTTTAAAGCTTAGGGTAGCAAAGAAATCTCTTTTTTAATTATGGCTTTACGCCTCGTTGAGGTCGAGGTAATTAGCGGAGGGAAGGGACTAAGGGCTAGGAACGGGAAGGATTTCAGCCATGGCCTTTTGAAGGAAGCACCCCGACAGTAGCCTGAAGTGAATTGAGGAAACTACTGAAAGCCCGAATCGGTCTGGCCGGACGGAGATTCGAACCCTTGATCTCCCGAATGCGAGGGCGGAGCGCTACCGCTCACCCACCACGCCAGGTGAAGAACTCTCTCACTGCCCTGAAGGCATTCATCTTGTTCTCTGTATAACACTCGGGTATTCATCCTCTGTCTGTACCCGCTTTAGGAAAACCGGCAACGTAGCCGGACATATAGGAAGTTAGATAATTATGTACGTTTTCGCGGCGGCAATGCTTTATAAAAACTTCTCGGGTTTCAAGCCGCGTCAGAATTGAGCCGTCTGGCGACGTTTCGGAAGCTTGCACTGCTTTCATTGTCAAGCCCCCGCTTAACATTGACAATGGAAGCAGTGCAAGCTTCCGAAACGTCGCCAGACGGCTCAATTCTGACGCGGCTTGAAACCCGAGAAGTTTTTATATAGGAAGTTATCTGGGAGGAGATTTAACACTATGGTCATTTCGAACAGATCTGTAATCACGCATGGAATTTATTGGATGGGCCTTAGTGAATGTTACGATGCTGCGTGTTAAATAATAATTTAAATACCACTTACGCTGTTCATTAATAACATAAGTAGTACCGTATTTTACTAAAATAACTGCAAAAATAATAGTGAAATGGGAAAAATCAATTTCGGATGGGCAAAATAAGTGGTACCACAAAGCTGTTGTAACATTCTGATTATATTACAGGCATGGAACATTTTTTAAGAAGCTATTGATGCTAATAACTATTTTTAACATATAAATTACTGATTCAAGCATGGTAAACGTTACGAAGCAGAAAACCAAACTGTATTTAAATAGTGAAGAGTACACGTCGTCACTGATTGCTGAAGAAAGAAGCAAAACAAACCTTCATAATGGAATTAAGGAGTAAGAGAAAAGAATTAGTACGCTACTGTTCATTGATTATAAGGTACGCGTGATTGAAAGTGGTGAAAATACGGAAATGTTGCTAAGTCACGTGGAGAAAGTATTGGAGAAGGAATGTGCAAAAAAGGTAAACATTAGTAAAACTGTATAAAATATTCTTCGCTCTCACAAAGGGGAAAAGTTCTTCAAATTGAAGATACGTTTCGAATTCGCTCTCCATTTTTATCTTCTAGCAAAGTGTCGAGCTCCAGGAGAGACCGCCCTTATATAGACTGCGCCGGGCCACGGCTGCCAGTGACGTCACGGTCACGTGCGCCTGTCGTTGCAGTGGTGGCAGGGTAGGTAGCCTGATGGGCTGGAGGTCAGAATGCATTCTGCGACTGTCTTGATTCCTGTGCCTCTGCCTCCTCAGCTGACAGATAACAGGGTGCCACTTCGCGCTTGGTTGATACGCCGTGTCTCTGTTTACAGTGTTTTCAGCGTGACAAATCTAGTAATCGTTCTTAATCACGCTGTCTCAGTATCCATTTGCGTGGGTTAATATTTTTGTCGCCTCGCAATTAAAGCCGTGTCTTTGTTCTATGCTGTAAAAAGCTACCGCCGACTTCTTTACACGTCCCAAACCACACATCTCTATTCTCCACGCAGTGCTGAAACACGTAGCGTACCGTCTACCCAATTTACTGATGCCTACATTCGCAAGGTAAGGAATATATACCAGGCTGTCTCAGATCCAAACCATCCTTTGCACTGCGAAGTAAATCCCTTATATTCCTGGGTGGACGGAAGAACGTATTAAAGCCGGCTTTGCCTAACATTCTAGCGTTTTTTGTTGAAGTCGGCCCAGCGTATGGTATATACGCATGATGTTCTACCTCTTGCTTTTCTGTCTTCCTATCTTAATTGCGGAATGCCCTGTTGATTTGAGTTTCTCTGTGTCGATTCATGTGGAATGAACGCCGCAAATGGATTAGTTTCACCGGAAGACTTTCTGCGTCACAGATGGTTCTGGCCCGGCGCACTAGAGTTGATAACACTGAACCGTGCCGAGCAGAATAATGGTAGCTCTGCGTACTGACGTAAATAAATGTTGGTCCTAGAGTGCCATCTGAATTCCTTCTGACCACAATTTCCAGAAATGGCAGGCAACCATCCTGTTCCACCTCCGTCATAAATTTTATACTTTGATTTATTCCATCCATATGTTTAAGAAAATCGCGTAACGTTTCTCTTACGTGTGGCCATATGGCGAAAGTATCATCCACATATCTATAAAAGTAAGTGACTCTCAGTTCCACGCTCTCTGGTGCCATGGACCCGAAATGTCCCATGAACATATTATCTGTCAGTGAGAAAAGTGGTGAACCCACAGCGCCATGCTGTTCAAAATAATTTCATTCGAAGAGGAATTAAGTAGAAGTCATAGTGTGGCAGAAAAGTTCCATCATCGGCTGTTCAAAATTCTGTCTGAGCAACTCTAGTGTATCAACCAGATGAACCCTAGTAAAAAGCGACGCCACATCAAAACTGATTACAGTATCATTTCGTCGTACCACCAAACTCCCCCAAATTTCGCACGTGGTGTGCGCATCTTTCCACTAAAGTACTCAGGAACATGTACAGATGTTTATCTAGTACGTATGTTTGTGATCCAATGGCACTCACTATAGGCTGAAATTTGATCCCTCTTTGCGTTCTTTAGGCAGCCCTTAAAGCCTGTGAGGTACCGGAGCTTGGTGCTGAAGTCTTTTGATGGTGTCCGGTGGAAGACCTGAAGCTTTCAGAAGTGCGATAGTCTTTCTAACTACCGACACTGTCCGATTTTGTTGAGTACACTTCGACCTCCAGAATTTTCTTGGTTTTCTGCCTATAGTCTTCCCTTGTCATGAGAATAGTTATTATTGATTATCTTGAGCGCAAAGCTCCGGTACCTCCGAGGCTTATGAGCTGCCTAAAATACACACAGACATAATACACATTTACACATTTTTTTAACTTATGGCTTTACGCCTCGTCGACGTCAACATCATTAGAGGCGGGATGGGCTTGGGGACAAGGAACTGGAAGGAATTCGGCCATGGCCTTTTGAAGGAAGCATCCCGGCACCTGCCTGGAGTGATTTGGGGAAACCATGGAAAACCCAAATCTGGATGCCCGGACGGGGATTCGAACCGTCGTCCTCCCGAATGCGAGGCCAAAGTGTTACCGCTCAACCACCACGTTCGATAAAATACACAAAACTATTATAAAACCCAATAAATAAGTCAAAACTGATAATAGAATAAACATCAATACATTATTAGGTACATAATAATTTGATATTCATGAAATAAACTTCATACCACTGGATGAAGAAGAAATGTATCGAAATCGGATTGTGACTTCGAGGAAAGGGGATACCTGAAAGAGACAAACCATCAGTCGCATAGGTCTCTGAAATAATTCTTTCAGTGTTATTCCTGTAGTCAGTAAACTAAGCAGGTGTAACCTTGACCTTGATTGAAGCGAGAAAAACAGCGAACCTTTTAAACGTGACAAATAGAAGGATACCGAAATTGAACATATACTGAAAATAATAGTTGAAAAATATAAAAAATTCTTACTTTTTGAGTAGTGCGACATGGTTTAACTGGTTCACAGAAGGACCGAGCGTGGTGGGTTAGTGGCTAACGCTCTGGCCTCACATTCGGGAGGACGCCAGTTCGAATCCCAGTCCGGGCATTAGGATTTAGATTTTCCATGCCGGGACGCTTCCTTCAAAAGGCCATGGCCGAATTCCTTCCCGTTCCTTGTCCCCAGTCCCATCCCGCCTCTAATGACATCGATGTCTGCGAGGCGTAAAGCCACATTCATGAAGGTTGAGTGGAAAGTAACAACTGCAGCGGGAGCGAAAGTTTTTAATAGGAGACAACTGTAATCCAGAACTCAATGTTGAGACTGAGCGATCAGTACAAAATGGGAAGACGTATGGGGTTGCTTATGTTCTATGCTTTCAAAATAAAGTCGAATGTAAATACTCTCAAGTTACTTTAGAGAGTTTTTATACACTGAAGAGCCAAAGAAACTGGTATATACGTATGCAAACACAGGGATATGTAAACACTGAAAGTACCGCGCCGCGATCGGCAACACCTATATGAGACAACAGGTGTCTGGTGCAGGCGTTAGATCGGTTACTGTTGCTACAATCGACGGTTATCACGATTTAAGTGGATTTGAACGTGGTGTTATAGTCGGCGCACGAGAGATGGGACACAGCATCTCCGATGTAGCGATGAGTTGGGGATTTTCCCATACGACCATTTCACAAGTTCACCGTGAATATCGGGAATCCGGTAAAACATCAAATCTCCGACATCGCTGTGGCAGGAAAAGATCCTGCAAGAACGGGACCAATTGTATCGAGCGGATGGGCGTGTACGAGTACGGAGACTACCTCATAAATTCATGGACCCTGCATGTCAGCAGGGACCTGTTTAAGCTGGTGGAGGCGTGTAATGGAATGGGGCGTATGAGCGTATGAAGTTGGAGTGATATGGGACCCCTGATACGTCCAGATACGAGTCTAACAGGTGACACGTACTTACGCATCCTGGCTGATCACCTGCATCCATTCATGCCCATTGTGCATTCCAATGGACTTGGGCAATTCCAGCAGGACAATGCGACACCCCACACGTCCAGAATTGCTACAGAGTGGCTCCAAGTACACTCTTATGATTTTAAACACCTCCGCTGGCCACCAAACTCCCCAGACATGAACGTTATTGAGTATATGTGGGACGCCTTGCAACGTGCCGTGCAGAAGAGATCTCGACCTCCTCGTACTCTTATGGATTTATGGACAGCTCTGCAGGCTGCATGGTGTCAATTCCCCCCAGCACTACTTCAGACATTAGTCGAGTCCATGCCACGTTGTGTTGCGGCACTTCTGCGTGCTCGCGGGGTTCCTGCACGAATTTAGGCAGGTGTATCAGTTTATTTAGCTCTTCAGTGTAATACAAAAATAGAAAGACTTGGTGTTAGTGTGGAGCTGCCGTTAGGTAATAACGTAGCTATTACAAAATCGTTTTAGTAAGGCCGGCCACACACAGAACCGGGCAGGGCGGGGCAGGGCATTTTGCCCCGGGGCGTCTTGTGCGACGGGAAACGCACGGGTGCCTCACACACACAGGACCGGGCGGGGCAGGGCACGTCGAAAAGACGCCCCGGGGAAAAATGCGAAGCTGAAACAAATTATGCCCCGGGGTAAGTCGCTGCCGGGCAGAACGTTCGGCGCATGCGCTGTCACGGAACCCACCTTCCCTCCCCGGGCTCCACTATCTCGCGGTCTGGTTGTGTTGAACACGTGGTTGTGTTGTGTTTCGAATATTCGACTGATTTGTATGTGTGACATGTATGACTGTAAGAATTATATTTAATATGGCTATACAGGGTTATTATATGGTTGAATAACTAATGGTCAGGAAAAAGAGGACCTTAAGGTTATCAAAAGCCGCTCCTCTGGGGTATGGCTGTTCTCCAGTTGGTATTTTCCTTTTCTATTCTGCTCCGAATGCTCACAAGTACAAGTCGAATGTCGAAATTGACATGCGACAATAATTAAAAAACTTGTCTGGGTTCGGCTCGAAGCTCAGAAACAAACTTCCTATATTCCTTTTCAGGTTTATAGGGTGTATAACTACATCTCTCTGTTGTTAACATTGTGGTCCAAGAGCTGCAGATAGTTCCAAATTAACAAAACGGTCTCCTCATCTTCATCCATTTCAAAATGATACACTACACACCAGTATGCTCCTACTGAGTTCACTGACAGGTGACTGGGGCAATGAAGAAAATTTGCTAAGTGTTTGACTTGTCGTGCCCGCCTCGTTCTGTGTGTGACAGCAGCACGACAGGGCAAGTCAGGCGACTAATCGCGCCCCGCCCCGCCCTGCCCCGCCCGGTTCTGTGTGTGGCTGGCTTAATTCTGTTGGATGGTTTCTGCGTCAAGAAGTGTGGTATGAGAAGTACTACAGACCTCTGACCCCGCGCAGCTAACTTCAGTTACGCTGTGAGAGAATTTGTCAGTTGTTTTTCGTGTGAGCACCTCCTTTAATCCTCGCTTTCTTCGTGAAGATATTTTGCTTTTGGAATTTCATTACAGCCTGCAGGAAAGCTGGCAGATATAGCCTTACATTCAGCGAGTCATCATATGAGTTAAAGCCCTGTACCAGTTGTCATGCCCGTCAAGGAACATGGAGATTCATAAACAATTTCATATGAAACTCACATAAAAGTTTATACTCACTTTATGCTTTTGGTGTTCGTTAAACCTCCCAGACCGAACTCATTAAACGCCGGTATAAGCACTCGTAATAACAAGAGGTCAGAGAACCATGACGATTCGCATTTTTAAAGACGAATTCGCACTAGAGATCAAGGTACGGTGAGGTCAGATCAGCAAACAACCTTGGATTTCGCCAGTAGCATTCAAATTTGCGGTTATATCACTTTGATAAATTGTTCTATAATAGATAAAATTATATCGATTAAATAGCAGAATGAGTCCATTGATGAAATACGACGGTTTGGCGGTCATAACTCTGTCAAATGACTCACTTGACGATGGTGGCAATGTTATGATCGCCGAAACGTCGTGTTTTATCAGTGGATCCATTCTGCTAGTTACCCGAGACAATTTTATCTATATGCAACACCTAGAAAACCTCCAGTCTGGCTTGTTTTAGTATTGTCTAAACTTACAATTTTTACATTCAGTTTAACACAATAGTGCATTCTACTTTAACAAATGAAGAAGACAATGAAGCGAATTCTCTATATTTTGGACATGAGTAATATAAAATAGTCAACTTTTACAATAGTTCTACTTGTTGCGATATATTGTTAATTTTTTTGCTTACGTCGATATATATTTATATATCTCCATAGCGTAATTTTGTGACATGAACCTGACTGTTGCTCGTTCACACTAGCGGTCAGCTCAGCTCATGTCTTGTTGTTGATCGGTGGCGGCGCGGTCTTCAGTTTGAGCTGCCTTGCCCCGACCTGAGCGGACCGCGTAGTGTGAATGCTCCCATTGGATTATGTGTATAGCGATTTTGACCTTTGACCTGATCTGACTTGATGTCTAGTGCGAACCTGCCTTAACTAGCTGTCGCCCGAGACTTCGTTCAAGTGGTCTGTTAATATACGATCGCTCTCTTAAGCAGATGATTTGTGTAAGGAATGACTCTTGGTGCTTAGGCCGAGCCATAAGAATATGTGCGAAAGAATAACAATTTATATATTTACGGTCACAGTAGAAAGTGAAAAATATGAAACAGTGTTTAGTCACGGGGAGGGAAACCGATTTACTGTCAATATAATAAAACTGTTATTTAAACACTTTTTTTTACTTATGGCTTTACGCCTCGTCGACGTCGAGGTCATTAGAGGCGGGATGGGACTGGGGACAAGGAACGGGAATGAATTCGGCCATGGCCTTTTTGAAGAAAGCATCCTGGCATTTGCCTGGAATGATTTGGGGAAACCATGGAAAACCCAAATTTGGATGCCCGGACGGGGATTCGAACCAGCGTCCTCCCAAATGCGAAGCCAGAGCGTTAACCATTCACCCACCACGTTCGGTTTATTTAAACTCCCCCAGTTATACGGTACTTGATTATGGCGGCTTCTTTGGTGCGAGGAACTCGCTAGCTATCCTGACATTCAGAACTCACACCGTACATTAGACTGTGTTCCATCCAATCCCTGTTACAATTTTTCACTGCAAGAAATAAGACGCTTTTAGTGCCAGGCAATATACAATATCAGATAGAACAAAAAGACATTCGGAAGCTTTCTTCTTTATTTTTCAGCTTTGTGACGTCGCATTAGGATGAACAAATCTTATTTTGCTGCAATGATCCTGAGCTGCATAGTGTTTGATGCCACATCATCAATACTTCCTGCAGTTTGTCGGTAAGTCGCGGTCAGAGAAACAGACTTCTCGTATTTGAAGTGTTAATTAAAACAAAAACAAATACACTAAGCATCTGGTGACGGACAAATAAAGTTCATGTCAAGCCAGGGAAATATGATCCAGTATATTCCACGAAAAGCCGGGTAAGACATCAAATAATCGTCCATTCAAATACCATTTCTATAAAATAACAAATAAACGTATAAATTACGCAGCCGGATCTCAGACTATAAAGATGAGCCTATCTCACAGCTGTGGACCCCAGTCACTCAAAAGGACGCTGGTTTATATCCCTCGTCCGGTCATTCAGATTTGCGTTTGTGGTGGTTTCCCTAAATCACTCCAGGCGAATGCCGGGATGGTTCCTTCAAAATGTCATTGCCGAATTCCTTCCAGTTCCTAGCCGCAGTCGTCCTGGCTCTCCTTACCTCGATGATGAAGTCGATACTGTAAAGCCCGCAGAAAAATATAATGAAGCTAGGCTTGGCCTGTGAGTAACCTGTAGCAGCGCAGTGTATACTGCCCGCCTCACACGTGTGGTAGTCTTGCGGTCTGTCCACGGCGCCATTTAGGGGTATGAGAATTCAGGACGTGGGTTGTAAGGGGTATGTTGAGATGAAAAGGCTAGCGCAAGGGAGGAGGATTGCATCAAACCAGACGAGAGTCTGGTGACAGCAAAAAAAAAAAAAAAAAAAAAAGAACTATGCGAGGGCAGGTTTTCGTGCGCGACAAATAACCTAAAGTGTGCTACTGGAATTTACATACGTTAATCGAAATCATAGCGGGAGCACGCGCTAACTGTCTCCAAAATTTCTTCTCTTAAAATAATAATTCTATTTATGTGAGCACCCTTGTGATTACCCGATACTTGATGTCAACGAGTGCCTGCATACTCAGATATCGACACTGTGTATGGCCTCCAAGATGACTTCATTTGCACGTTCTGGTCGGTTTACTACAAAATGCTGCATTTCATTCTTTCAAGGACTAGAACACAAATCAGAGCAAAACGTATTCCGCGCATATAATAATTACACTTATACTCTTGAGTATACACAATAGTAGGTGGCAGAGTGTGATTTCCCTGTCATCCGTATATCACAATTGTTTTTTTTTTTTTTAATTCATTTTAGACTCAATTAGAGCAACGGAAAATAAAGAAATACTTCTCGATGTAATTATAAAATCATAAACTTATAATATGTACCCCAGAGCTTTGGAAAGATTCCTCGTAATTTGAAATATCTTTCTGCTTTTATTTTGAAACTTTTTAACGCCGATTCTCAAAAAAGTGGATTTCACAAATTGGTTACAGATTGCATAAAGTAATCACAAGGAAAATTCTCGTGGAGAAACCTGAAATGGCAGCAAGCGGCAAAACCTGCACCAACAACCTGTGCAGTATCAAGAAACGTTTTCTTCCGAGTTGTCATCGTTGCTGATTAGAATATCCTCGAGAAGACTTGCAAAATAACTATCTAGAAAACAGCAAAGCTACGAGTTGTACATTTGAGTTGATGGTTTCTGAAACAGACTTCCATATGTCAGGTAATTATTCTTCAAGTGATGACCGACCGTGGTGGGTGAACGGTTAACGCTCTGGCCTCGCATTCGAGAGGACGCCGGTTCGAATCCCCGCCCGGGCATCCAGATTTGGATTTTCCATGGTTTCCCCAAATCACTTCAGGTGAATGCCGGGATGCTTCCTTCAAAAGGCCACGGTCTAATTCCTTCAAATTCCTTGCCCGCAGTCGTTTCCTGCCTCTAACAAACTCGATGTCAACGTTGACAAGGTGTAACTCCATAAGCAAAAATATAAAGTAAAATAATAAAAATCATTATTTAAAAAAGTAAAAAATTCAAGTATGAATCGATATTTTGTCAAGTGTAGGATTATGCAGAAGAATTATGTCCAGTGTTTGTAATGAAAACAGAAAAGCGACTACCAAACAAATACACCACGAATGGAACGTGTAGTCTGACTTGCGAGATTAGAAGTGTGGAGAGTGAGTTGTGTGCGCTATTAGTCTGATGAGCACTGGGCGCGGCTGCCTTCTCAATTCACTCCCGGGATGAGCTGGCCTGCCAAACTGATACCGCTGCACGTGTGATCTCTATCGCGGCAATAGCCACTCGTTTCCGGTTCACCTTCAACATATTTCCATGCCTCTGTTTCCTGCACAGTAATGACGGACTTGTAACCTGTTATACTGGCATCGTTAATATTGGATCTATTCAAAAGAACAGCACCACGATTTCACCGTGCCAAGCAGCGTTCCCCACTCGATCCTCAGCAGTTTGGTCCGCAAACGTCTGCTTGCTGGGCCACTGTAACGTTTACCTGATACAACATTGCTACACCTGTAACTGCCGTTTCATCTGCGTTTCTTTGTTAAGATGAACACGAAAAGATGGAACCAATTTATATGAGCTTGAAAGCTTGGAATCTTACCCAAAAACTGCATATGTCTTTTGGCTACGTGAACGGTGGATGGAGCAATAAGTGATAATCTATTCGTAACCTGAACATATAACCAGCAAAGATGAAAACTACATGAAGGATCGGTATGGCTGAATTAAAAGTGCTGAAAACTACAACCTGAAAGAGAATACTTTCACACATAGTTACCATAAATTCCTAATATTGGAAAATTTTCCAAAGTATCATAGGAACACAGAAATGAAAATACCTCCGAAGTTATCAGACATTTATAGCGGTTGGTTTAGCCAGTTGATTGTTAGAGATAATCTGCTTTTAATGTGCATGTGGAGCCTTCCTCTGGATGAAGGCAGAAAATTATTAGCTCAATATGAGTTTGAGTACAAAGTGTCTTGGAGAGAAGAGAGATAATAGCTGTTTTTATGTATTAGGAGCTTTAAAAATGCATGTTTTCTCCTAATGTTATCCATTTTGTTAGCTGGTTTGAACGATGTGTCTCTGTGCGCGTTCGATCATGCCGTACCGCAAACATACATCGAGCCCCTATTGAAACCCCGCCCATCCTGACTACGGGTTTTGAACGTCTCTGTGCAACCATCTAGGAGAATGCTGCGACGAACTCCAATTTCTGCCTCAAACAGTAGACACACACAACATAAGATATACAGATGACGACGTTTGATTTCCACTTGGGGCATAGTGGCCATGACGGGTGCGGAAGACGCTGCTACTTTAATCTCCGTCACTAGGGCAGCCGAACTACTCTTCAGAATGTCCCGGCGTGAAATCACAAAAATAAAAAATAAAATTCCTGCTTTCCTTTGTACTCGTCAGTCGCTCATTTCTCTGTGGCAGGTCTGGAATTTTCAATATAGTTTGTCAGGCGCAATGCGTGGTCGCCATTTAGCAGAGTCTGGTATGCAGCACAGATCTGCGACGCGACGCCAATCAAATTACATTTCTGTCGCGTGACGTTATAACCAGTTTCATCTGCGTGTCTGACATTCCGTTCTCTGTTGCAGAGAGAGCACCTGAAGCTCCGGTCTCAAATCAATGCTGGAATTTCTGTCAGGCGTAACACAGCTGAGTGGGACGTTGAACACAACGCATTCGACAAACATTTTGATAACAGATAACGTTCGTTGTTTGATCGTATCTTCAGTACTCGAAAATTCCATCCGAAAACAGAAATCCACGGTTTTTAATCGTTGTATAACTGGTTGCTGCTTCCTAACAGTGAAAAATGTAAACTCGTGCGGCCGTGATGTCAGAGTTTCTTGACGGCTTTGGGAATATAATATTATGCCATGCAAAGAGTTGCTCAGCTGAAGTTAAAATTCACCCAGGAAGTTTTGTTGACTTAGAAGGCAAACAATAGCTTTGAATAAGGATCTAGGTAGAGAGCAAGCAAAAACTGCTACCATACACTCCTCAAGTATTACAGTTTAAATCTGCGTTTTTCTGATATGGGCTTCCAAATTTACTTTACAGCTCGTGTGATTGTACTGATATGGTGATAGAGTTTTTTTTATTGGTTGCGCAATCTACTCCTATCGCAGTCTGCCTTAACGTAATCCGGCAGTGCTACCGGGCACAGGGGACCTACAGTTTAACGTGGAATCCGAACCACGGAAGCGTTCTGGCCTTACGTAGCAAGTTATACCAAAGGTGAAGGTCGTGTTAGAAACTTATGAAAATACCCGCAGAGACAGGGATCGAACCGGAGACTTTTCGACCCCTAGTCAGATGCCTTATTCACTGAGCCATCGTACACTCTGGTAACAGTTAAAAATAATTAGATTTCAGCTGTACAGCATTTTGTCTGCTTCAGAATTCGATGAGAAACTTGATATAACTTTTAGAGTTAAGTATTCCACATCTACATCTACATATATACTCTGCAATTCACAAAATTGTGGGTGTCAGAGGGTGCTCAGCACCAAAGCTAAACTCTTTGTTGTGCATTCCAATCCCTAATGGTTCGAGGGAAAAAAGAATTCATATAAGAATCATTGCGGCACCTTATTTCTCTAATCTTATCTTTCCTGTCATTCCGGCTCAAATAGGTTGGTGGACGAAGTATTTCACTACACTCGTAAGTGAAAGTGGGAGTACACATGTTTAGCAATCAGTTTAAACGAAACGTGTGTCGTCTATCTACCAGAGACACCCAGCCTAGTCTACTAATCAGTTCTGTGACGCTTTCATAAGGACTGTAGCAAGCGGTCACGAATCTGTACTTTCTCTATACTTTCGATCAACCCCTTTCGAAACGGGTCGCAAATGGCACAACAATAATCCAAATGTGAACGCACAAGAGATTTGTACGCTATCTCCTTTGTTTGTTCATTACAATTTTTCAAGATTCGACCTATGAATCGCAGCCTAGAATTAGCTCTACTTACTAAAGAATTAATGTGTATGTCCCATTTCAAGTTCCTTTGTACTGTTACTCCCAAATATTTCATAGAATCGACCATATCAACAACTGAATTGTATTGCTCCTGAGATAGCAGACATGTATAAGACCCAGCAGAATGTGTCTACGAGGCATGCTTCGCTGACGTTAAAAGCCATTCTCCTGCTGTTTCAGAACTCCTAACCTCCACAGGTCAAATTTCGCAAGAGTTTTTCTCAGACGCAGTGTAGCCGCGGAAGGTTCTATCTGTGTTTTAATCTAGCCCCACCTGTCTTGCTACGTGTGCGGCTGGTTCAGATTCACTGGTGGTACATCACCAGGAAAGTTGGAGTGCGTGCTATGTCCGGTACCCCGCGTTGACTATCAGGGATGTTAGTCTCTGAGCTGCCTGTTGTTGGTGTCGCGGATGACGCAAGAAATATGGGAGAGCGTGAAACCTGGTGCCAGCCCATTAAGGCCTACTCCTCCGAAAGATACCGAGGCCGCTAAGGTTTACATTCCATCCCGACGGACGAATCACCATCAACAGAATCGTATAACCCCCCTCCACACCACTGCGGAGAGGTTTGGGACTTAATCCAGGAGCAAAATGTGATGATTAGGAGTTGTTCATACAGATTTGGGTCTTCCATGGTTTCCTAAAATCACTCAAGGCGAATGCCGGGATGCTTATTTGAAAAGGCCATGGCCGAATTCCTTCCCGTTCCTTGTCCCCAGTCCTTTCCCGCCTTTAATGACCCCGATGTCGAAAAGGCGTAAAGCCAAAAGCAAAAAATAAGGTGGGATTGTGTGCCGCCATTTCTCCTGTCCTGCCCACCAATTTATGATAGTGAATATTTGTTCCCCACCAGAACTGAAACCAGCTAACCCTGGATTCAGCGCCGTGCAGTAACTACGTGAGTCAAGGAGCGGATCTCCAGCGAAGTATTGGGACAGCATTTAAAACGTTATAAGAAGTCATCATGAAAAATGGCAGGTTTCGTCCACGTTATCGCACTGCGAAAAATGTAATACGTCCATAAATTATCTCCAAACCCACTTTACAATAGAACTCCAATTAACCGAATCAATTGGGACCGAACCCCATTCGGATTATCAAAAATTCGGATAATCGGATTTTTTCCGAAAAAGGGTCTATTTCAATTAATTATTGTTTGTATGTTGAAAATGCCTTCTTTTAGAAGGGTTGTTTTGGTGCTTTTGCACTTCTGGGATGAAAATTTCGCCGTACCACTCTGTAAACAATGCTGCAGTCATCCGAACTTTGGGTTGGTTTTTTTAAAAGAGGTGAAGCATTTTCGCAGTACATTTCTGTCTCAATTAAAAAAGAGATTCGGATAATCGGCGATTCGGATAATCGGAGTTCGGATAATTGGAATTCTACTGTACTGTAATTTTTCGTAGACAATATACAGTTGAGACGTAAAAGTTATGATAATCTATAGAAATCGGTGTGGAACAGATGAAGTACAATTTTACGATTCATGCACTTGCACTTTTGTAAAACATTTTTAAGGATGCACGACTGTACCTCAAGTAACACGAGATCTTGAAGAAAATGAGATGTCGGTACCGAATGTATGTTCGCTAAGGGATATGATACGAGAGTACGCACAGAATACGAGACTCATAGTAGTTGTTAAAATGGACATAAACTATATAAAAAAAAGTTTGTGCGCGTGTTGTGTATCACAGCATACGTGTTGCCTAAAGGAGGAATCCCACATATACTGCGCCAAGAACACGTAACAGAGGTGTAACTTTACAGTCGATACTGACAATCAAAAAAGAGAACTCTCCGTATGACATACGTGGTAAGGTCAGGAACATTAAAGTTTCAAGGTACTATTTCATCTTATATAGTGATTTAGATAGAAATTTTTCTCGAATCAGCAGATTTATTATGAACCAAAAAATTATCTTAATATATAAACAAGAAATTGATGATAAAAATCTGATATAAAATTTTTGCACACAACTTTTTCAACTGAAGTCAGGTGATTGATCTTTCGGGATTTTCCTTTCTTTGTGAGGATTCGAAACCTCTCGACAGTTAAGAAGCGAGCGTTGTGGGCGAGCACGGAAGTTCAGATCTGGCTTTAGGGGAAGGGGATTCCAATACCCCTTCCACCATTCAGATTTCCTTTTTCCATGGTTTCCCCAAATCACCACAGACTACTGCCGGGTGGTTCCTTCAAAATGCCATGGCAGCATTGTTTGCAGTTGCTTCCCGTATCCTCTCCTGGCTGCAATCACATCGACATTAACGACCCACAAAAGACAGATAGGTCATTGAATATAGCAAGAAAGTGCGCCACTCGTTAGTGATCAGACAGATTTCATTTGGAGCCTTACGACTCGCCGACGATGTGTTAATTAGAGCTGGCACAGGACTTTGGAAAGGACATAGGAACCTTTGCCGTGACTGATGTCTGGAAAACAGAAAACCGAAATCTGAATGGGGATCATACCAGCATTTTCCCAATTATCAGGCTGTAAGCTTTCATTCCATTCACGAAGCTCGTTAACTCGATCAAAATCTGGCGCAGAAATTCGCTAAAAAAGCTGCCCTACATGCAATACGACGAAGGGCTCACCGCCGTCGCAGGGCGCGGTGTTTCAAAGAAAACGGCTCGCATATCAATTCATCATCCACACAAAACGTCTGACAGACGTAGGCGTAAATCTTGAAACTCTTTTTTTCCATATTAGTATCATACTCTCTGATGAAAAGGCGAGCTTTCGTCTTTCTACAACACCATCCGGCGGAGAACCCGTGAAGATTATATCTTAGCGACACGTCGAGAAAACCTTCGTTCATACTTTCTGATGATACAGAGGACAAAAATGTAGCTTTTGAAATTTTTTTTCCATATGTGCATACATCTTACAAAAAGTAATGCACGAATTTCAGCGATACTACACACAGCAGTGGCTTACGTCATCAGTCAACATGTAAAATACTTTCTATCCAACTTAGTAACTTAGTTCCAGATCTCACCAAGCCTAAAACCACAAATTTAGACATTTTTCTCTGTCTGTGTGATCATCGAACAAAATCTAATGTACTGATTTCAACGAAACTGAACATCATATGGTATCGGTTATCATGCAGGAGACTTTTTGTCGCGATAAGTTACTAAATTTGCGATGATACAGGCCAAAATCGTAAATCTTTTTTATTTTTGTCCGTCTGTGCATAGATCAAGCAAAAACAACGAAACCGCATATACTGATAGTTTATGTCATTGGTCAACATACAGGATATTTCCCGTTCGATAAAATAGTTACTAAGAAAAGTAGCAAAATCCGCGTACCTCAAAGTAGTGTATGTGTGTAAATTAACATAAACAGTTTATAATAAGCTCACAGAGAAACCATGATAAAATCTATGTAGCAATGAATACCTTGCTGGTCGATTTGACCTTTTTAGGTACGTGTAGTTCAGTTACTCTCACATAGCATATATACTCTGTGATGGTGTTTTTAAATCACACAAACTGTAAAAGATCGATTTTTTAAATGAATTAGATATTTTATATTAAAATTGATGTACAAACAGACAAAGCAATAAGCTCCTTCACTCGCCAAGCCTCAATGCTTCAAGTATTAGAGATAGAAGAGAAGCTTTGGTAACCATACTGAAGTTTGCCTGAGGATCATCCACTACCATAAAATGTTGCGAATTAGTGGCACTTTCAAGTAGTGGTATAGCCAAATCATGAGCACATTTGTCTATACTAAATTTAAAAGGAGAGGAGGAAATCCAAGAAAGAGGAAAATACGGTTGCTCCTCTGCTTTCTCCTTTCAACCAAGATTTCCTTGTAGATTATCTGTTAGTTAACGACACCAATCTCAAATAGCACGTCGACGAAGTTTAGAAATAAAATGAGCATACAGAGATTGATGACAAATTTAGCGGCTGCCATTTGGCTACGCTTAATTTCCCTCCCACCGATGTTTCAGATTCGTATAAAACAAAAAAGATCAGAGAATTGCGATGTATACCTCAGAGGAGCCCTGCGAGCTAGAGCAGGGGCCCCTCCCACCACTGCCCACGCCGTGCGTCACAGATGATATCTACTCCTCGCTGTCTCAGCGCTCACTGAATTCCCTAACGACGCCTGCGTCCTGACTTACCTAACTCATCAACTGTTGCGTTCGTTTTTTGACTGTACACAACAGATTCGAAGCTTAGGGTCATCTTCAGAAACTACCCATCGCTTATTAACTATTTATTTTATTTACTTTTTGTTATTTATTCGGAACAGTTATCGATGATACTAGAGAAGTTGTAGTAACCAGCTAGTTGCTGGTAGAAGATGAAAAGCAGTAATGAATATAGAAAAGGAAAATTTGTCTCAAATAAATCAATAAGAAAAGGGAATTGCGGAGAGCATCATACGTTGTTCTTTGATGTGGTTGCGATGACGTAAAGTTCTAAACACTCTGAGATAATATTTAGCCAATAAAAATAATAAAATACCGCCTTGCAACGGAATTTCAACAAACACTAACAGTGTGCTTAAGGTAACTGACGATTTTGTTTGTTTTGAAATATATCCAAAAGTTTGCTATGAAATAACGGGATAATAAAAAATAAAAATGTTAGATGGTTGTGGTGGATTTGTAGTGTTACTATGAGACTTGGGGAGCGTCCATAAACCACGTAGCTCCATTTTGGCCTCCTGTGAACCCTCCCCTCCCACCCACCCCCCCACCCCGTAGCACGTAGCTTTTTTCTCCTTTTGATTCCAGAAGACATTTTGCACTGTTTTCTCTTGTCAGACTATTGTAAATTACATACAGAGTTAGTTAAATGAAGGAAACAAATATTCACATGCTCTTGTGTGTTCTGTACCTCATTTTAACTGTGAAAAATGTTATGAAAGGAAAGCTACGTGGCCTGGCTCGGAACCCCCCGCAGCGTAGCCTTCCAGCCAACACCCTCCCCCTTTTTTCTCTAGTCCGAACCACGCAGTTTATGGACGCTCCCTGACTATTTGGCGTGTTCTAATAGGCTGGCGTCCTGTTTGCTCTATGTTGCACAGCAATACAAGCACTCTCCTCAAGTCGTTTATTATTTATTAATTACCTTTTATTGGCACCTTGTGTCATTGTTCCAGAAACAGACTAATTAATTTATGCGTATCTATTTATCGTCCATTGTCGACTTAATACAATTACTTTATGTATTCGTTTCGCTATCAGAACTGGTTTCCAAGTTCGTTTAGGAGTGTAACAAGCGTTTCAAACTTTTATTAATGACATTTTCTGATGTCTTTCATAGTAACGGGTTTTCGTACATTCGTATATCTTCCATTAAAACTGTGACGAACGGTATCATTAATAACCTCTTTAAATTATGTTCACGTTCTAATCGATACGTTAGGCTCAAAGAACGAAAGCGCTCATTGAGCGAAAAAAACGTCCACAACGCGTTGCAGTCTCTAAAATATCCACAACTCGTTTTTCGTGTCATGGCACTTATAGAAATAACCTGAACGGGTTGTGGCTAACTTTAAAAGACTACAATACGAAATTCGCGTCGTGGCTATTATGATATTTGACCACTACGTGTTGTGGTTATCAAGAAAAGCCGCAACGCGTTCTGAACGTTAGCTGGCTGATGCAACCACGACAGCTCAATCAAGCCCACACATCTCGACAGCAGCAGAATCAACGACTGCCAGGTTTATAAACTCACTGGAGAGGCTCACAACATAGCATAGTATTCACTGCAATATTCTCATCTGTCTATTGTACAAACAAGGGGTTAGAAATACAGTCGGCTGTTGTCTCTCCGGCACCGCAGTTAAAAACATTACTCCCGCGGATAGAACGGACAATATCCAGCAGGAAATCACAGAGTGCGAAACAATTCTGTAATGACAGTCATCACAGAACTGTTACCTCAATTTTGCAAGTGATTGCTAGATATGTCTGTCTCTCCTTAGGTAATAGATTTCTTTCAAAGAATAAAATTCACCAATCAATACTCATATCTCTCAAGCACAATGGTTATTGAAGTACACAGTTTTATTCGTGTCATTCTATTCAGATTGTACTGCTTTTACGCAGGAGAAAATTATTGATATCAGTTTAGTATTTAAATATACAGTACATATATTCGGCGACGGGTTGCGATCTGCTGCTTCACCTGACGAAGATAGTGGAGTTAGCTGTCTAAACGCCGCGTTTGGAAGAACAGCCGACAACATTTTGAACCGCGCATTCAGAATGCCTAATGCTTTAAAACTACAGTGTTAGCCTACAAATACTTATTGATCTGCTTAACGTCTCTCTAACAGCGAGGTTTTTAGAGACGGGAAAGGATGGGGGGCAAGGAATGGGAAGGAATTTGGCCATGGCCTTTTGAAGGAAGCATCCCGGCATTTGCCTGCAGTGATTTGGGAAACCATGGAAAACCTAAATCTGGATGCCCGGACGGGGATTAGAACCGCCGTCCTCCCGAATGCGAGGCCAGAACGCTAGCTGTTACACCACCACGCTCGGTATATTGATCTGCAGGTTACGTTTCCACTAGTGAAACGACTGTGCATTTGCTATAATTCTGCTTCTATTACGGGCTTCGAAAGAGTCAGAATATCTTTATCATCTGGTAGATAGACGACGCACGTTTCGTTTAAACTTATTGGTAAACATGTGTACTCCCACTTTCACTCACGAGTGTAGTGAAATACTTCGTCCACCAACCTATTTGAGCCGGAATGACAGGAAAGATAAGATTAGAGAAATAAGGTGTCGCAATGATTCTTATATGAATTCTTTTTTCCCCTCGTACAATTCGGGATTGGAATGCACAACAAAGAGATTGGCTTTGGTGCTGAGCACCCTCTGCCACCCACAATTTTTTGAATTGCAGAGTATATATATGTAGATGTAGATGTAGATCATTTGCTAAGGTGGCCCGTCTTAAATCAGAGTTCTTTCTTTTTTCCTGTACAATTGGTACCTGGCCTCTGCACACTTTTGCAGGGCTGTAAACTGAGTGAAGAATTTAGCTGCCACGTGGAAAACACACAGGAATCGGTAACAGTGATTGATAACGTTTAGGAAACTGAAGCTATTCCAGTTTGTCAAAGTTTGAGCAGTCTAAATTCCTCTTAGAAAAATAATATCAGTAACGGAACACGATAAGAAAGAAAGCGGCTCAATGGGTAAGTTTTAATCATTCCTTCTTTTCAAAGCTGTTTCCATCGCATTCAATGCATTATGGAATAACAACAAAGATATTTCAGGATGTACATGCTCACACTCCAATGAACCCTACCAGCTCAACAGATGCTGTGAATTTAATTCTAATGAAAGGGCAAAGTGCTTCCATAGATATAAACCGGTTTCCCTCATAATTGTGTCCACCGAAGCAAAAGTGAAATATAATACCTTAAACTGCCGTTTGTCAGTAAGGAATTAGATTACATAAGCTATTTATTGGGGCGCATTAATGCACCCACTAATTATTTAATGGAAGAAACATGACACTACACACATAAGAAACGGAAGAAAACGATTTTCCCTCAGAGATTATTGGCAGGTGTGAGATAAAGAGAATCCATATTGAGCCTACAACGAATTATAAACGTAGGGAAAACATATCCATTTCGACAGCAAATACAGCCTCTTAACGCCTGCTAACCGCCGCTCATGAAGCGCTGGCTAACTGTTGTTAACCTCTCCAAAGAACAAGCTGCCAGCACTCAGCTCGTCAGCGGGACATAGAGTCATAAGTAAACAACTCGTCTGGTTCTCAGTGCAAGTGAATCTGAAGGTGCAGGGAAGAAATTTCCACTGCAACGTGGTCCGTTCTAGGTTACAGGGTAGCAATGCTTAGCTGTTAAAGTATTAGTGACTAGCGTTACAAATTATTTTAGAGGTGCATCTTGAGGATTTTATTATTGATTTACTTATTATACTAATTAGTTATTATAATATTTATTGATATTTAATCTAATTTCAATGCAGTAAATGCCCTATTATTCCCACTTCTTTACAAATTTTAATTTTAAGTCCTTTGAGTGTTTTTGGTAAATTATTGGTCAAGTTCCTTTGGTAACTTATAACAATTCTTGATTCCCTTGCCAAAAAATGGAAATTATCCCACACCCTTACACAAAGTACCAGCTTGATGTCGTGGTCAGCGTTCGCTTCAATACTACTCATAACTCTTCAACCAATATTCATCCAAGCCTCCTCCCCCCGTCTTCCAATGATTCCTAGTCAGATGCTTTATCATATCAGTCACTGAATGCGTTCTCTGATAATTTCCACAAGTCTAGCTTCCCTCTTTTCACCCTATCAACTCGTATATTTGGTACCCGAAATGTTTGACCCATGCTACACCACCGTATTCTAACAACAGACATGTTGGGTGGGACATGAGGTTGAAGAGTCAGTTGAAGTAAAGGAGAGGAAAGGTTGAGTATATTTTCCTTACAGATAATATGAACTGTAACTGGTAAAATATTTATAACGGTAGAACCTACAGCAGACGTCGTCTAAAACATAACAGATGACGCAGAATGTACTCCTGCTAAAAGAAACCAAAGAGTTCGATAAAGTTAAATTATAATAGGTTGTAATTGTAACGAGACTTGGGTTGGAGCAGGAAACTGTTTTTGATTAAACGAAGTAAGTAAAGATCGAGTAAAGTAAACTGTTTTCTAGCATAGGTAAACAATTATAGTCTGATCAAAGTTTAGTAACTCGATTCCTTCACTTCTCTGCTACATCACCTCATCACCTTACCCTATAAATAAAAGATTTTGAAATTACTCCCCACCACCTGCTTAACGTGTCCTTCTCAATTGAGTTTAATTGAAATTGCACATACAAGCGTTTATATAGGACTGAAGATTATATATTTCTACAGTTAAGCAATTTATCTGATTCCATTAATCATGATCGTGGAATTGTGGCATATCAGTAATACGGATACGGACCTCGCTGTAAACACGAGCGCTGGCGGATGGTCTGACGTCACAGGCCTGCTGTTCATTACAGCAGGCGACGAGACGATCAGACGACAAAATGAATAACGCTGTTACAAAATTTTGTGTGTCAATGAATTTATGTACCGGATCACAGGTATAAACACTGTATTACGCATCGTTTTTTAAATGTTTTAACTGTCCGCGTAATCTGTATTTGTGGAGTGAGCTGCTACCGAACAGTATTGCCTTTGATTCTAGACAACTGACAATTTATAACGGACAGTGTAATCATCCATCAACTAGACTTCTTCTTCTTAAGTCGCCTATTGGAGGTTGGCGGTGAAACTCCAGCAGCATGGAAAGCCTCTTCGGACGTGCAATTGAACCATCTCCGAACGTCCTTCGCCACGAATTCCTTCTCCTCCCAACAGATCTTTTCCCTTGTATTTTCCCTTCAATGATGAACTGCAGTATCTGGTACCTCTCGTAACTGTAACTAATGCATTCAAATTTTGTGAACCTTCAAGTGCATATGGAAGTTTATAAAATGAGTGAAGGAAATAATAATTACGATCTTTAATCGAGCGCGATGTTAAATCATCCATGACCCTGGTGTATTCCGTCCGTTTCCTTCTCCCCCTTCCTCCCCTGTTGTTTTTTTTTTTTTTTTTGTATCTGCTTTACGTCTCTTTTTAACATCGAGGTCTTTAGAGACGGGAACGAATGGGGGGCAAGGATGGGGGCAAAGAATGGGAAGGAATTCGGCCATTGCCTTTTGAAGGAAGCATTCCGGCATTTGCCTTGAGTGATTTGGGGAAACCATGGAAAACCCAAATCTGGATGCCCGGACGGGGATTCGAACCGCCGTCCTCCCGAATGCGAGGCGAGTCTCCTGTTTCTAATGAAGTCGACTTGGACGGCACTGACAGAACAGTTGGGAGGTGATTGTTAAGGCTTAGGTCCTACATTTTGTTTAGATAATGAGCAGTTTTCCAGGCCAGATTGCGAGAACATTCCTGGCAGAACGTTATGTCTTCCTTGAGGCAGGTCACCTTGGAACTTGCTGACCGAGGTGACTTTCCCCTGTGGCGCTACTGTTACAGGATTTGCAGTAAACAGTTTCCGGGACAGCACTTTCACTACTTGCAGAGGACACCTTTATACTATAAACGTCTACGCGCTTAGCCTAACACAAATAGTCAGCTACTGCTTTCTCAGGCTTAACATGGAATCTAGGATGGGCTGGTGCTTGCTTCACCTGATCTCTTGTCTCTCCTCTTCATTCTAGATTTCTAGGGTCCAGCTACCTGACCTAGTTCAAATAAATTGTACGGAGAAAACCATTTTAGTCTAAGGCAATTATTTCTCTTTCTGATTCGTAAAATCAATTTTTACCTCAATGATGAACCGAATATTTTGAACTGGTGATCAATCCCAAGAATATCCATTACTCAGCTCATCTAAAACTTAAATAACTTGAAAATTACCTATCTAACTGGCAGATACAACAGTTTTATTATTACCGATAGTTCTATAGAAGCTAATGCAAATTTAAGAACTGAAGCCATCATGAAACACATTTTGTTTCGAATACACAAAATGTTTCCTGTGTTCCTCATAAGTTGTCATTCATTTATAAATAAAGTAAAGTAACCTCTAAAAGCCACAGTTGGCAAGATGACAGAGCGAAAACATCGCAGAATCTTTCCTGGATAGACGAATGTCTAAGAATGAAAGCAGCTAAACATGTCTCTCGCTTTTCACGTATCGCAAAACTTAAAATATTTCGAGAAATGATAAATCTGATATTTTTAAATTATGAAGTGTTTGCAGGAATGTTTTAAAATCTTATTGATCTTATGATATAATTGTTGTGGCGAGTGAGCTGTAAAGTAATGCGTGTAATATTTCTAGACGAGAGATACAGTACTGACGGGTTGATGGGGTAGCCGAAGTACTGGGAATGTGCGCAGCGAGAGGATCATAACCTAACAACACTCGTACTATGTGCCCAGTAATCGCTTCGGAAAAAAAAGTTTGACCTTAGTTAAGAGAAAGTTGTCTGCTGAAAATTGTTTTTTTTTCAACCACGTAATCGATTTTTTTTTGTTTTTTGCTAAGACTTGCCGCCTAGTCGACGTTGAGGTAATTAGAGCTGGCAGAGTACTGGGGACAAGGAATTCGCGCAAGAGTTTTTGAAGGACTTATACCTGCATTTGCGTGTAGCGATACAGAGAAACCGAAATCTGAATGGCCGGACGGGGATTCAAACCCGTGTCCTCCCGAAAATCTGTTTTTTTTACAGCTACTCGTATTGTAATGTGTTCACAGAGTACTAAATAGGGTGACGTCTTGCCAACTGGAACTTTAACAAGTATTTTAAGCACTGGAATAATTGGTTTATTACTAACGTGGAATACCGTTCATATCGTTTTCTTTGTTCCCTAAAAATCTGGTCACTGTGTAACATGGTTTGATATTATTCGGAGTTGTAGGACGCCTTGCCTATAAATCCTTAAATAAATTGTGAGACGTGTTCGTTGAGTGAAAAAATAGTATGATTACAGCTTTAATTATTTTGTGGAATAAAACTTCTGAATATCTCAAACGACAAATGCCAGCATACAACTCTGTGAATATATGTTTTATCATTGCGGAAGCGGATGCGGAGGTGGAAAAATAAATTTATAATTATTTAGATTTTAACAATCAGGAACAGGCTTAACTTACTGTTCATTGCATTCCTACCTAGAAGATAAAAATCCTTCGCTGACTCGGGGACTGTTCAATTGCCTCCAACCCAAGGATATTCCCTCCAACGCGCACGTAATATCATTTTTGTGTCGCAAGGGAGCTGTCTGCAATATGCATTCCGGGTCACGTGTAGATTGCATGCGAAACGCTGCCTGGAATTAGAGCTGCGAAATTTGTGCCCCCGGGACGGACAATAACCATGTGGTCCGCCGTCAGATAAAATCTGTTTCCTGCGAACACCCGGGATTTCAGGGAATACCTGCCTCACACCACCAGACACGCTGAGCTAACACATACAAGCCCCGGTCCCTCGACCAACTCCAACTGTTTAGACATGTTTCGATTTTCTGGGTTCCTCTGTAGTTATTGTTTCGATTTTGAATCTACTCAGTGACATTGTATTTTGAATAGTGTTCGCATACTCTTCTTGTTGGCATATTACGTTACCTTATACACTGTGCATTGAAAATCAAACATTAACTGAGACTTAAGAAAATTCGACGGAAATCTCAGTGTTTGATGTTGCACGCTTACCAAGGGAGAAAATTTATAACAAGCACAGTTCCTAAACATTAGCCCTTATATCATAGTTGGTTAGGTTATAGTGTTTCAGCAGAACTTGGAGGGTAGTTGAATCATGGTATATTGAATATAGTGGAAGTAAAAGTTGTTTTTTAACTCCAATGCAGTCTCTCTAGCCAGGTGATTAACATGAGTAGAGCACATTTCCTATTATTTTATAGTATGGATTATTAACAAACATCCAACAGTGACGAGGGTGAAGCTTATAAGAGGGCATGTGCGCTGCTAGTATTCCGTACTCCAGTAAGCTTAACAGATATCTCGAATGTGGGGAGTCAATAATCAAGGCGTGACAGGTTTTGAGCTTAGGAAGTCGACTTCGCTCCCCAGCTCTCAGCCAGGGCTGTAACGGAGGCCATCTTTGCGGATGCGGATGTTCAGTGCTTGACATCCGCGGAAGCAGATGTTTTGCCGAAGCGGATGCGGAGGTGGAAAAATAAATTTATAATTATTTAGATTTTAATATTTTATCAAAAAAAAGTTTAAAATGAAAATAAGTATATATTTTATGCCAAAATCTATCTTTTTTCATAAGTCTATTTCCATATAATACTGCCATATTGATTTATTTTTGCCTCATCTTACAACAACAAAATACATGGGATGATTTCACAAATGAAATAAATTATTCACATAATTACGAACGCGTCTGAAAACCGATCTTTGTCACATGAACTTTGCGGAGTTCGTGGCTCGACTAATTTAAGCGTCAAGCACAAGGCCGCGCCACCGCGCATCTCCATGCTCGCTCGCTTTTTTTTTTTTTTTTTTTTTTTTTTTATGACTACACGCCTCGTCGACGTCGAGGTCATTTGAGGCATGAAAGGATAGGGGTTAGGAACGTGAAGGAATCCGGCCATGGCCTTTTAAAGGAAGCATTCGCCTGTACTGATTTTGGGAAACCCAAATCTGGATGACCGGACGGGCATTCGAACCCGCGTCCTCCCGAATGCGAGGCCAGAGCGTTAACCGTTCACCCACCACGCTCAGTTCCGCGCTCGCCACCCACCTCCCCACCTGCTCTAGTGGCGCATTCATAGCCCAACTTGTAGGACCTACGAGATTCCGATTTTCGATGAATAACTCTTGATGGACCGTGAAATGGGTTACAGGAATACATGTAGGACGTGTTGGATGTTGCTTGGACTCCAGGCAAAAAGCGTCCTTGCTGTCCAACAAGCTATCTATATTGGAGGAAGCTATTGCAGGAAACATCCTACGAGTGTGCGATGTAGGACACATGGTGTGCCGCGAGAAAGTACGAGTGGAAAGAACTGCTTGGAGCATTTTGTTGTAGGAGCGTGAATGTGTGAGCGCATCCTAAGGTAGTTCTACACGGATGTCCTATAAGTTGGACCGTGAGTAGGCCACTTTACTTTTCATGCAAGTTCAAACTTGTAAATTCGTCGCATTAGGTAATAACACCATTCAGACCATTGTTACTTTTATTGCAAGATCGTCAGAAAAAAAACACTTTGTTGTTAACTAAGCGACGATTTTCAGAAAAGAGTAACATATGTTGTAATGTAAACATAACATCCGCTATACATCCGCATCAAAAATTGCTGATGGGGATGCGGAAATGGATGTAGGATTTCAAATGAAAGTTGCGCACTTATGGATGCGGATATCCGTTACAACCCTACTCTCAATGCAGCGCCACGTTGCCACTTGTACAGCTACGGCAACGAACTTTATGATGCATATATTACTATGTGAGGGGCGGCACACTGCATCTGCGAGGTGCAACAGCCCGGGCATGAACCCAGGTCCCCGCGTACCGCCGTCCTAGACTGTGGCTGCTAGGCGGCTTACCGAAGCCATCCAGGGCGAATGCCGCGACGGTGCCCAGTATCCACCTCACAAACTACACCTTTCACAAACAAAAAATACACTTATCACACGCTGGACATAGTTGCACGTTGGCAACACTTCACTTTAGCCCAGGCATTTTAGGTTTTAACCTCAAAAAAAATAATGTAGAGCTGAAATTTGGCACAGACGTTCCTTAGTACCTTAGAAACAAGTACTAAAAAGTCCCCACCTCTAGGGTGTCCGCGTCATAGTTTTTTTTTGGTCAAAAGGGCTTAAATAGGGATTGAGTGCCAAATCTGTATAAACTTGTTGTAAAATTTAAAATGTCAGACTCAGTAACCTTTTATTGCACCCTAGGTAATTAGCATAGGCTAACCACTGCATAAAAGTGTAATATCGGCACTATTATTATTTAAAAGTAAAAGTATAGTCACATTTTATCATGAAGGCAGTACGAAACATAACTTTTTTTTTCGATTTCTCTGCGTTGCGGAAAAACTGTCAAAGTTACCAGGTCGGGACCTATGATCAAAGTTGTAGTACACACTTTCAGCATTAAAATGGTATATCGTTCATCCCTCTGCGACATATGGTTGTCGAGATACACGTTGAAACAAGCACACGTGAGTCAACGCTGGGCCGAGAGCTCCGCGCGCCGCTCCCCGGCCATTATGGGTATTAACCTGAAAAAAATATAATGTAGACCTGAAAATTGGTACAGATATTACTTACTACCTAAGAATCATGAAAAGTCCCAATCTCTAAGGTGTCCTCTTCATAGTTTTATCAGGGCAAAAGATTTTAATTAGGGCTTAAATGTCATAATCAGTATAAACGTCTTGTAGGTCTTAAAATATCAGCTTTTGTATCATTTAATTGCACTATAAGTAATTGGAAAAGCTAATTATTGAAAGACAGCATAGTTTTGGACATAATTATTGGATAGAAGTAAAAAAATCTCACATTTGATAGTGAAACAGGTACGAAATATGACTTGTTTTGTAACAAAGTCAGATTTGATAAAAACTATCGAAGGCCTATTATCAAAGTTGCAGAACGCAGTTTCAGCATTGAAATGGTGTATTCATCATGTTTTTGTGACAAAACGGTTGGTGAGATATCATCGAAACATTCGAAACAACGCGCAGAGCTAAGCATAAGCGCCGTTCCACTTACCCTTCCTCTTCTGTCTGCATCATTCTAATTTCTTCGAACAGTGCACTGAGATTTTGTGCCCTTGGCATTATATCTAAACTGACAGAAAGAAACCTTGAAAATGATGAAACATTTTGCAAAATTATAAATTATACAAATTTTTATTAAAATCTTTGAATAAAATTTAAAGTTCAGCTTCATCATCGTACTCGTCATCTGAACTATTATAGGTCACTTTACCGCATGCACATTAGTGAACACTCCAGCCCACAACGCACACATTCAAATCTATTTTGCAGATGTTCTTACAATTGCAGGGCACCAAATTGAGTAGATGATCCGGTGCAGGTGCAAGTCGGTTAGTCACTAGCTCAAGAGCTCCATTTTGAATTTTCCAGCCCCAATCTTCAGGACCTAAAGAATTTCCTATCCATTCTTGAATCTGTAAGTATATTCGTAAGAATGTCGCTCACATGCTGCATATGTTGGTGGAAGGGACGCAAGCTGGAAGGATGCAGTGACTGGTTGGGTTGTGAACTTACGACTTAAGATTTAAAATTGTCATAGTGGGCAACGGCAAACGATGGATCTGAACACATGACAACGAAAGAGGGCGTCGTCGATGTGTCGGGGGGGAAAACATCTGCCAATGATTTCGCTCACCACAACACGGTTGTCACTTTACTTCAAGCTGAGCTTTTGAAAAACTATTGTAACATAAATCAGCTAGTCGAATTACTTGTAAACAAATTAAAAACTGCGGGTCATCATGACATTCAGTGTAAAGAAGATTATTGATTATTGCAGGGGTCAAGAGGTAGCGGTCATTTCCAACGATACGGATGTCCTCGTTGGTAGCAAGACTTAGTGAAAGCAGTCATATAAATGTAGTTCAACCTGTCACAAGCAAAACTGCTAGTAAGGTCTTCAACGTGGCAGAACTCTGCAAATCCATCACAAACATGAAAAACTCTGCACTCTATTGTCATGCATTCACAGGGTGTGATACTGTCAGCGCTCTTTTAGGCAAAGGAAAAAAACAAGACTGGAAGTTATTGAAGGGTTCTGCAGTACTGCGTTACAAAATGGAAACATCCGAACATCCCAATGCACAGAAAGAAGAGATAATATCCGCAGGAAAGACGTTTGCCGTAGCCCTCTATGACAATTTTATATCTTAGTGTCTGTGCAGTTTTGCTAGTGACAGGTTGAACTACATTTATACGACTGCTTTCACTAAGTCTTGCTACCAACGAGGACATCCGAATCGATGGAAATGATAATAGTTTTTCAAAAGCTCAGCTTGGAGTGAAGTGACAACCATGTTGTGGTGAGCGAAAACATTGGCAGATGTTTTCCCCCCCGACACATCGACGATGCTTCTCTCTTTCCGTTGTCATGTGTTCAGATCCATCGTTTGCCATTGCCCACTATGACAATATTAAATCTCAGTGTCAAAATATCCATGAACTTCTGGTAATAAAATACAGTAGTAAGTTCACAACCCAACCAGTCACTGTATCCTTCCATCTTGCATCCCTTCCACCAACATATGCAGCATGTGAGTGACATTCTCTACGAATATACTTACAGATTCAAGAATGGATAGGAAATTCTTTAGGTCCTGAAGATTGGGGCTGGAAAATTCAAAATGGAGCTCTTGAGCTAGTGACTAACCGACTTGCACCTGCACCGGATCATCTACTCAACTTGGTGCCCTGCAATTGTAAGAACATCTGCAAAATAGATTTGAATGTGTGCGTTGTGGAGGAGTGTTCACTAATGTGCATGCGGTAAAGTGACCTATAATAGTTCAGATGACGAGTACGATGATGAAGCTGAACTTTAAATTTTATTCAAAGATTTTAATAAAATTTGTATAATTTATAATTTTGCAAAATGTTTCATCATTTTCAAGGTTTCTTTCTGTCAGTTTAGATATAATGCCAAGGGCACAAAATCTCAGTGCACTGTTCGAAGAAATTAGAATGATGCAGACAGAAGAGGAAGGGTAAGTGGAACGGCGCTTATGCTTAGCTCTGCGCGTTGTTTCGAATGTTTCGATGATATCTCACCAACCGTTTTGTCACAAAAACATGATGAATACACCATTTCAATGCTGAAACTGCGTTCTGCAACTTTGATAATAGGCCTTCGATAGTTTTTATCAAATCTGACTTTGTTACAAAACAAGTCATATTTCGTACCTGTTTCACTATCAAATGTGAGATTTTTTTACTTCTATCCAATAATTATGTCCAAAACTATGCTGTCTTTCAATAATTAGCTTTTCCAATTACTTATAGTGCAATTAAATGATACAAAAGCTGATATTTTAAGACCTACAAGACGTTTATACTGATTATGACATTTAAGCCCTAATTAAAATCTTTTGCCCTGATAAAACTATGAAGAGGACACCTTAGAGATTGGGACTTTTCATGATTCTTAGGTAGTAAGTAATATCTGTACCAATTTTCAGGTCTACATTATATTTTTTTCAGGTTAATACCCATAATGGCCGGGGAGCGGCGCGCGGAGCTCTCGGCCCAGCGTTGACTCACGTGTGCTTGTTTCAACGTGTATCTCGACAACCATATGTCGCAGAGGGATGAACGATATACCATTTTAATGCTGAAAGTGTGTACTACAACTTTGATCATAGGTCCCGACCTGGTAACTTTGACAGTTTTTCCGCAACGCAGAGAAATCGAAAAAAAAAGTTATGTTTCGTACTGCCTTCATGATAAAATGTGACTATACTTTTACTTTTAAATAATAATAGTGCCGATATTACACTTTTATGCAGTGGTTAGCCTATGCTAATTACCTAGGGTGCAATAAAAGGTTACTGAGTCTGACATTTTAAATTTTACAACAAGTTTATACAGATTTGGCACTCAATCCCTATTTAAGCCCTTTAGACCAAAAAAAAACTATGACGCGGACACCCTAGAGGTGGGGACTTTTTAGTACTTGTTTTTAAGGTACTAAGGAACGTCTGTGCCAAATTTCAGCTCTACATTATTTTTTTTGAGGTTACCTAAAATCTGTCTAAAATGCCTGTACTACTTCCCCCATTATACTACTTAGTATGTTCTGGCAGTGGGTAAAATGCTTGGCGCCAGCAAGGGCATGTGGCCGTAAAACAAAAGCTCCAAATTTGACCATGACAACGGAGAGGAAAACTCATCCAAGGCAGCCGATCAAGAGATTGAAAAGGGTTGTTTCAAGCCAGTTAAGACCCATATCACACAATTGTAATACATGCAAAAGAAATGCGGTACGAATATCTTCAATTATGTTACCTCCACAAGAGAAGAAAGACTTTGGTAATCGTCAGATCTATCCATGATAAAAATCTGACCGAGCGTGGTGATGTAACGTTTAGCGTTCTGGCCTCGCATTCGGGATGACGGCGGTTCGAATCCCCGTACGGGCATCCAGATTTGGGTTTTCCATGGTTTCCCAAATCACTCCAGGCAAATGCCGGGATGCTTCCTTCAAAAGTTCATGGCCGAATTTCTTCCTATTCCTTGCCCCCCATCCTTTCCCGTATCTAAAGACCTCACTGTTAAGAGACGTTAAGCAGTAAAAAAAAAAAAAAAAAAAAAAAAAAAAAAAAAAAAAAAAAAAAAAAAAAACTGTGAACGTTTCCCTTGTGATAACTAACATTAATGGAGCTGGTGGCGTAATAAAACTTTTTTCCTCCAGTAGCTACATGCCATATGAGTTTTGTGTATTTGTTTATTAGAACACGAGATGGTGTATTGAGCGTGTTTCAAGGTTAGGACACGCAAAGCAAGCCTTGAAGCTGTTGGTGCGGGGTGAAAGCTCGGCGTGGCCGCATACCAGACCTGCTAGCAGTTTGTAAACGATAATGTACAAACTCCAAGTTACCACACCTGCACACATCAAGCACCTAACACGTACACCCAGCAACGCTTAAACTATCAACACTTATCGTCGCGTATCACTATCAAAATAATAATTCACGGAAAACATTAGCTTCCACTGAGTTAATCAATCTACATTGAAATCATTTGGCGTTAGTTACGAATAAGAAAAATTTAAAGAAAATTTGTCTGATTTATAGTATTCTAATTAGGAAGTAAAATTTTCTATTTGACGTTCCACCGAGTAATAATGTACCATATGCTTTACTGTGTTTTATTTCATGTAGAAATTAATAAAAAATTTACTTATTTTCAGGTTGCATCATGCTGACACAAATACTTGGAGAGTAAGTAATTTTAACGTAACTTTATGGTTCTGATAGAATAGTTTATTAGAAAGTTTTCAACAACCAATTAATTCAATACATAGACTAGAAATAGTAGAAAGCGGCCTTATAGTCAGGGAGTTGATTACGTGAATTACTCTTATGAACATCAGATTATTCCATGTGTGTGCTTATCTCATTGAAATCACTCCTAATTGCAGCTAACATGAGAAAGTTTCCAAAGTTATGGCGCTCTTGCAAGTTTTACATCAGTAACTGTTGGTATACCTTAATCTGATTGTACTCTGTAAATGACACTACATGCTGACAGAGTCAGCTCGTTCCTGTCCATAAACAAATCTCGCTCAGCATTATGATTGATCGCATTGTGCATGATGTTGCAGATCACATATACCTTCGCCAGTTTCTTTTGCTTCATCTGCCGGGCTTCCGTTACATGCAGCCCTCTAATATCTACCTCTTTGTGAACATAACTAGTATGTGCTCTATACATTACACACAAACGAATCGATCATAACTGAAACTAAAACATTTCCTCCTTCTCAGCAAAACATTCGAGTAAGCCGCATGTTCCATAATACCAAGAAGAAATAAATATTCAGCAATACTTCCTCCACAACCATGAATAATTACAAACGCGCTACCGTTGCAGAGCGTTTGCATGAACTAATCTTTCTATCATGTTCAACAAAGGTTTGATTTAACTCGTGTCTAACAATCTAGGCCGCTAAATCGTTCTATGGAATGTCCAGAATGTTCCTCAAACCAGTCGCGAACGATTTTGGCCCTAACCGGAATCGAGACTCGTCTGACCACACAACCTTTTACCAGTCACCTAGGATCCAACCGATATGATCACGAGCAGGGGCACTCGCGTCGGTCTTCTGCTGCCAAATCCAATGAACGACAAACTTAAGCCCTTTAAGTTAGAGGGGTTATTGCTAATCCTGTAGTTCCGACCACAATTAAATTTGCACTGTCCTCACGAACACGTCTATAGTACGCCGCACACTGAGTGTTGCTGTTCTTAGACGCAGTGTTTCCTCTCTATCAGCACTGACACCTCGACACAGACGTCGCTGGTCTCGGTCATTAAATAGACGTGTTGGACACTGCATTGTCCATGGCTGGAGGTAACGCTGGAAAAAGCATATTCACGGCACACTCTTCACACTTTGGATCGACGAATATTGAATTTACGAACAAATTCCGAACTGGAATATTCCATGCTTCTATCAGCAATTAATTTATATCGTGTGGCCATAATCACCTTTCATATGACTCTCGAGATTACAAATAAAAACCCCGACATTGCACGGCAGATTTATAGGTTTCTTACGAAGTGGTACCGACACCTTCCTAACTCATGACTTCTTGCATTTCAGTATATTAAGCTCGCTTGTCAACAGATCTTACAGTGCAGTGGTTCCCAATTAGTATCTCCCGCGTACCACCTCAAGAAAGAGCTCAACCTTCCGTACCCCGTATAGCTGAAATTATTGATAAAAAATGAAAACTATTTCTCTCAATTTATTAAATTTTAATCCAATAATAAACGTCACAAAAAAAGCAACAAATTAAAAAATATACTTTTGGAAATAGTAATGTATGCGTAAGTTTTTAAATTATATTAGTGATTATTATAGCTAAGAGATAACCTCGCGTATCCCTTGAAGCGACTTTACGTTCCTCGAAGAGTTCGCGTACCACTAACTGGGTACCACTGTGGCGCAGGGCCGGCGTTAGGGAGGGGGTAAGCGGTGCAAAAGTACCCCGGGTCCCAGAAGGGGACCTTTTGTCCAGGGGGCCCAGTTAAATAGAAATCATACTTTAAGAAACTTTCTTAAAAAGGCGTTATTAGATTTGTTTGCCTTAAATTTTTCTGAGTTTATCCAAAAACCAATGTTTAAAGGAAAAAAAAAATTATCATGGGTGGGGGGGGGAGGGGAAGAGGGATGGGGCCCTAAGATCGCTTACCCGGGGCCGAAGAATCCTAGCACCGGCCCTACTGTTGCGGTCAATTCCCTCATACACTCATCACATATCTGTATATTGTCAGTTAATCCGTGTTTTGAGTTCTTCAGATGTAATAGTAAATGTGTAGAAAAAACACTAATTGTTAGCCTGATTTGTGTAAATTTATGATTAGGTACATTAACCGCTAACGAAAATTACTTGTAACGTACCTGTAATTGAAAATACCAGTTCATTTTCATACTTGTACTATTTTATTTGTATATAGTTTCTGTTTCGAAGGGACCTTCAAGTATGTGTCTATGCTGATCTTACTGCTTATCTGATTATTTGGTTGAAACAGCGTTTACAGGAAGTAATATGTAATGGTGAAAATATATTTTTTCATTTGAAAAAAAAAAAAAAAAAAAAAAAAAAAAACACGCAGTTAATCTTCAGTACATTCCTGTCAAATTGGAACAGCACAACTGGGCAAATATTACTTCGTACGACCAGGAATTTTTAATTTAGTTTAGTAAGTTTTTACAACGGGGAATATTAACACATAAGAGTAAGGAAATCTTTGCGGAATTACTTCTACTACGTAGAAGACTAAATTGCTTATGGTCTCTGCTATCTTATTTTACGTGAGTTTCAGTTTAACATCATGTTTATTAGTTAAAACAGGGGAACGCACTAACCACAGAATGTAACGGGAGCAACAGACAGCGCGTAACCAGGAAATGGGACTTCGATATCGAGCGATATCCAACATTTACTTCAAACCATGGTACAATCACTTTGAAATGGGCAAACAACATATCGCAGATCTCACGTTGTTAAAGGACAAAAACATTTATCCCTTCGTTTGATGCAATATACCGTATTATAACCAGTGTAAATCAAAAAGGAAAGAACGAATAGAAAACATCTAAAAATGGCCGAAATGCACTGTTTAACGTATTCCGTATGGTTACCGAATAAGAAATCAGCAATGTCACTATCCAAGTATGTCGCTCAAACTGATGGCGGAATTTTAAGCGTACGATACGATTCTGTTGCCTTTCTTTAACACTTTGCTAAGGGATTTTTTTTTTTTTTGCTGTAGTCAGTCTTTCGACTGGTTTGATGCAATCCTCCATCCTTTCCTATCCTGTGCTAACCTCTTCATTTCTACATACCCCTTACAGCCCACGTCCTCAATTATCTGTTTCATATATTCTAATCTCTGTCTTCCTCTACAGTTCTTACCTTCCACTGTTCCCTCCACTAACAAATTAACCAATACAGCATGTCTCAAAATATGACCTACCAGCCTGTCTCTTCTTTCTGTAAGCTTCTTCCACAAACTTCTTTTCTCACCAATCATTTCCAAAACTCGTTCATTTCTTACTTTGTCTGTTCACTTAATTTTCAGCATTCTTCTGTAGCAAATGCTTCAATTTTCTTTATTTCCGGTATTCCTAAAGTCCATGTTTCGCTACCATAAAGTGCTGTGCTCCACACAAAGAGTTTTAAAAAGTTCTTTCTAATTCCTAGATCAATATTTGAAACTAAAGGGATTCTCTTTTTCATGAAAACTTTTTTTGCTAGTGCTATTCTGCTTTTAACATCATTCCTGCTTCAGCCATTGGTTGTAATTTTACTTCCTAAGTAACAGAATTAACTTACTTCTCCTATTGCATCCGATCCGATTTTTATATTTAAACTACTAGTATCGGTATCATTTCTGCTACATATGCGTTGAGAATAATGAAAACCTCTTCAATCACCTCGAAAGGAAATTTCCATTTAAACCGCCATATTAGTCGTAACAATTTGGCCTTATTGGCGCACTGAAGTGAAAGCTTGAATGGCATACGTAATTTCCATACAGTAGTTAATAGAACGTCACTGAACAATTAAACTCGTCATATGGGGGGAGGGGGGAGGGGAGAGGGCAGGGGACGCGGGAAGCTCGACGCGACGATAATTATCGATATATTGATATTCTGTTCTGTGCGGTGGCACATTACGTATCTTTTAAAGCAGGTGGCGTGTAATTCTGGTTGGAGTTGTATCCACAGCTTCTAGATCTCTGGTGCAGAACGTTTTGGAACGGTCAGCTACACATAACTGCAAAGGCTCCTGTGTGGTCTCAAGGACCTGGTGACAGGGTTTTTATTGGCTGCGCAATCTGCCAGTCGTAGCCGCCTAGTTTGACCCGGTAATCCTATCGGGTGTAGGAGACGTACAGTTTAATGTGCATAGGCCCTACCGTACCGTTCGTAGGTTCAGCTTGCGCCTCCTCCCTGGCCGCTTCATCAGCGCTAGGATCCGTCCTCGGGGGTACCCGAGCCAGGCCCACCAACCCCCTCGAGAACCAAGTCAGCAGACTACCTTGCCAACCCGCAGCCACCCCCGCCTTGGGATTGGACTCGGAAGAATCACCCCCCCCCCTCTGCCATATCCGTTGGAGGGAAGGAACGGACTCTCGAAAGAAGCGTCTTTAGCCACCCTTGCGGGTGCCCACGGGGAATCTCGTGGCAGCGACGCTGTCATGGCAAGGGTCGAAGACACTTCCCAAGCCACATTGACGTCCGTTATAATGCACTGAAAGACACAGGGGCACTGTTGCTCCCTGGACCAGCTGGCGTGCTCGTGCATTATTGAGCCCCACTTGCGTGGGGTTCGAGCAAGCAAAAGGTGATGCCAGACTTACTCATTTCTTCTTTCTTCTTCTTCTTGGGGTTTGGTTGACGCTGGAATCTTCAGTTTTCATGTTCAGTGTAGAGAAGAGCGCTGGTTCCCGTCTCTGGTGTAGGTCACTCTTCTTATATTCTTGTTTTGTTGGATGATCTGGACCGGTTTCTTCTTGTTGCCCTCCAACTTCATGGCGGTGGACGAAGTTTCCAGGAGGCTTGATTTGTTGTGAGGTTGTCTTCTAGTTTATTCGAGGGCCCTGGGGACATCCCTCGTTCTTTCTACTTCTCGGATTTGGAAGACAACCTGTGAAAATTCCGAGAAGGCTTGGTAAGCTTCGATATTTCCAACGAGTTGTTGTCTCCAGTTGTCAGCTGCAAGGTCCACTATTGTTTGCAGCAGCCTTCTCGGTTCAGCATATTGGGGGGGCAATCCCTTATGATGTGGTCTGCGGTTTCCATCGCACCACAGTGACACCGGTCAGATGGCTCAATTCCTCTCTGGAATAACGTGCAATCCGAACCATTACTGCCGTACTTCACATTACACAGCAAGCTATGCCAGAGCTGAAGGTTGAGTTAAGAGCATTTGAAAATGCCCGCGGAGACAGGGATTCAGAGGCACCAGGGCGGTAAGAACTGCATTTCAAGTACGTACGAATAGGAAATGTTCTAGCGTGGAAGCTGCTTGATCAAGCTGAAAGTCACAAAGCATCTTGACAATAAAACTTTCGACTTTATTTAAGATCTTACTTACAAATTATTAAAAAAACTGACTTTACATACATTTGTGGTGACCGCAATGCCATAGAAGATAATCCAGATAATGAAACAGATACCTCAATAAATGAAAAGATATGTGTGACACTGATGTAGTAAACAAGAAAGATGCCTAGTAAATGTGAAACGCAGAAATCTTGAAGTGCTTCAGTCAAATTCTGCTGTTACAAAATTTAATAGTGTATTGTTGATAGGACGGAGAAATGATAAAGGAGATGATAAAGGAAGAACGACTACAACAGAGAATTGAAAAACCTAGGTTACAGTGGTATGGGCATGTAAAGAGAATGGGAGAGGAGAAGTTACCAAGGAAGATGCTGGACATGGAGCTGAAAGGGAAGAGGCCCAGAGGAAGACCGAGGGACAGATGGATTAAAGGCGGTAAGAAATGTGTGGAAGAAAGAGATGGTGGTTAGACAGGAAGTGCTGGAGAGGCTTTTGTTCCCAGCAGACCCGGCCAGTGGCTGGAAGCTGCCCTAGTTGATGATGATGAGGATGATCGTTGATAGATCGAGAGACGATTGATAATTACAATGCTCTTAATTACCAAAACTACTTCGACAACACAATTACATTAACAAGGAGTTAATAAATATTAGTCGATCATACAGCCAACTAAATGGCAAATAAGGGAGAAAGATGAACTGTTAATAATTAAAACTACTAATTAGTAAGAAAAACACACAAAAAACATTGGAGATTATGAAAGGTTAAGTGAGGGAGACAAGACGTAGCTTTAACCCTAGTTAGAGAAATCGACAAAGAATGTAGGACCAACAAACACTGTATCTGAGGGAAATTATTTAATATTATTAATAGTCTCAGACCTAATTAACAAGGTAAAAGTCAAAGGATTGTATGTTGGTATGCTGATTTTATCACCTACAACATCATGAAGTAGAGAAAACAATTGGCCAGAAACATAAATATGGACTTTAAAATTCACAGAGCTTTAATCGTTAAACTAGGCTTTTTTTATCTTACTAATGGCGGTGAGATGTGTATTAAATTACCCAGGACAACTGATGGTATAGGTCTCATTAGGTTAAAAAATAAAATAGTAAATTTGGGAATTACGCATGCTTTATTACACCGAATAAAGCATTCCAAACATATGAATTTACTTTAAGTAACATATTGAAGGTCGTTGCTGAAAATACGAGAGTGGTTTCCCAAAATAAAGATTTCGTTTAAATATTAAATATTTCGACATTCCAAACAGAAATAAAGGAAATTTAGAGCGGCAACATAGCCAGCAGGCCAACACGAGTAATCCCGTACTGGAAGAGGATTGACAATGACTATGTTTTGATCGTCAAAATTCACTGCTTTAACAAGATGCAAGACAAGCTTACGTTAATGAACCAATTCTCCCAGCAAATATATTAAAAATACAAGATTTCTAGTCGTTACGTTGTTTCTATTCCCTCTTACGATTGCTTACGGCTCTAATAGTTGGGTGTACGATCTGATTTGTTACACTTACCGACCGTAAAACACCTTACAATACTATGTTTTGTTGATCTATAATGAAGAATTAAAAACAGAATCTCCCCAGTAAACTTCTATGTGATATGAGTTAATTATTTTTGAACTAGTCTAAAAAATGACGGGCTGAATGGTCTGCTCTGGCAAGTCATTTATTCGTCGCTGTTTACTTATTACAAAATAACGCACAATCAATGTCTCATGCCTTACGCTATAGCAAAAAGGTTCAGTTGTCATCCATACAGGTTGTATTTCAACCTAACCACCAACCCGCTAAAATTGCCGTTAGAAAATCAAAGATTGAATCACATGCGTATTTATAACATTCACTGTATCGCATCTTAGTAACATGCACCACGAAATAAATATAAAACCGTCACGAGTTCTTACAACTTTCTTTTTCATGATTTTAGCACATTTTACAACGTTTGAATGGCTAACTCAGGCACACATGCGACTCAAATCTAGTGTCAATGAAAGCAAATGAAATTAAAAATAAATCTTAACAATTTTCGTTATGTCGCATAATATTAGTTTTAATCGTCGTCTAGGCCGCATAGCTGCGATCATTGTGGAACTATTTTCAATCGAATGAAGTAACGTGGCGCTCATGAAAACAAATTAAAAAAAAAAAAAACTTTCTTTAGCCCTCTGCTATAACATCAAATGTAGTTGTCATTCTGATCCAGACTAAATTTAAATCTAATCAAAACTTCCGCTAACACTGTTGCCCGAAAATTATAGAATTTTTTTACATATCTACGAGTTAATAATTTATCGAAAACGTCTACATCGAAAGAATATAAATAAACAAAACTATTAATAATATTAATATCTTAATTTAAACTCAATACATACTTTTCTTTCAATTTTTGCAGTTAGTATTTACGCGTATGCTTAACTAAATAGGAATGTTACTAAATAACCTCTCATATTCAGCATGACGTGACCGTGTGACACAGAAAATTACCAAGATTAGCATTTTATTAGTTTAAGTGTTTTCCTACTTACAGATAGTCAAATCACATTTTCTTTTATGTCCCTAAGAAATCAACTGCTTTACGAACATAACTCTCAGCTGTAAAAGTAACGAGAAAATCTGTACCCGTACGTATTCGTTACTAAATCAATCAATACCCGTTACTATTGAATCGTTACTCGTTACTTTCGGTTCAATCGAGCGCTAGTATAACGCATTGTATCGAGTCGCGCCGCGTACGGGACGACTTCGTTACTATCGTATCGTTTCGTTACTCGTTACTAGCATGAATCATCGCATCGCATTGAGTCGCATTGCATACGTGACGACTTCATTTGCCTCCTATTCACTGTAATATAAACCTCGTTGCTACAGATCAGCAACAGTCTGTACATTATTAATAAATAAACATTTGAAAGCTGACGCCCTTTTTTTCTTGCAAAAAATCTGGAAAAATATGAAATATGGCATGTTTGGACCAGATACGACAGAAATGTAAAATATTATCCAACAAAACTAGCAACATAGTTCTACATTGTTCCACTTCGCACTTTTGTGGTTTTAGCCAGGTAAAGGGTAGCAGCTACAGCTGATGTTCCAATTCAAAAGTAAGTGACGTTCAGTAATATACGAATATATACTGGGATTCAAACAGGGTCCTCACTGTATCGGAATAAATGTTTTTAATGGTGATATGTAAAGATGTAATCACACGAAGGTTGGTGTGATCGCTCTAATTGCTCACTGTCGGTGGTAATATTAAATTCCTTGGGAATTAACGTGAATAGAAGTGGGTATGTAGGGAAATTGTCACAGCAGCGTTCGCTCCATCGCAATTAGATCAAATTAAGTTAACAATGTTCTGACATGAAAAGTTCTATAGTTTTTAGCATTTGATTGCAACTAATTTAAACGTGAGAATGAAGTTTATGTTCACTGTTAAAATCAATAAATTTACTGCCAAATTTTCCCCTAATATTACTGGAGCTAAGAGTTCAATTCGACCTGAAATATAATTAAATGAGGGACTTCTTCGAAGATTATAAATCCATGTTATGATACATCGACCAGTATAACGGTCAGTCCACAACGGGGAAATATTGTATGCTTCATTAAAGTGTACAAAAATCTGCCGAAAACATGAAAGTGACCAGTAGAAACACTCAGAAAAGTCTTCCTTATACTTTAAAGTTGCTTTCAACTAATTTCAACACTTTTTGGCTACATTTTGTCCGATTGGAGATCCAAATTGATGCGATCCTGCTTCAAATATTTATCGCAGCGATCTAATACAAATCTCAAAATTGAAGTTTTGTAAAGGCTGTCCTAGCTGCAGACGCAACTGTTCTCGAAGCTGGGATTTCCCAAAACAATTAATTTCATCAAAATCGCCTCTTTAACATTCTTAATTGCATAGATGATACAAAATAATTATCTTTCATGTACTAAACTAATCATCTTTATCCAATACTTACATCTATGTAAATAAGAATTATATGCTGTTTCTTAGTAACCTCATCACTTGAGAACGACTTGACCGATTTGGCTTTTTTTTTAATGTTTGTATTAGTCCGAATAATATTTTTAGAAAAAAAAATTGGAAAAGTTACCCGGTAAGTCAGAAAGGTCGTAAAAAAATTGAAATTGCTTTTTTCTAAGTACAGATTTCGCTAAATTTTTTAAAAAAATATTCACAATCGTCCGAATAAGGCTTTTACAGAAAGAAACATTGTAAAAACTACCAGCAAAATTGTAACATTCGGGAATACTGAAAGTGTTTTTTTTTTTAGGTATCGATCTGGTAATATTTTTAAATGTTTGTAATAATCCGAACAAGGTTCTTATAAAAAGGAAAATTAGAAAATTGGGGAAAAATAAAAATGCTTTTTTCCTATGGACCGATCTGACTAATTTTTTTTTAATGTCCGCAATAGTCGGAATAAGGTTTTTCTAAAGTAAGAAAAATTGGAAATGTTGCTGGGATAATTTGGGAAAAACTGAAACTACTTTTTGATATGGGATTTTTTTATGAAATCAATACCATAACTCACGAATCGAACGATGGATATGCGTAATTCATTTTTGTTGTTTTTTTTTTGTTGTTGTTTTGTTCGTTATGCTTCCGGGATGAAAATAACTCAATTAAATGTTTTCTATTAAAAAAAACTGGTAGATCTGGAGGAAAATCTGGAAATCACATTCCGGTCTAAATGAAAATTACTTTGCTTTTATTTTTGTACTATTTCGAGATCTGTCCAACAAATGTAGATAATTTATTTCTATTCCATTGACATTAACTGAGGACATTGGTTTGATATAATCGAACAAGGTATTAGCTCAATTAGGCATGACAGGCCCAATCGACCGGTGAACAACGTATTTAATCAAAAACTGAAACGCGAAAAACGATATGATTGTGATGCATTGCGAGAATCATTACGAACATTCCGCTGTTGTATCGGCAGCAAAAATATGCGTACGACGCTCTCATGAAAGTAGTGAACAATGGAACTACAGGCATATTCCTGTTGGACAATCCTTGCAAATGGAAACACTTTTTTCATCTCATTGGTTTTGCCAGAATGATATTGCACTTGCATTTGCTTTATCAGGAATTGCAGCTACGTTGTTGGAAGGTTGTTAGACAGCTCAGCCAACATTCAAATTGCTGTTGGACATGCTACGCCAACGTGCGTCTTGCATCTTTTCGAATAACTGTGCGATGGCCAAAGTTTTTTTCCAGAAATACAAATTGGTCGTTTGTAATGAATGTACGATGGCACATACAAAGTCTTTCGAAACATTAGACCGAATGATACAAGATCTACGAAACAATCGAAACAGATTAGGTGGTGCGACGAGCGACTTCTAAATGTAAATAAAACACCATGAGATTCATTGAGGTTTCAGATTTAATGGAAGAAAATAAGTAATTTTGTTAACATGAAATTGTGACCTAATTCAATTGTGATTTAAATTTTCTAACAAAACCGCATGGTTCCAAGTCGATCACATTCCAGGCACATCACACATTTCCAGCATTGCAACGGTGAACTGCCGATAGAATTAATCTCAAATGAAAAATTTCCCATTGGCGGCTTCTGAATGTACTCCTCCTCAAATTGAATATCAATGGAAAAAGTCGTTAATGAACACAATGAACACTCAGAAATACGTTTTTTTCCCCTTATTTTTACTTTGTTTACACATTCTCAATAGCTTTTCACAAATTAACAAAATGATCACAAACAAAATTATTGAAATTTGAACAGGACATGTGTCGGGTCAGTTAGTATTTAATAATTCACATTTTAATCTTTCCGACTGAACCATTGTCTCATCTACACAATCAGCGCGTTACCTGTCTAAGTTGCTGTTTGCACGAATTTCACAAATATTCTTTCGCTCTCCGGATCTTTTTACATTACCTAGAACTTGCTTCCAAAAACCCGCCATTACTTCAATTTACGTAAATCTATTAAAATTATAAAATTACTCCAAATGTCTCAAACTTTAAGATTCTGCTTCAAATATTCTAATTTGACTTCCTCCGTAGTTCTTACCTTCGACTGTTCCCTCCACTAACAAATTAACCAATCCAGCATGTCTCAAAATATGACCTACCATCCTGTCTCTTCTTTCTGTAACCTCCTTCCACAAACTTCTTTCCTCAACCATCATTTACAAAACTCGTTCATTTCTTACTTTGTCTGCCAATTAATTTTCAACATTTATCTGTAGCACCACATTTCAAATGCTTCAAGTTTTTTTCTTTCTGGTATTCCTAAAATCCATGCCTCGCTTCCATAAAGTGCTGTGCTCCACGCATAGGTTTTTAAAAAGTTCTTTCTGCATCAACATTTGAAACCAAAAGATTTCAATTTTTCATGAATGCTCTTTTTGCTAGTGCTACTCTGCTTTTAACATCACTCTTGCCTCAGCCATCGGTTGTAATTTTGCTTCTGAAGTAGCAAAATTAACTTACTTCTACTATGGCATCTGATACTATTTTTATATTTAATCTACTACTATTGATATCATTTATGTTACATTTCGTCAGTTTTGTCTTGCTTTGATTTATATTCAGTCCAAAATCATCCTTCAGTATTTTGTTAATGATTCTCAGTAGCTTCTCAATATCCTCAGCTCGTTCAGCTAACACGACAATGTCATCAGCAAATCGGAGCATACGGATTTTTTCTCCCTGAACACTTATGCCACATGGAAATTTTTCTTTTATTTCCATTATTGCTTCTTCTACATACAAGTTGAATATTAATGGGGATAGACTACAACCTTGTCTCACACCCTTTTTAACTGATGCATGTCTCTCATGGTTCTCTACTTTTATTATAGCCACTTGATTCTTATATAGTTTATAAAGTATTCTTCTATCTCGATACTTTAGACCTGACTTCTTTAAAATTTTGAACATCTTGTCCCACCTAACATTATCAAAAGCCATAAAAGTATCTTTGTTTTTCTTCATCCGCCCTTCAAGTATTAATCTTAAAGACAGAATTGTTTCCCTCGTACCACGATTTTTCCTAAACCCAAACTGATCTTCACCTACTATCTCTTCTACTACCCTTTCCATTCTTCTGTATATTATTCTGGTCAGTAACTTTGAAGCATGTGGTGTTAGACTAATGGTGCGATAATTCTCACATTTGTCGACTTGTGCTTTCTTCTGGAGTGTGAATATGATATTTTTGTTAAAATCAGTTGGAATTTCTCCTGTTTCATAAATTTTTGATATTATTTGAATAATTTTTCAATTCCTTCTTCTCCAACGGATTTGAGAAGTTCTGCAGGGTTCTCATCAATTCCAACAGCTTTATTTGCTTTCAAGTCGTTCAGAGCCCTATTAAATTATTCTCTCAAAATAGGCTCTCCTATAATTTTGTAAATAAATCCATCAAAAACAGTTGTTTTCAAAATTATTTTTCAACAACTGCGGGAAGATGGCAACAATTGCGGAAAGATGGCCTATCACCATATTAATATAGGATCTCCTAAGTCATTAATGCTGACATCGCCTTCCTTTTCCATTACGCAATTGTTCAATTCGTCCCCATCATACAGTTTCTCAATGTATTCCTTCCATCGGTTAGCTCTATCGTCTCAGCTTAAAAGTGGTTTAACATCGGCAGCTTTAATGTTTACACCTCTTTTCTTCATTCCATCAAAGTTTTGTTTGATCTTAGATGCAACATTTTCTTTACCCATGACAGTTTCCTTTTCTAATTCTTCACATTTTCTTGTAGCCATTTTTCTTTTCATTCTTTGCATTTCCTGTTTATTTGATTTCTAAGTTGCCTGTATTGCTCTCTTCCTGCTTCATCCTAAGCATTTTTGTGCCTTTTCCTCTGATCCATCAGTTCCAAAATTTCTTCTGTGATCCAAGGATTTCAGGCGACTTGTTCCCTAAAGACTAATGTTTCATTACCAGCTTTCTTTATTTCTGTCTTAAATGCATCCCATTCGTCCTCGGTTAAGCTCCTTACAGAATTACTTCTTAGACCCACGTCTACCATTTCTGCAAAATTTTCTCTTGTGTTAGAATGTTTCATTTTATTCACTTCCAGTCTCTTCTGCTTATATTGCATCAGTAGTACTGGTTAGAGCGTTTGTTCCCAGTCTCAAGGTCATCCTCCCGCTGCCACTCCGCTCTAACGGCCTTACCATAAAACTTAATCAATGGATATTAATGGCTGCCTTTTAATTACAAATTTTTAGGTAGATGAAATGTTTGTAAAGTTAATGGAACCTCATTCAGAACAGAATGCAAGAGTGAGTGTCAGCAAGTATTGTTTATTGGTAAAACGCTGACAGCTGACTAAGAGGACATCGCTCCATTCAGTGACGCAAAACCGAACTTACGAGCGAGCACAGCGAGCCAAACTAGCTCTCACTTTGTCGATGATTACCATCCAGTCAATGTGGGTTAATTCTTAGCTAAACCGCGTCTCGTCGGCTTGCCACGCCACCATGCATCCATCGTGTCAGTTCGCCATTCAATCAATAAGTTAACATTCTCTAACAGTGAGTTTGCACGGCTCAGTCAATGACTAATATCTGTAGAGGTTATCGGGAGTTATCCTTACAGATCGCACTCTCAACTGTATTCATAGTCTTCAGTGGTCAATAAAAGCGATTCTAAGTACGATAGTCGCCTACATTTATTAGGTAGATTCTCAGCTAGGTTATCATTTTGCGCTGTCCTGTCAAAGCATAAACGGGTTCACCAATCGTAACTAATGGAGTAGTGTCATGATTCCTGACAATTAACATCTTACTAAAGCCCACAAGTCATTGCTTAGGTCATCAGAAGACATCTTTAAGAGAGAAGACAGCGCAAGAGGAATAGAAGACTTAGGAAATATTCCGAAGGTCAGGTCAGTAAACTTCCACCCTTAAGTCTGCTTCCACCAAAAGCCCACAAAATCCACCCCCATCCATTCAGGCCACTTGACAACGTAAGGTTCGGCACAGGGGATACAAACCGGCCATTTACACTGTGGCCATGTGTTACTCTCGTAGCACTTTGCTAGATAAAATGCCCACAAATCCTGTGTAGTATCTTGCAACTAGGTATCCTCACCTCTTCTTGACGTCCAAGGTGCCGGATACTGCCGGCTGCGCGTCCATAAGGTTCTTCCAAGTCGAATCACCGAAGAAGACGCCACTGGTAGGATCAGCATTTGGGTAAAAACATACAGTTTTCACCCCGGCAATCATACGGTATGAGACGATGTGCTCGCCGAGTGGATCGTCTGTGTGGAAGCTGCCTGTGTTGAACAAATCGGACAGTACATCCAATACTTCAGTCAGCAGTCTCCATTCTTAAGACGTTAGTTAAGACCACTACTTGCTCAAATTCATGTTTGGATGATAAACCTATCGTCAAACGCTTAGAATTACAGGCGTTGAGCTGATACATCGACGAGAACAATAGTACCTGGCGGGCCATCTCTGAACACTGACGCTAGCAGGCCGGGTGCGCGTTAAACAAGATCTAGTGGTGGTAGGGGTAAAACTGTTCAGTCCTGTTTGTGGAAGACCTCTTGTCCCACAATTCACCAATCTCACATCGCAAAGTTCACTATGTGCCCTTTGGAGATTGTACACGAGATCCTTTTAGACTTCGGAACAGACTCGTACACTGGCACTGACGAAAAATTTCATGAATGATCTAACATCATCTACAACTTAGTGGTTGCTATCTTCGGTGAATTTCTGTATTGCGACTGTAGGCATTTTCAGATCAGTGTAAAGTAAGAGAATTTTTATGCGTTTGACAGCCTGCTAGTTGAAGAGTGCAGATCAGATCACCTATTTACAACCATGAAATGTTTAAGGGCCTCCCTGCCCATACCAGAATACAATACTGTAGGCTTACGTAGACAGAGCGCGCGATAAATCGAAACTAGTTCTTTTGAATATTAATAACGATTCGAGTACTCCCGGCCAAAAATACAAGAAAAATTGTATCAAATGGCTAAGAATAAAAAATAAAAAACTTATCCCTCCTGACCGACGCAAACACCACTAAACATGATTTCACTGTCGAAAACAAATGTTTGTTTCTAAATTACTACAACAACAAATACTAATGAACAGCCGGATCGGGAATCGAACCCTCCACCTCCGCATAATCGTTAAAAACTCAGCCACCAGGCTCGATATTTAGATTGGCATATAAAAATAAATAACTTTGGAAGGCTGAAACACTCCACATAGTATATGACTGGAAATATACCATTACATTTTGCTACCAGTACAAGATTCCAACTGAAATTGGTGTGTGTAATCGAGCATACTATGTATGATTCATACTGTTTATACTATAATTTCATATATTTTATTCTATGATTTCATACTTTTCATACTGTGATTCATACATTTTATACTATGATTCATACTTTTCCTACTATAATTCATACATTTTATACTATGATTTCATATTTGTTATACTCTTCCCCATACTTTTAATACTATTATATTTTCATACTTTTTATATTATGATTCTTACATATCATACTTTTAACACTATGCACCTGATTTTATACTTTTCATACTATGATTCATACATTTCATACTATGATTTCATATTTTCAATACTATGCCCTGTCTATGGAAGGAGACGAGCTGTGGGGGAGCTGGTGGTGGTTGTGGTAAACCTGTTGTATTTGGGGAACACCTGTTCCAAAATCCATCAATCTGTCAGCGACAGGTGCTGTGGGGAAGTGGTGGTGGTGGTGGGTGTAAACCTGTGAAATCCTGTTTGTGGAAGACCAAGAGGCCAGTTACTTAGCTAAATCTATTTAATCGCAAGAGCAGCCATGAAGCTGGCACCTAGTTTCATCCTTTCCCTTTTTCATACTTGGAACACAACACTTTAAAAATTTTCGGTGGTGCAGGTTCGAATCTCAATCCGAGCATCTAGAGTTGGTTTTTCCATGGTTTCCCAAATCACTCCAGGTGAATGCCGGGATGCTTCCTTCAAAAGGCCATGGCCGAATTCCTTCCTTTTCATTGTCTCCAGTCCTATCCCGCCTCTAATGACCTCGACAGTTCTGTGTTTTCAAACAAACAGGAAACGCAACACGGAAAATAGTGCAGCTGAGTTTGATTACTGCCACCTACTTTGAAGTTAGAAATCTACATTTTACGCTTACAGCTGCTCACCGCATCCGAGCATCCGAAATAAGCTACTATTCGAGGACTGACTACTAAGTTCGACAAGATCTAAGAAATTATCCTGTCGCTTCACATTTCAGCCAGTACTCCAGAGTATAATTTTGGTATTTCATTTTTCTGATGATACCTGGCTTGGGTTCAGCCTCTCCACAGAGTGTATGGAGTGAAGGCATACTTTTGATGCTATGATTTCATACTTTTTATACTATGCCTAATACTTTTCATACTATGATTCATATATTTTATACTGTGATTTCATACTTCTCATACTATTACTCATACTTTTAATACTATGATTTCATAGTTTTTATACTATGATTCTTACATTTCATACTTTTAATACTATGCCACCTTACACTTGCTGCTCTCCTAGCTGAGGATTGAAAGTTCAATTATTAGAACTTCTGTAACGCATTCCAAGAGGTATCGTGCTAATTCACATTTTTATACCCTCAACTAGAAATACTTCCTCCACCCGATATTCGTTCAAAACCTTAATTAAAGTTTTCATAGCTTTAGGTTTGTTCCTTCTACCACGCAACTTTCCGAAAAATTCTAAGAAAATGATTTAACAAAATCTAAATTTTGCACTTACAACTGTTCACCGCATTCCGTAAGCCGAAATGAGCTATCCTATTCTAGGACTGACTACTAAGTTCGACAAGAGCTCAGAAATCATTCTATTGCTTCACATTTCAGCTAGTATTCCAAAGTATGATTATGGTATTTCATTTCATTTTTTATTATGATACCTGGTTTGGGTTCAGCCTCTCCACAGAGTGTATGGAGTGAAGGCATATGACACTGTTGATAGCGATTCGACCACTGAATAGGAACGTTAAGCCTGACGGTAACCTGCCGAAGAGTAGGCCTGAATGGGCCGCCACAAGGTTTCACTTTCTCCCTTCTTCGTCTCTCATTGTATATAATAAATCAAAAGAAATAACGCTCTAGGCTGAACATATACACTGTCATTACTCTGTATACCATTCGTGCACAATTAAAACAAAACATTTATAAATAACTGTGTCCTGCGTCATATAAGTGTTCACGGTGAGTCCAGGCAATAAACGGCTATTTGGGTTTCATAGCAAACTCCGCATGCATAGAAAATCGATACTCTGTCTATCTTCGGCCGAACCCTTCAGGGGAATCCAGAATAATAAAGCCATACGAATTATTATTACTGTTATATGTTCACGTATCACACCAAACTAAACTGACCGAATTCTAGTAAACTACCTTGGGTGGGGACGTTAAGCCTGGCGGTATCTTTCGGAAGAGTATGCCTGGATGAGCCAGCCCCCGGTTTCACCTTCTCCCTTCTTCATCTTGCAGAATTCCTTCCCGCTTTATTAAACCGACGGGGTTTTGATCTGTTGACAACACTATACGAAAATATGCTAATTATTTCAGTAGTTATAATTAATTTGCGAATAATAACTATTTTAAGACCGCTGTATAGAAATAAACGGAGGAACCGCTTCTTTTATAATGCTGTTAGCGGCAGGTAGTTTAGCGGGCGGCAAACACCTGGCTCCGGTGGAGTGGAAAGGTCCGGGCGACCCTCCAGCCGGGTGAAGGCTAATAAGCATAACCGGTGCCCAGGACGGCCCACCAGCGAGGGGTGGGGGTAAATCAATCTATGCAGGTAGGTAATAGCTTCGTTTACTATCCGGCTGAGAGAAATTTTAATTAAAAGGCAGCGGGCAGCCCTCCTAGAGGGGGGTGGGGGTAAAGGAATCTACGTAAACGACAACCATTAATTCCCGCAGGTAATAGGCCTCCTGACAGGTTAAAGGCCGTTTGTTATCCGGCTGACAGAAATTTGAGTTAAAAGGCCGACAGGCAATAGGCCGTTTATTTTCCGTCTGACAGAAATTTTAATTAAGTTTTAGGGTAATGGGACATTAGAGTGGAGAGCCGGTGGGAGGGTCACCTTGAGACTGGAACAAACTCTCTATCCATTACTACTGGCTTCCATATTCGCTTGAATTTCAGCTTGCACTTCATTACTATCAAATTATGGTCAGAATCTATGTCTGCTCCTGGGTAGGCTTTTCAGTCTAGAACTTGATTCCTGAATCTCTGTTTGACAATGATATAATCTAGCTGATCTCTGCATGTAATCCCCTGACGTTTCCAGGTGTATATCCTTCTTACATGGTTCTTAAACATTGTGTTTGCCACTACTAGCTTATATCTTTCACAAAATTCTAACAGCTTGCTTCCTCGCTCATTTCTATCTCCTAAAAGAAAACTTCCTACAGTATTACCCTCTTTTTCTTCTCATACTATTACATTCCAATCACCCTTTCCTCCCCCTTCACATATTTGATTAATACTTGAATTTCGGCGTATATTTTCTCTATTTCTTCGTCTTCTTCCTGTGACGTTGGCGTATGCACTTGTGCTAACGTGGTTGGGGTGGGCGTAGTTTCTAACCACATTAAAATAATCCTGTCACTAAACTATTCATAATAATTCACCCGTTTCCCTCCTGTCTTATTCATTACAAAACCTACACCAGTAACTCCACTGACAGCCTTTGTATTTACTATTCCGTGTTCCCCAGACCAGAAATCCTGTGCCTCCTTCCACTTAATCTCTCTAATCGCGACGACATTTAACTTAAGTCGTTCCATCTCCATTTTTAAGTTTTATAACCTACCTGCCCTATTTAGACTTCTAACATTCCACGCTCCGACCAGTAGAATGTTTCTATCCATTCTGATGACTCCTCCATGAGTAGTCCCCATCCGGAGTTCCGATTGGGGGACTATTTTACCTTCATAATATTTTACGCAGGAAGAATCCCTCTTATCATATTTATAAAAATCTCGCGTCACGATATTTGTCCGAGATAATCTCCGAAACTACTTAACCGATTTTTATGAAATTTGGCTTACTGTGTGTAATTTGGTTCAACTTAAAAGATAGAACAGTTTTTATCTCGATTATTGACCTCAATATTTATTATTGCGAATTAAATGATTATTAAACGTTTGTCATAGGACAATCGTTTGTAATTATTTATAAGTTCCGTAAGTTTGAGCTGTCTGGTAGCTCAGTGATTAAGGCGTCTGAGTGCAGTTCGAAAGGTCAGCGGTTTGAATCCCTGTCTCGGCGGAGATTTTCATAGGCACCTAACCCGGCCTTCACCTCTGCCAGAGCTTACTGTGTTCTGTGAAATACTCCAAGACTGTACCGAGGTTCAGATTCCACGTTAAACTGGAGGACCCCTGCACCAGGCAAGATTAGAGGGATAGGTTAAGGCGGCTACGACAGGGAGGGAACGCGTAGCCTATAGTAACCCTGGCACCAGTTAATTACGACCACACGAAATTATAGTTATACTTCCATAAGTTTCTAACAGATGGTGTTGTGTTAATTTATCGACAAAACACTTGGTTCTCTAGGTTGGGTAACCAACCAGTAGATAGCGTTGTGTTTCGGTTTCTTTATGCTACAGTCTATTCCATGCCATATGTGTTTATATTTACGACATAACCGAGTTTCTTGAATATTTCGTGTATTATCATTTTTATAAGTGTGCTATATATCTATAGTAATATTATAAATGCGAACTCTGTCTATCTGTCTGTTTCTTACGCTTCTTGACTAAACGGCTAATCCGATCGTGATGAAATTTGACGAGGAGATGCTATTTGGCTTTAGGATGAACACATCATACTTTTTCTGTATAAATAATACATGTTATAATATAATTTTGAAAAATTACTGAACCGCGATAGATAGACACGTAGGAAGTGTAAGTCTCTGTACTACCTATACAAATGGCGGTATGGTAGCTCAGTGGTCAAAGAGCTTCCTTACTGATGTCAGGAGCGTGGTCTCCAATTCAAATCCCGATGGAAGCAAAGGTTTTTAAAAGTTGTTTGTGATTGTATGAGACACGCCTGGACTGTCGGTTGTTCGGATTTCATGTTAAACTGTGGATACCACAAATTTAGTGGTGCAGTGCGAGGCAAATCGTATGTAGGCTAGCAATATTGTAGGTGTACACTTTTTACGTATATTTATCCCTCTTGGGTTGTTACTCTCGCAGTCAGTGTGTGTGTGATCCGCACTAATACTGTAATACTATAAATGCGGAAGTAAGTCTCTGTCTTTTTGTTACATTTTGACGACTAAATGGCTATACCAATATTGATGGAATTTGACAAGGAAAGGCACAGGATTTTTTCGTTAAGAATAACAGTTGTAGTCAGGAAATTTTGATAACTTATCGAATGGTGACAGAGACGGATGTGTTAGTCTGTAATGTTACGTCGGTTGCTCAAGCTGTGCTTCTCGCGCATTATGCTAATGTATGATTTGTTAATGAATTTCGTTTAGAGACAAAACGTATTATTATTTAGTATAGATGTCGATTTCCTCTGTACTATTACTTTGTGTCTGCTTAAAAGTTTTCTGGCACCAGTTTATTTTGCTTTCTTTTTTACATGCCTTGCGAGTATAAGCTGGCCTAAGGTATAGCTCTAGCAGAGAATGAGCAGCTAAAGTTATTAGAACCCAAGAATCGGATGCTTATGCTGAAGAAAGAAGAAAATACCAAGCGGAACTAAAGTTGCACTTAGTTAACCCTCTCCACCCCCCCCCCCCCTCCACAACCCAGCACCTTCGTTTGTTTTTCTGTTTTTAAATATATTGGAAATTGATTCTAAATGAGACAGGTTCGACGGAAGAATGATAGAGTGATGGCTTTCCTGTCATATTATGCCGACTCGGTGTTGTTTGGGACCAATTCTACGTTACCAACAGCTTTCTATATTCAGTTATGGCAACGAAATTCTTAATCCACGCGTACGAAGCCGCGGGTATTTGCTAGACATTATATATGTAATTCCAGAGGGTTACACGTCCTGGGGATACCCTTTGAGGCTTTAATGCAGTGGTTTCCTGTTGCCTTCTGCATCCTCATGCCGTTGATCGTTTCTGATTCATCCGCCTTTAGGGGCCGTTTCCAACCCCAAGGGCAAGAGTGTGCCCTGGACCGCCTGCCACTCTTCCACCCTCCCTTAGGATGCCGTTGGAAAGCTGTGGGTGATTCATTATACTGGGAATCTTTCAATCGCCAGGGCCTCGTCCGTGCAAATAGGGGGCACCACGTAAAGGACATTTGGTTGGAAAAGGGTAATAAGTCTCCCCCAAACCATTACATCATTCCATTTTCATAAATACGTGCAAATATCTACCAGCAACTGTCATTTCACAACCCTACTTAAATTTATCTTGATATCTGTCAGCAGTAGTGAACATTGCAATCACTCTTTTTTAAATCAATTTCATACAGTATAGAGATACAACTTTATATAATTTTGCTACACAGGGTTAGCCTAAGTTTTCCATCGGGCTTCAAAATACTGTGTACTGAAAAATGTACGACCTGCAGAAACGAGTGATACATAAAAAGGTATATCAACTCAGCAAGTTTCTAGTACATACTATAAATGTTCAATCTTTGCGCTCTTAGACACTCGGCACAAATCCAAATGGTAATGCAATGCCTTCCATACATTCGATAGCATGTTTCTATCAATGTCCATTACAGCAGAAGTGATCCGTTCCTGTAATTCTAGCAGTGTTGTTGGTATTGGAGGTACTTTGTCATCTACATAACCCCCCAAGAAGAAATAACATGGTTTCAGATCTGGCATCTTGGTGCGCCATGACAACACATGAACATCACTTGGACTAGCGCCGTGGTGCTTCGGCGTACTGCAGTGTTGAGGAGGTGATATGTGACTGGTGCTCTGTGCTGGTGGTCTGAGGAGTGCGTGGAGCGCGGCGTGGAGCCGTGGTGGCTGGTGGCGGTGGAGGTGGCGCTGGGCGTGGTGGGCAGCGCGCTCACGCTGGTGGTGCTGCGGCGTCGCTCTGGGCCGGCGTACTGCTGTGTTGAGGAGGTGCTCTGTGACTGGTGCTCTGTGCAGGTGGTCTGAGGAGTGCGTGGAGCGTGGCGTGGAGCCGTGGTGGCTGGTGGCCGTGGAGGTGGCGCTGGGCGTGGTGGGCAGCGCGTTCACGCTGGTGGTGCTGCGGCGTCGCTCTGGGCCGGCGTACTGCTGTGTTGAGGAGATGCTATGCGACCGGTGCTCTGTGCAGGTGGTCTGAGGAGTGCGTGGAGCGTGGCTCGGAGCCGTGGTGGCTGGGGACCGTGGAGGTGGCGCTGGGCGTGGTGGGCAGCGCGCTCACGCTGGTGGTGCTGCGGCGTCGCTCTGGGCCGGCGTACTGCTGTGTTGAGGAGATGCTATGCGACCGGTGCTCTGTGCAGGTGGTCTGAGGAGTGCGTGGAGCGTGGCTCGGAGCCGTGGTGGCTGGGGACCGTGGAGGTGGCGCTGGGCGTGGTGGGCAGCGCGCTCACGCTGGTGGTGCTGCGGCGTCACTCTGGGCCGGCGTACTGCTGTGTTGAGGAGGTGCTACGTGACTGGTGCTCTGTGCAGGTGGTCTGAGGAGTGCGTGGAGCGTGGCGTCGATTCGTGGTGGCTGGTGGCCGTTGAGGTGGCGCTTTGCGTGGTGGGCAGCGTGTTCACGCTGGTGGTGCTGCGGTGTCACTCTGGGCCGGCGTACTGCTGTGTTGAGGAGGTGCTACGTGACTGGTGCTCTGTGCAGGTGGTCTGAGGAGTGCGTGGAGCGTGGCGTGGAGCCGTGGTTGCTGGTGGCCGTGGAGGTGGCGCTGGGCGTGGTGGGCAGCGCGCTCACGCTGGTGGTGCTGCGGCGTCACTCTGGGCCGGCGTACTGCTGTGTTGAGGAGGTGCTACGTGACTGGTGCTCTGTGCAGGTGGTCTGAGGAGTGCGTGGAGCGTGGCGTGGATTCGTGGTGGCTGGTGGCCGTGGAGGTGGCGCTTTGCTTGGTGGGCAGCGTGTTCACGCTGGTGGTGCTGCGGTGTCACTCTGGGCCGGCGTACTGCTGTGTTGAGGAGGTGCTACGTGACTGGTGCTCTGTGCAGGTGGTCTGAGGAGTGCGTGGAGCGTGGCTCGGAGCCGTGGTGGTTGGTGACCGTGGAGGTGGCGCTGGGCGTGGTGGGCAGCGCGCTCACGCTGGTGGCGCTGGGCGTGGCACTCTGGGCCGGCGTACTGCTGTGTTGAGGAGATGCTATGCGACCGGTGCTCTGTGCAGGTGGTCTGAGGAGTGCGTGGAGCGTGGCTCGGAGCCGTGGTGGCTGGTGACCGTGGAGGTGGCGCTGGGCGTGGTGGGCAGCGCGCTCACGCTGGTGGTGCTGCGGCGTCACTCTGGGCCGGCGTACTGCTGTGTTGAGGAGATGCTATGCGACCGGTGCTCTGTGCAGGTGGTCTGAGGAGTGCGTGGAGCGTGGCTCGGAGCCGTGGTGGCTGGTGACCGTGGAGGTGGCGCTGGGCGTGGTGGGCAGCGCGCTCACGCTGGTGGTGCTGCGGCGTCACTCTGGGCCTTCGTACTGCTGTGTTGAGGAGATGCTATGTGACTGGTGCTCTGTGCAGGTGGTCTGAGGAGTGCGTGGAGCGTGGCTCGGAGCCGTGGTGGTTGGTGACCGTGGAGGTGGCGCTGGGCGTGGTGGGCAGCGCGCTCACGCTGGTGGCGCTGCGGCGTCACTCTGGGCCGGCGTACTGCTGTGTTGAGGAGATGCTATGCGACCGGTGCTCTGTGCAGGTGGCCTGAGGAGTGCGTGGAGCGTGGCTCGGAGCCGTGGTGGCTGGTGACCGTGGAGGTGGCGCTGGGCGTGGTGGGCAGCGCGCTCACGCTGGTGGTGCAGCGGCGTCACTCTGGGCCGGCGTACTGCTGTGTTGAGGAGGTGCTACGTGACTGGTGCTCTGTGCAGGTGGTCTGAGGAGTGCGTGGAGCGTGGCGTCGATTCGTGGTGGCTGGTGGCCGTTGAGGTGGTGCTTTGCGTGGTGGGCAGCGTGCTCACGCTGGTGGTGCTGCGGTGTCACTCTGGGCCGGCGTACTGCTGTGTTGAGGAGGTGCTACGTGACTGGTGCTCTGTGCAGGTGGTCTGAGGAGTGCGTGGAGCGTGGCGTGGAGCCGTGGTTGCTGGTGGCCGTGGAGGTGGCGCTGGGCGTGGTGGGCAGCGCGCTCACGCTGGTGGTGCTGCGGCGTCACTCTGGGCCGGCGTACTGCTGTGTTGAGGAGGTGCTACGTGACTGGTGCTCTGTGCAGGTGGTCTGAGGAGTGCGTGGAGCGTGGCGTGGATTCGTGGTGGCTGGTGGCCGTGGAGGTGGCGCTTTGCGTGGTGGGCAGCGTGTTCACGCTGGTGGTGCTGCGGTGTCACTCTGGGCCGGCGTACTGCTGTGTTGAGGAGGTGCTACGTGACTGGTGCTCTGTGCAGGTGGTCTGAGGAGTGCGTGGAGCGTGGCGTGGAGCCGTGGTTACTGGTGGCCGTGGAGGTGGCGCTGGGCGTGGTGGGCAGCGCGCTCACGCTGGTGGTGCTGCGGCGTCACTCTGGGCCTTCGTACTGCTGTGTTGAGGAGATGCTATGTGACTGGTGCTCTGTGCAGGTGGTCTGAGGAGTGCGTGGAGCGTGGCTCGGAGCCGTGGTGGTTGGTGACCGTGGAGGTGGCGCTGGGCGTGGTGGGCAGCGCGCTCACGCTGGTGGCGCTGCGGCGTCACTCTGGGCCGGCGTACTGCTGTGTTGAGGAGATGCTATGTGACTGGTGCTCTGTGCAGGTGGTCTGAGGATTGCGTGGAGCGTGGCTCGGAGCCTGGGCGTGGTGGGCAGCGCGCTCACGCTGGTGGTGCTGCGGCGTCACTCTGGGCCGGCGTACTGCTGTGTTGAGGAGGTGCTACGTGACTGGTGCTCTGTGCAGGTGGTCTGAGGAGTGCGTGGAGCCTGGCGTGGAGCCGTGGTTGCTGGTGGCCGTGGAGGTGGCGCTGGGCGTGGTTGTCAGCGCGCTCACGCTGGTGGTGCTACGGCGTCGCTCTGGGCCGGCGTACTGCTGTGTTGAGGAGATGCTATGTGACTGGTGCTCTGTGCAGGTGGTCTGAGGAGTGCGTGGAGCGTGGCGTGGATTCGTGGTGGCTGGTGGCCGTGGAGGTGGCGCTGGGCGTGGTTGTCAGCGCGCTCACGCTGGTGGTGCTGCGGCGTCGCTCTGGGCCGGCGTACTGCTGTGTTGAGGAGATGCTATGTGACTGGTGCTCTGTGCAGGTGGTCTGAGGAGTGCGTGGAGCGTGGCGTGGATTCGTGGTGGCTGGTGGCCGTGGAGGTGGCGCTGGGCGTGGTTGGCAGCGCGCTCACACTGGTGGTGCTGCGGCGTCTCTCTGGGCCGGCGTACTGCTGTGTTGAGGAGATGCTATGTGACTGGTGCTCTGTGCAGGTGGTCTGAGGAGTGCGTGGAGCGTGGCGTGGATTCGTGGTGGCTGGTGGCCGTGGAGGTGGCGCTGGGCGTGGTTGGCAGCGCGCTCACACTGGTGGTGCTGCGGCGTCACTCTGGGCCGGCGTACTGCTGTGTTGAGGAGATGCTATGTGACCGGTGCTCTGTGCAGGTGGTCTGAGGAGTGCGTGGAGCGTGGCGTGGATTCGTGGTGGCTGGTGGTCGTGGAGGTGGCGCTTTGCGTGGTGGGCAGCGCGCTCACGCTGGTGGTGCTGCGGCGTCACTCTGGGCCGGCGTACTGCTGTGTTGAGGAGATGCTATGTGACTGGTGCTCTGTGACTGGTGCTCTGTGCAGGTGGTCTGAGGAGTGCGTGGAGCGTGGCGTGGATTCGTGATGGCTGGTGGCCGTGGAGGTGGCGCTGGGCGTGGTTGGCAGCGCGCTCACGCTGATGGTGCTGCGGTGTCACTCTGGGCCGGCGTACTGCTGTGTTGAGGAGGTGCTACGTGACTGGTGCTCTGTGCAGGTGGTCTGAGGAGTGCGTGGAGCGTGGCGTGGATCCGTGGTGGCTGGTGGCGGTGGAGGTGGCGCTGGGCGTGGTTGGCAGCGCGCTCACGCTGGTGGTGCTGCGGCGTCGCTCTGGGCCGGCGTACTGCTGTGTTGAGGAGGTGCTACGTGACTGGTGCTCTGTGCAGGTGGTCTGAGGAGTGCGTGGAGCGCGGCGTGGATCCGTGGTGGCTGGTGGCCGTGGAGGTGGCGCTGGGCGTGGTGGGCAGCGCGCTCACGCTGGTGGTGCTGCGGCGTCGCTCTGGGCCGGCGTACTGCTGTATTGAGGAGGTGCTATGTGACTGGTGCTCTGTGCAGGTGGTCTGAGGAGTGCGTGGAGCGTGGCGTGGATCCGTGGTGGCTGGTGGCGGTGGAGGTGGCGCTGGGCGTGGTGGGCAGCGCGCTCACGCTGGTGGTGCTGCGGCGTCGCTCTGGGCCGGCGTACTGCTGTATTGAGGAGATGCTCTGTGACTGGTGCTCTGTGTAGGTGGTCTGAGGAGTGCGTGGAGCGTGGCGTGGATTCGTGATGGCTGGTGGCCGTGGAGGTGGCGCTGGGCGTGGTTGGCAGCGCGCTCACGCTGGTGGTGCTGCGGCGTCACTCTGGGCCGGCGTACTGCTGTGTTGAGGAGGTGCTACGTGACTGGTGCTCTGTGCAGGTGGTCTGAGGAGTGCGTGGAGCGCGGCGTGGATCCGTGGTGGCTGGTGGCGGTGGAGGTGGCGCTGGGCGTGGTTGGCAGCGCGCTCACGCTGGTGGTGCTGCGGCGTCGCTCTGGGCTGGCGTACTGCTGTATTGAGGAGATGCTATGTGACTGGTGCTCTGTGCAGGTGGTCTGAGGAGTGCGTGGAGCGTGGCGTGGATCCGTGGTGGCTGGTGGCGGTGGAGGTGGCGCTGGGCGTGGTTGGCAGCGCGCTCACGCTGGTGGTGCTGCGGCGTCGCTCTGGGCCGGCGTACTGCTGTATTGAGGAGGTGCTATGTGACTGGTGCTCTGTGACTGGTGCTCTGTGCAGGTGGTCTGAGGAGTGCGTGGAGCGCGGCGTGGATCCGTGGTGGCTGGTGGCCGTGGAGGTGGCGCTGGGCGTGGTGGGCAGCGCGCTCACGCTGGTGGTGCTGCGGCGTCGCTCTGGACCGGCGTACTGCTGTATTGAGGATGTGCTATGTGACTGGTACACTGTGCAGGTGGTCTGAGGAGTGCGTGGAGCGTGGCTTGGAGCCGTGGTGGCTGGTGGCCGTGGAGGTGGCGCTGGGCGTGGTGGGCAGCGCGCTCACGCTGGTGGTGCTGCGGCGTCGCTCTGGGCCGGCGTACTGCTACCTGAGGGCCACGGCTGTGGCGGACCTCGCCCTCATGGCCAGCGTCGTACCACTCGCAGTCTCCAGCTCAGGACTCGTCCGGGAAGCCAGGTACCACTACCTGTCTGCAGTTATAGAAACCTTCGTTGCTGTTTTAACTGTTGTACACTTTGTTCCAGATTTATTTATCGTGGGATGTTGCTGAATATGATAACGATCCCTTGTATATACTTAGGATAGCACTAACAATCATAGTCAGCTTACAGCCTAATTTCGGATAATCAGCAGATCCGCTACACTGGATCGTGAGGTAGAACGGGTCTAGGTTCAAGTCCCGGTCTGGATCATAGAAATAACAAAAGTTACTTCAGTTGTTTTTAACCTATTCAGAAAAGAAACAGTGTCAAAGTTTTTATGAACGAATCGTTTGCGGATATAATTCTCTGACCGGTGTCCATAAACTACATACCTGGATCTAAGGGTGGACTATGTGTGTTTTGGTGTGTGTGTGTGGGGGGGGGGGGTTTCGGAACCAAGCCACGTAGCTTTTCGTTCATATTATTTTCACAGTTAAAATAAGGTACATAACACACAACCGCATGTGAATATTTATTTCCGTTATTTAATTATCTCCATTTGATATTTACGATAGTCTGACAAGAGAAAACACGACAAAATGTCTTCTGGAATCAAAAGGGAATAAACCTACGAACCATGCAGGTGGGAGCGGGTGGGTAGAGGCAAAAGCCACGTCGGGCCACGTGGAAGGGAGGGGGAGTTCAGTAGTTTATGCACACTCCCTAACTAGCCGGGTTAGTAGGTCATTGAAAAAACACGAAGTTCCGGCAATCATAGACACCGCCGCCATTGTCAAGCCTATTTTTTAATTTTTTTTACGAATGTAGGTCTTTTTCATTCACAACGCTCATACTTCATCTTATAGACCTCTTCTTCGTTAGAGTCTATGACTGCCGATACTCCGGCTAATTACCCGAGAGGATTTATTCATATTCAACGTCGAGAAACCCCCTGGTCTTACAACGTATCGTTTGTTTGCTGCATCACATTTTTCGGTGGATTCAGATAGACGTTCTGGTATTGTTATAAGTCATTCCACAATGAAGCTTTCTTCCCCCCCTCCCGCCCCCCCCCCCTCCGCAGCACAATAATGACGCCAGCATAGGGCGGTCCTGAATTGAGCATGAGCTTGCATATATCGGTTGAGAAGCTGACTTTACTGAAACACTGAATATGTAGGCTACATGCCGTGGTTCAAACGTGTAGAAGAAGAGAGAGGCAGGATATAGATTTGTTAGTGGACTCGATGAATAAATCTCCGTAAATGGTGAATGAACAAGACATAAGACAAACAGTTGTTATAATGGGCTGAGACTCTAATTCCAATAGCACCTCATAATCAAGCTCCAGAGATACGATAATATTCACCAAATAGCAGCAGATGAATTTCAGGTTGCCGATTTCGACATGAGTGAATCAGAGAATGACCCACCATCATTAAGCTACAATTACCGTTGTTCATAGGAAGTAATGATGCGGGACGTAGGATTAAATTCTAGTGAACATGAGGAGGAGATCTGCACGATATAGCAGTGGCGTTGTTGGTTTAAAAAAAAAAAAAAATGTAAGAATTTAAAAAATAAAATAAAAGAATAATTGAAAAATTAACCACCAACTCACTCAAACTCTCACAAACATATACATTAAAGATAAACCCTTTTTATTTCAACACATATGCAAAGATTCTACCTCATGCCCTCATTAACCAACTTATACACATACACCAAATAATACGTTACCAGACAAGAACAACCACACAGAACCAGATTATCTCTCCTCTACGCTCACAAACTCACCACACACAGATTTAGATATAAGGCATTCAAAGTCATACATGGATCAGTTCAGCAGCCAACTCCCCTACCAAACCTTATCATCACATAGCCGCACAATAACACTCAGCAATATACTTCAAATCTCATTGACATCATCGCACAAACGAAGACACACAGCAAAAAACACCACTACAAAGTCTCACCAACAATCTCACACACATGCAGACCAATACAGACAACAAACAAATATCTTAATCATCATGATACATCAAATACACACATCAACATTCAGGCAGGCATCTTTCCCATTCCGATCGACAGAATCTAACCAACTCTAGCAATATGTGTACCATACCATTCGCAATTTTTTTCGGTCATTTAAATATTGTGAAGAAGTATGAAAACTGACTAATCTTTTGAGAAAATTGGTAAAAATGAAAAATTGATACAAACATGAAATTTCATGAAAATCATGAAAAAATAATTACTACCGCACAGAAATACATCAAATATATAAATTTCGTGAGTTGAATGGTACCTTAAAGTGATTCCACGGTGAATTGCAGTTCACATATTTAGAAGAATTGCACATACACTTACATTCATCGGTATCAAGCCATATTGGCTACCTTATGTATGCTCTTCATTGAGTAAGCAATACATTGGCATTTCTGTAGCTAGATTTCTTTTCGTCAGCATGTGGCGTCAGCAAGGACGTCGGCTAGTCAAAGAGACTAATCCACTGCTAGATGTATACACATAATGCAAAAACACTGACACTGACACTAACAAAGACACCAAGAAAAATTCTCATTCGCCTAGAAACACGCACATTCAGATGTAATGTAAACACACACAAACGAAGGTAAATCCATCGCAGAACCCCTCACCAACCAATTCACATACGGAAAGACATTACAATCATACATCTATACATACACACCAAACCAAACACATTCATACATCCACTAACTTTTGTCAACACACAGACTTACACCAGCATACATAAATGTACAAAGGCACTAACTCAATTTACAATCAATAGACACATCGAATCAGACGAAGGTCCTCAAAAACGAACTTTCACACAGACAGACACTGACCGACATTCATAAACGCGCAGATATACAGACACTCAGCAACACACACCGAACTACACACATTCAGAGCCTGTCTGCCGCCAACACACACTGGCAATAAGACACATGGATACTATTACCCACCGACAAATATGCAAAATATATTTGTACAATCACTAATACATTGATCGTTGTCTGAAGGTTTCACAAGAATCATGTGAATGGTACAAACATTGCTAAATTTGTTGATAAAAACAGCAAATTTGGCATATTGGTAGAAATCATGAAATTTTTATTAAATTAGGGGAAAATGTGTTAAATTTTTAAAAATTCTTTAAATTTTTGCAAGTACCAATGTCGGTTCATCTGTTCATCAACAACAGATACTATCTCAATCATATACAGTACTCACAAAGATCCATCTTTCGCATCAAACAGGCTAGTGTTGTGCGTTCATCTCATCCAACGTAATACGGAACGGCGCGGTAAAGAAATATAGAAAGCTCGTCACGTGTGGAATTCGAATACGAACACTCTCCATCCCCACCTCCACCTCCCACCGCTCTTCAGAGAACTAGTGACAGCAGCGCCTTCACCGCTCGACCAACACGATTGCTGATTGAGGCTTGAACTTTCTGGACCCCTCTGAGCCTTCCATGAAACTGACCAAGTTGAGTTCAACTTCACCATCGTTGAAATAAATAAACCAACTAGTCTGTAAAGTCCCAGAGCAACGAATGATTAAACATCAGAGAAGATGTATGTTGTGTAGCGACGAGTGTCCTGTGTGCGGCAGGTGGTGGTGGGCGTGGCGCGCGCACGCCGAGCCGCCGCTGGTGGCCGCCTGCTGCTGCTGCGGGCTGCTGAGCGCGCTCTGCCTGGCGGCCCGCCTGCTGTGCGCCGCCTCCTCCTCGCCCGCGGCGCGCTCCTCGCACCTCGCCCTCGCCCTCTGCTGCACCGCCGCTGTTCTCCTCAGCTGCCCGCTCGCCGCCCTCAACACCGTCTGCACGGTCAGCAACTCCACACGGGCCCTAGTGTTTCACGGAGGTGTATGTTGATTCAAAATTTCAAACTTTCACACGGATCGAAATATTGTAATACTGGGACGTCAACCAACTAAAATAAACCAAGCTGGCACCACTACCACTCTTCCCTACGTCATTGATAAACTTGATTAGTGCCATCATTCTCACTGCTAAACTATCTCGCCACGCAGAGTTTAACATTTTGGGTGCCAGGTTCGAAACAATGGTGAACTTGCAGTTAGGGAGGCAAGTTGATGTCAATATCGATAGTTAACTCGATACTTATATCGAGGCCAAGTAGATGTCAATAATCAATCGATCAAGCCGATAATAAAGATATTTTCCGATATTTGTATAAACTATATTAGAAATCAGAAATATGTATTTAAATCAAAATCGGGTAATAAATTTGAAGCGGTTTATTGAAAGAAAATTATATCTGAAAATATTCATCTTCAACAGATCCTGAAAACAGTGGTTTTCTTAACCTTTTTCCAGCAATTCTATTCCTAGTTTAAGTGACAGTGGCTCCTGCCTTTGAGAACACGTGTTCAGAAGGTACCGACGGGGCTATTATGACTACCGGTAAATGACTAATTACAATTTTGAACATTCTTTTTTCCCGACTGTATACCAATCACGATTGGTTTTAATTCATTTTGCAACAAAAAATGTGCCGTACTCTCCAAATATGTCTAGACTAGACATACGCAGTAACAGAAAAATGCTTCTCACTTTTAACCTTCCCTCCACAACTTTTGAAATTTCTTATCAATTTTTCTTTTGATAATTCCACGAAAAGGTACTTTGTATAACGGGGCTAATTGATCCGTTAAATACTTAAAATCTTTGCTTTCAACTGCGTTAAAAAGGTATGTTATCAACACTGATAAAGTAAGTTATTGCATCAGTTATGCGGTCATATTTTTTACCTCCTTTATAATATCACAATACGTCCTAGAGAGTAACAAGAACCAACGAACGCGAGCGTAACGCAACAGATTAAATAATGAAACAGTGAACGTAAATGAATGATGAACGAACAACGCGGGATGGTACCACAAAGTAGGAAAAGACATTGATTTTGTTGTCGAGCTAGATCAGGGTTTAGCAAAGTCAAGTTTCGTTCCTGCCACACTTACATTTATTTGCAGGATTTTCTAGTGCAAACGTGTTTGTAGCTTTCGATACTTCAGAAAACCATATAGATATTATCGTATGAACCATGTAAAAATATCGATATTTTAGGTTCGAAATTATCGGTTGAACGATATAGCGTTGCGACTCTACTTGCAGTCTGGACACTATGTCAGCAAGCAAGCTGCTGTTCTTGCATAAAAAGCATCCGGGATTTTTGTGATAGGTGGCGACAAGATTGAACGATGGGGATCACTTTACTGCGCACGTTCAACAACGGACGCAGGGAACAAGGTACGGGGCCGGCTTTGTGTTGGATGAAATGAGTGCAGAGATTCAAGCCTGGGTGCAGCCCAATGTTGTGAAGTTTTGACTCTTCTCGAAGCTCGAGAAGTTTTAACTAACGGAAATTGTCGTTTGGAGGTTGTAGCTAGTTTGAATATCTTCTCAGTTCTGCTTAATGGAGTAGTGCTCCCAGTCTGGTTCAGGTACTACAGTGGTAACCGGGGGGCGTCCTGGCTGCATATTTCTGGACCCTTAAGTTGATGAGCACCTGTCGCAAAGCTTTATTTTGCTAACGTGAAGTGCCTTAGGACGCCCCATGGTTCGGATGCACTTAACCTAGTAGATTTAAAGGTTACCTTAGGGTAGCCACTGCGGCGGATTGTCCAACAAACTAAACCTGTGAGGCGCGCATATTATTACGCAAGACGCCCTCCAAAAAATAATGTCACAGAAATTGCATTTACTTACTCCAATTCTATCATACAGCAATAATATATTACACATTCAGTGTTCAGAAAACACTTTTTCTTCTACTCATTTTGTAAAGAATAGTTGTGTGTAAAGGTCCCTGATAAAAAATTACACAAGGACCAAATACTTTATTGTAGTTTTAGCAGAAACTTACAAAAATTTTAGATTACAATTGTAAAAGCATGTGATCATGTCAGTTACATGTTTGAAAGGGTTTCGACGTAGTGTTAGTGTTGTATTATTAAGGGAAAAAGAAAAGATGAAAATTATGTCTAGCTAAACAGGCAAGACATTGGAGAAATTCGTGGTAAAAATAGCTGTGTACTGATGTCTTAATGTTCTCTATGTGCTCTATAATGAGACTCATTTAGTCAAATATAAACTTCTTTTCATGCAAAATTATTTATATCAGTTCCGTTTTGCTTCCTTCTATGGGAGAGCTGTAAATATTTTTAATAATTATTAAATACGAGGCCTAAATACGAGGGTGAGTCAAATGAAAACATTAAATATTATTTATTGTGCAGAAGTGGTACAAAGCTGTATCACATTTCAACATAATCTCCCCCACGCTCAATGCAAGTCCTCCAGCGCTTACAAAGTGCATAAATTCCTTTAGAAAAAAATTCTTTTGGTAGTTCGCGCAACCACTCATGCACCGCGTGGCGTACCTCTTCATCAGAACGGAACTCTCATTGCTTCTTTGAGTGGTCCAACCTTTTGGAAATCACTTGGGGCAAGGTCTGGTGAGTATGGTGGATGAGGAAGACACTCAAAATGCAGATCTGTGATTCTTGCAACTGTTGTACGGGCAGTGTGGGGCCTTGCATTGTCATGTTGCAAGAGAACACCTGATGACAGCAATTCACGTGGCTTTGATTTGATTGCAGGCCGAAGATTGTTTTTTAGGAGATCTGTGTATGATTCACTGGTGACAATGGTCAATCTAGGCATATAATGCTCCAAAATTACACCTTTTTGGTCCCAAAAGAGAGTCAGCATAACCTTCCCTGCTGATGGTTCTGTTCGAAACTTCTTTGGTTTTGGTGATGAGGAATGGCGCCATTCCTTGCTCGCTCTCTTCGTTTCCAATTGCTGGAAGTGAACCCAGGTTTCGTCCCCAGTAACGATTCTTGCAAGGAAGCCATCGCCTTCTCGTTCAAAGCGCCGAAGAAGTTCTTCACAAGCATCAACACGTCGTTCTCTCATTTCAGGAGTCAGCTGCCGTGGCACCCATCTTGCAGACATTTTGTGAAACTGGAGCACATCATGCACAATGTGGTGTGCTGAACCATGACTAATCTTTAAACATGCTGCAATGCCATTCAGTGTCATTCGGCGGTTTTCCATCACTATGGCTTCAAATGCTGCAATGTTCTGTGGAGTCACAACTCGTTGCGCCTGACCTGGACGAGGAGCATCTTCCACTGAATTCACACCATTTGCGAACTTCCTACTCCATTCGTAGACTTGCTGCTGTGACAAACATGCATCACCATACTGAACCTTTATTCTTCGATGATTTTCAATAGGTTTCACACCTTCACTACTCAAAAACCGAATAACAGAACCCTGTTCTTCCCTGGTGCAAGTCTCAAGTGGGGCAGCCATCTTTATACTGATACTGCGACGGTATTTGTGGATCTGCACTATGCTGCCAACTACAGGCCATTCTGCACGCTGCTTGTAGCATGCTTACCAACTTACAGGATAACGGCGCGGGATTTCGACTTTTTATAACAAATTTAAGGTTTTCATTTGACTCACCCTCGTATTCAAGTAGTGCGTGGATTGACATTTTACCAAAACTGTTAGGCAGATTGTCGCGGCTTCAAACGCATCTTAAGATAAATGTGCGATGAGGCCATGGATAATTAAGTTGTGGTGTAGTACGTGACCCACATTGTGGGTAACAAAAATAGGATATGGTGGGGGGCACAAAGGACTGTAGCTATATTTGTTGGTGGCAATAGTTACTGATATGATAAGGAGCTGGGTTGGGAGTTATTGAAAGGCAGCAGAGAGTGCCGCGCTTATAGAAGGCATATACTGGCGAGGAGGCTTGCATGGAAGAAGAAGCCCTATAGAACACTGCCTCGCATGCCGGGTGTCGCAGAATGGAGTACATTCCAGGTACGGGTGGTTTCAAATAAACCTTGTGACGGTGCCGCAATGTCTGTACAGTGCCGGAGAATGGGGACAAGTAAACGGGAGCACTTGTCCCGGACGGTAGTTTCAGGGGGGTGGTGATTTATGTGGCGGTGACCATTTCTTAAGCCCCTATCTCCACTATAGTCTGGGAAGGCGACAATGAGGGCGGAAGAATAATGCAAGAAGGGGCACCAATCTCAAAGTCTTTGCCCCCGGCTTGGAAAATTCGTAGATCGGTCACTGTGTCTGTATTTGGTTGAAGCAATACAGTATATAAGGTAATAACAACTTCTTGAAAGAATCGCAAATTAACTGTGAGGCCTAGAAGCCAAACACCACATTTAGAAGTATGTTGTGTGTGCGCGCAGTTTGAGAATGCGACGACGACCACCGGGGAGGTACTGGGGCTGCGGTGGGACTCGGCGGCGGCGGGCAGCGAGGGATGGCGCGCCTTCGCTGCGGCGCACCGCCTGCTGGCGCTGGCCGGCCCCGCGCTGGCGCTGGCGGCGCTCGACGGCCTGCTGCTGCTGCGCACGCGCCGCCTGGCGGCCCGCCGCCGCCGCTACCGCACCGCCTCCGACTCGCTGCGCGGCCGCCACCTGCTGGACGCCGCGGCGCAGTCTGTGGCCGCCTGCGTGACGGCGGCGCGGCGCCGCGCGCTCGACGCGGAGGGCTCGTTCCGCGAGCACCGCCGCCTGGTGGCGCTGCTCTCCGCCTTCTGCGCGGCGCTGCTGCTGCTGTGCGCGCCCGCGGAGCTGCTCCGCCTGGTCGCCGCGCCCCCCGCCGGCCTGCGCGCCGCCCTCGACCACCTGCAGCTCGCCAACTTCGCGCTCCACTTCTACCTCTACCTGGCCTGCTGCGCCGGCTTCAGGCGCGACTTCCTGCGGCTGCTGAGGTCGCGCCGCGGCGAGCTCTCGGCGGGCACGCAGTGTCCCGACGACGGCGCCGACGCGGACCTGGCGCAGCCAGAGGAGACGGTCCACATGGACGAGCTCTGTCGCAACGGCAGCGCCGCTACGCCTGTGCCCTGCTGAACCAGTACCCCACGCACTCGTGGTTCTAATAAACAGAAGAAGTTGGCAGGGAGGTCGGGACATTTCAAGCAAGTGAGACGGAGACAGTTAAGTTTGGACCACTGACATATATAGTCTCTAATTGTGCAAGTACATTCCGTTATTTTCCAGCTGAGAATCATGACTGATAACAGAAAAAAAAGAATCCGTATAAATCCAATAATATCAACGTAGAAAACCGAAACAACCTGCTGGCTCAGTGGTTGGAATCCTTGATAAGGCTGAGATTTTCTTAGGTCTTTAACCCGACCTTCACCCCTGACACAGCTTGCTGTGTAATGTGAACCCTTCCGTGGTTCGTTAAACCGTAGGTCCTTTTTACCCGGCTGGATTTCCGGGCTGGGAGGGTAGGAGCTGGCCACCCTACCTCCAATTCCAGGCTAAGTGTACCTCCTTCGGGAGGGTCCAACCAACCTTGGGATTTAATACCAAGCTTTTAAAAACAGAATGATAGGCATACTTTCAGTGTGAAGATTAACGTCTATGTGAAACAAGTACTACGGTAACAACTGAATTGATGATGAGATTTGTAACAGGAGTGAATAAAATATTATGAAATAAGAAATATCAAATATGCCACCGGTCACAGTGATAGATGGATGGATCTGTTGGAACGTAGGATAAAAGACAACACACGATTGGATGAAGGAAACATAGTGATAAATACAACAAAATGCTCTTCGTTAGTGAAATTTATGGCGAAAAGTAAAATAAAGGCTTTGCAGATCTTCGCCGTACTGGAACAAACACGAAGAGTTGTCTCTCAGATGACAGCGATTTCGGTGACTGAATAAATACACCGACCACTATCCCCAGACTAGAGTGCTTTATAGTGCTCTGGAGAACTGATGGCGTAGCAACTCACCTTGTTATGCGATGTTAATGGATGTGAGACATTTCTTAGCATCTCACAGTTTCGGACATTCCTTTATAAATGACAGACAGAGTAAAGCACAAGATCATGCTACTTGGAATGGGACCTGAGAAGTTTCGAGTCGCAATATTTGCAGTGGTAATCTATACTGACATCCAAAAATACGTGCTTACTGTTATACTGTAGCACTCAGCTTAAAACAGCTGCAAATTGCAACCCGAAACGTGTTCGCTGGCGGCATTTAGCGCCCTCTAAAACACTTGGAACTTTTTCCGCCAATTGCAATGTCAGGAATGCAGTGAATTTTACTAATTTTTTGTACGCCGAATATCATGCAAGATCACCAAAAATACCGTATTTAAATAATATACCCTGAAGAGCCAAAGAAGCTGCTATCGGCATTCGTATGCAAACACAGAGATATGTAAACACTCAGAGTACGGCGCTGCGTTCGGCAACGCCTATATAATACAACTGGTGTCCAGCGCAGGCGTTAGATCGGTTACGGCTGCTACAATGGTAGGTTATCACGATTTAAGTGAGTTTGAACGGGGTGTTTTAGTCGCACACAAGAGATGGAACGCAGCATCTCCGAGGTAGCGATGAGATGGGGATTTTCCCATACGACCATTTCACGCGTGCACCGCGAATACCCGGAATCCGGTAAAATATCAAATCTCCGTCATCGCTGCGATCGGAAAAAGATCTTGCAAAAACAGGACCAACGAAGACTGAAGAGAATCGATCAACGTGACACAAGTCCGCAAATTGCTGTGGATTTCAATGCTGGGCCATCAGCAAGTGTCAGCGTGCGAACCATTCAACTAAACATCATCGATATGGGCTTTCGGAGAGGTTGGTCCACACGTGTACCCTTGCTGAGTGCACGACACAAAGCTTTACGCCTCGTCTGGGCCTGTCACTACCGACATTGGACTGTTGATGACTGGAAACATGTTGCCTGGTCTGACGAGTCTCGTTTCCAATTGTATCGAGCGCATGGACGTGTACGGGTATAGAGACAACCTAATGAATTCATGGACCCTGCATGTCAGCAGGGGACTGTTCAAGCTGGTGGAGGCTCTGTAATGGTGTGGGCCTTGTGCAGTTGGAGTGACATGGGATCCCTGAAACGTCTAGATACGACTCTGACAGGTGACACGTACGTACGCATCCTGGCTGATACCGTGCATCCATTCATGTCAACTGTGCATTCCAAGGGACTTGTGCAATTTCAGCAGGACAATGCGACAACCCATACGTCCAGAAATGCTACAGAGACGCAACAGAAACACTCTCCGAGTTTAAACGCTTCCCCTGCCACCAAATTCCCCAAGCATGAACATTATTGGGCATATCTGGGATTCCTTGCAACGTGCCGTTGAGAAGAGATCTCCACCCCCTCGTACTCTTACGGATTTATGGACAGCCCTGCAGGTTGCATGGTGTCAGTTCCCTCCAGCACTACTTCAGACATTAACCTAGTCCATGCCACGTCGTGCTGTGGCACTTCCGCGTGCTCGCGGGGGCCCTACACGACTTTAGGCAGGTGTACCAGTCTCTTTGGCTCTTCAGTGTAGAACCACTGTATTCAAGAATTATACGTAACAGATGTCAATATTAAATTATAATATTTATTCCAATAAAAGGATCAGGTAACGATTTTAAATCCATTAAGTGTATCTTTCATCAAGAAAATCACATCCATTTACCCCTAAAATATGAGTCAATCTCTTTCTAGTACTCAAATGTTGTTAATTTACGATGTTCTTGAGGTTCAAGCCGTGTTAAGATACAAACTTTTCCTAACCTGTTAGTTCACAAGATATTTCTCTTAAAAACGGCATTTCATCAATTTAGCCACACAGCATGGTCAGAAGTAATTAATTCATATTTCCACAGTGTATATACAAGTCAGTGAAAACATTTTTTACTGTCGAAGTGAAGAACAACACATGACGAATATAACACTTAATTACAATCACCCACGCCCAATGCCGGGCTCAAACTGGCGATACGCAGTATACGAAGCTAGACTGCGCTACGAGCGACAACACCACGGGTATCTCCAGAACTCAGTTCCTCATTTTGAAATACGACACAAATTATTCGCCGATACATACAGATGGATTTACCACACAAACTGATCTCTATAGCATTTTTACTCCAGAGAAGTACTGATTAAAGACGTTTGTATGTCATTATCTGTGTGTTTAGCAAGCTTATCCACAGCAATATAACCACTTCTTGATGTGGCTTCACAGGTCATGCCAGCTCGTTCACTTTACGGTTTACCACTCTGACACTAATATCCATAACGTAGTCTCAAGTGGAGTATCAACAGATTTCACAACAGCAGGTTGATGACGTAGACAGTTGAAAGAGCATTAATCTTTAATTCTTTCACCGCAGCTGTTGTTAAGCTACGTTCACACTTCAATACTTCTTCCGGAACGTGTTTCGGGATTTGAATATTTGAAAAGTCGCGTCACATTGCATTATACAAACCTGCTCATACATTTGGTAAGTATAGGAGCGTCTCCTATAAATTCCTCAGGCAGTCTGGATGAGCTCATTTTACCTTTGACTTTGACATATAGCTCATAGGCCTACATGTGCAATAACATATCCAAACCTAACCAAAAACTGAAACACGGAAATTAAGTTTGCCATGTTGTATATCTGTGAATCTTGGATTCCATTTGCTAAATCTAATATCAAGGAGTAAGGATACAGAGCCGTTTATTTATTTAGAATGAGAGAGCATATAAAGCAAATATTTAACAGTTGTGTAGCGGAATTCTAGTTAAGAGATGACTTCCTGGCCACAGGAAAAGGTAATATAGCTAACCGGATTAATTGCAGAAACTGTGTGTGGGATACAAGCTCATGAAAACATAAAAATATTAACATTAGGTACGACGTTTTTTTTTACAATCGCTAACAAACTGCAAGTTTTTTACCGTTCCTTTTACACTTCAAATTCACAGGGTTTTCTTTCATTCTTTTTTTTTTTTTTTTTTTTTTTTTTTTTTTTTTTTTTGCAAATTAGGTAAATAAGAAAAACGTCGAGAATAAACGACAAAATGTCAAAAGTCAGTTCAATAGGAAACTCGGGAAGATGAATGCAAGTGTTAAGTCAGGAGCAGGGGTTGAAGATGTGTATTCACCTTCGTCGTATACTCGAATTTCTGAGGGGCCAGTATCAAGTCAAGACAATGAAGAAAATTCATCACCAATTGAAGTAACTGGAAATAAAAAAACAATAACACAAATGTTTTTTTATCATGTTTTAACTTATTTATCAAGTATAAACTCTTGAACGTCTGAAAACTTCACAAAAATACATATACTATATTTATTATTATTAATCTGTTATGTTAACAGGCCAAGTTGCTGTTGATATTGCCATGGCAAAGAACCAGCAATGCTGCAAAAATATTTTGCGACTCCTTTACGGTGATCTGCAGTTTCTGTTGTCAGTCCAATCGTATTTGATAATGGCTCTAGGGGTACAACAATTGGATTGACTGCTCTCCATGCACCAGGAGTAACGGTTCCTTTACAATCCTCAGCGCCAAAGTTCCAGGGGATGAATATTCCACTTATTTCCTGTTCCTTAAGAAATTATGCAAATAAGTTTTTGCTAAGCTTTTTTTGGTCTAAGCTGCATTTTTTGCGAAAATTCTTCAAACAGCAGTAGGTTTACAAAATACCTTCTCGACAATCCGCTTTGCTCTGCTCAGTCCGGAAATGAAAATTCTTTGTCAATGATTCTTCAAGTGGTGGCCAGGGAAAGGCTTATTAATATTCTCTTCTTAATATTCCACCACAAAAACATATGGTGAACAACTGGTTCTGCCTGGAAGAGGAGACGGCTGTGGTAAGTTTAACTGCTTCTTCGCTAGATTCACTTACAGCGAAGTGTGTCTGAATACCCCGCCATCTGAGATTCTGCTCTGGATTCCTTCATTTACGTTCAGAAATTTGTAGTTATCATCAATTACAGCTAAATACATAATACTGTGAGATTGCTTGTAGTTGAAGTATGTGATTCTACTATGTGCAGGAGATTCAATTTCAATGTGCTTTCCATCCATCGAATCTGAAAATTTAGGGAAGTTCCATTTCAGCTTATACTCTTCTGCGACTGTCATATATTCCCGTTCGTTCCGAGGATCTAAATTAAAATAAAAACCATCTTACTTTTGTGGTTTCAAAAAAATTGCTTGTAAAATTTAAACTACGATTAATAAAAAAGAACAAAAAAATTTTCTGTAACTCATTTTTGTGAACATTGTCCTGCAATTTTAAATTGCTTGTTGCTTTTCTTATTACTGTTACGTTATTCTTTATTAGGAACCGATTGACAGCCAGTAGCTTCTGGTGAAAATGTTAGATGACGCGTCATGTTAAGTGCGGTTGAAATACCTGCAGAATCCCAAACCTCAGAGTCTGTGGACCAACGGCAAAAAAAAAAGATAAAAACAGATGAAATTGACATATTGCTTCGACCTATTTCTACAGTTGGAAAAGCATTGCCAGCAGCCAGATTAAGGACCAGTTCGTTGTTTTTGGGGATTACGTTTCCAGTGAACTGTGATAGTTGAAAGACCAGAAATATAAACAAAACTTTCCACAGCTAAACAGAAAATTAACACGGCTCAGGCTAAGACTGAAGTACCCAAATTAGAGTTACATGTGACTGCAAACACGTAACATATTGCAATTTCAATTGAAAATTAATAAGTAAGCAAATTTTGTTTCTCACTATGTTTTTTTATTACAAAACACTTTCAAACCTTATAGTTCATCCTAAATGTTTAGACAGTGAAAAACAAATTTAATCCGCAATCGAAAACAACAAACATTCCCAGCATTTCTGACTGCTATCCTAGCCAATTAGAGTAGGTAATTTACCAAAACTATAAAAATGTAAATGTTTTCAATGTTGGAAACTGAAGGTACTTACTTTTATTTAATCCGAAAAAAGTGTAATAATGGCTTCATACACCTTTACAATCATTGACTAGATAGAACTTTTGAAATTCTTTGAATTTACGTTAATTAGGAAAAGAAATCACCGGTTTCCAAATATCTTAATGTTACTGATAACTGATAGCTGTTTTGAAATTTAGTGTCTTGTTTCACAATTACTGGTTGAACCAAATTTAATAATGTACTCGTATTTAAATCTATTAGGTTCATTCTCACATAATTCTTGAAACAAGCTCCATCTTCCAAAGTTGTGTCATTAACATGCATAAGAACCATGTGTTTCTAGCCTAGATAAGATTTTTTTTCTTTGTCACTATCTATGTTTCCTGTCCTTTTTGAGTATCATGTAAGCACAGACCTTCCTCATGATATAAAATTTTGTAATTCTTGGACAATTCTAACGAAAATAATGACATTTTATAGCAAATAAAGTTTGATACTTGTGTATACTGACTTATACGCCGGTTTTATACTCATAAAAATCAGTAAATGCCTCATACAATTTCCGATACAAGTTCTGATCAAATCCACATACATATTTTGAATTTGTGGCAGATGTAAGCCTGGCCTTAGAAGGGCCGTCTAGACTTACTTTGCTACTTTTATTGCCATCACTTTGTATAAACGTCAGGTTTTGAAAGAAAATTAGATTGATTTTTCTGTTGCCTGCTTGTAAGACGATAGCAGGCGATTAAAATTAGAAATCAACAATAACTGTTGTGTTTTAAAAATTTAATAATTCGTAGTGGTAAATCTCGTTATAATCAATGATTCTTTCGATGTGATACAATTTATACAAAGATGAATTCAGTTTAGGTGATTTCGAAAACAAGATTTGAAAATTAAAGAGGAAGAATCAGACCCAAATGATTACAGAATTTGTTGAGATTGTTTCGAGGCTGAATTTTGAAATGGTTCCATAATTCCTGTTGCGTGGCACAAAAATAAAAAGTGAGGAATTATTTTCATAAAAGTTTTGTTTAAAATATTGTGATTAATTACTTTTTTAGGATACTAGCAATGAGACTGTCATTTACTTAACAAGCCTCTATTGCTTTCTGTAGATTCATCTATATGGACAGTGGACGCGAACATTACGTAATTCTCACTGACGTCTGTCAGTTTCCTGTAGACGTGGAAGTGTCTGGGCGGGATGCTCCGTGCCTGTATGACAGTTTGACGTGCTGTGAAACGTTATTGGAGAATAGTAAATCTTTCGTAACCCAAAACATGTTTTGCGAACAGAAACAGTTATACAGAAGAAAAATATGTGTTCTCGATAAATCAGGAATTGATAACATTTATGTTAATGAGTATAATTTCCTGTTTTTGTTATGTTTTGAACAAAAATTATTATTTTTCATTAAAAAAATATATTACAATACAATTTCTGCTAAAAACAACCAGAAAAATCATAAAAAATTTCTTACCAACATTTTTGTTTTCTTTATATCAAAAGCAAGCGCTTGAAGCTTACCTGTAACAAGATTTAAAGAAAATTTTTTTTGCTTTCTCAAAATACAGTGAATCGTTTATTTGAGTCTGAAATTTTGTATCGGACACTCGTGATTTGCGAACATCGGGGTTATTTAGGAAGGAATTGCATAAAGTGTAACCTATACAAAACAGTGAACGAGCGTCATAAAGAAAGCTCTACCGAGGATACAAGTACACAACAGCTCGAAAGAGAAAAAACAGCTGATAGGCCTATCTGAGGGACGGGATAAACAATGTTAACGATGTCACCACTCGTCTATTTTTCACACATCGACCAAGAAGCATGAAGAGAACGTGTTAATTTTTAATATTGATACAGACATTTGATATACCGTGATTCTGTAAATCATTGTCTATCAGCGAAATGGCTGCCTGTAGATTTTTGGCATTTTTCAATATCTGTAACTGCGTGGTAGATTGCTAATAGATAGTCCGGGAATTGTTAGGTTGTTATTAAGAAAAGAATGCGTCACATTCCCTGACATTTGCGTCAAAGACCTGCTCTATATTCATTTTATATGAATTTTATTCTTTGCGTTTAATTTAATACGACGTCTTCAGCATCGGTCACATCGGTTCTAAACGCCTTTGTACATCCCAATATTGTAAGAGTTAATGTCCCCTACACTGCAGTTATCTACTACATGAGTTTGAAAAGTGAAAGCTATGCTTAAAAATTCTCTTTTGGTGTACGTAGTATACTGATCGACATTATGGCTAGATTAACAAATAGATATTTAGGTCTTTTTCGTTAGCTTTCTAGTGGTTTTTTTTATCCGTCTAGAGCAGCTAAAATAATTTTTTTGGGGGGGGGGATACGTATTTCGATTTATTTGATCATCATCAGTGCCCTAGAACAAGTTATGTATACGTTTTGATATTCCAGCAGTATGTTTCTCTAAATGATAATAATAATTTGTTTTTAAATATTAGTTACAACCATTTCTCTCCGAAAGTAGAGTTAAATAGTTGTAACTAAAATTAAATAACGAATTATTATTGTTACTATTTTTAATTATGCCATAAACAAGGTTTTTATTTTAGCTGCACAAAATCCACAAGATCCACAAAATCCTCAAGAAACCTTTTATTATGGTGTAATTAGTATTACTTGGTTAGCTTTAGCGCATCTGAAGTTTGTATTATGACGGCAAACATAATATTGACCGCGATAAGGTAGTAACATAATGCCTGCTGCTTTGATTGTGGTGACGAAGGGTTAATACTTGTTTCAAACTATAAAAATCTTGTATTGAGTAATTTCCTCATCCAACGGTACAAATATCTTACGACACCGCAATCAGCGTTGTAAGTGTTAAATCCTACTACGTTAATTATTGATTTGTCGTTAAATTTTACCGTTATTCTCATTCATTAAGTATTTTCAAAATAAACAAGTTTATACCTTTGAGACAAATCAGTAGTTTGGGAAATATCTTTTATTGTAGGCATAATACACGTATAATTTATGATACACAATTTTCACAGCCATACGTCAGTCAGTATGGCAGGTTGTTTTTCCCAATTCTCTCACAATTAGACTGATTGTAAGTTGATCACCGATTTTGAACTTTGCTGGAGTCGGAGTTTTAATAAGACTGTGTACCTTTAGAACCATTAAGTTGTCTTTAAGGCTGCAGTACTATGTCATTTGTGCTGTAATTGGAAATTAACCGTGAAAGTAATTCAACCCAGTGATTGGCTATATTCCTTCCAAATTGCATCTTATTTAAATCTGCTGATTTTAATGTAATCACCAATTTCGGATGATGGGCAATGGCAGACTTTATTCGACTGTATACTATTAAAAGTAGTGATTTTTCTTTAACGAAACATAGTTTCAAGTTTTAGTATTATATCATTTTGTGATATAATTTAAAATAAACTTAGCAAGTAATTCAGTTTTCAGTTAGCAAACCTTTATTTACACAACCACGACTTAGTATAATCTTCATATCGGCGACAACTAGGCGTACACTGCATGGAGCCCACTAAAACTTTGTCAACCTTAAAGTATTACTGAAAGAACAAGCTTAGAACATTGAAAAGTATATCAAAGCAGTACTTCTAAAGTGCGCTTCAAACGTAATTCAAGTGATGTACTTGAATTATTCTATATTTTGGATCTGCTTTAATTTGTACTAGCAGCTACCCGCGACTTCGCCCGCTTGACTTAGACGAAAAATTTTTAGTGCTATGAACTGATTTATATCTCCCGCTCCTGAAACATTAGTTTATCAAGCGCATCCACTTTAAAACTGAACACACCATTAAATATGTCATAACATTCTTGCTTTGATCACTGAAAGCAGTGTTTGCGATTTGCGTAAGAAGCAAAGAGTAAATGTGGTATACGAAGTAGGAACTGTAATGACTATTTCCAAAGGAACCAGCCGGTTTTGCGGGATAATACCTATCCCAAGTCACTACCCAGACAATAATCTACCTCCGTGTAACGTTTCATTTAAATCTGTTGAGCAATTAAGACGTGATTGAGGCAACTCATCCAAACATCCATTTCTCATTCATAATATTATAAAGATTTATCATTTATATATTGGCTAGATAGCCTATATCAGTTTACATCAAATGTAGTCTGCCAACAGGTGAGGAACTATCTTGTCAGTAATAAAACACATTATCAGTCCATATGTATCTGGGCGGTCTTTTAAGACTGTCATACTTACAGAAAAAATAAGTTATGAAAATGAGATTTGGTACCTGTAATACAAAAATGGGTATGTAGCGCATAAGCAGTAAATGCAGCTTCCTTATTGCTCGATACAGAGCTATAATTGGTGCATACATGGGCGATAAAACCATCATTTTGGGTAGCGAAAACACAGATTTTGTGTATCAGAAGACCAAGAGAGACAAAAAGTGATTGCCATTAAAACAGACTGCCGAGAAAAATAAAAAAATTAAAATTAAAAATAGTTGATCACACAAAAATTTGCGATTGGCATTAGCACGACATAACTTCCGTTCGAATGGAAAATACTTTCTTCTCCGAAAATAGGCTACGAAACACTAAAAAATCTTTCAACAGAGATAAGTTTCGAGTCCAAGTGTGTTGCACCGAAGCTCCTTGAATTGTTCTGTTAGATTTTTAAATTGATCTATGAAGATTGAATATATGATCGTTCCACCAAGAAAAATAAGGAAAAAATGGGAGACGTCCAGCCAATCAGAATATAGTTTGAGCAGAAATCTCCAGAAACTTAAAAATAACTGAAGCTTAAAGAAAACCATTCTAAATTATAAATTTACATATCAACAAACTAGTGATTACAAACATTAGTTAAAGGAACTACATTTACTTGAACTGAAAGTAAAAACTTGATTATATAACTCTTAATTACCGTCACAGCCATTTAAATACAATGGCCAGCATCTTGCTTGACTAAGGTGGGACATTATTTGTATCAAATACAAGGGATGCAAACGATGGCAAATAGATTTATTTGCTCAAATTACCTTTGAAACTCTCATGGTGGGGAGACTTCAGGCTAGGAAAGAGATTGTTTAATATGCGTAAGGCAATACAGTCTCAGTGTATTGGTATACTGGCACAAAAATTAGGGGTAGTATGAGCAAGGGAAGAGATTCAGCAATAAAAGAGTATTCATTTCAAGATGATAAAATATACAAGCCATGGAAGTTTCGAATAATTGATCTCAGTCACTGAAAGAATTGAAGTATGATTGCTTATAATGCGTAAGTAGGGGGGTAAAAAAAGTTTCATCCATCGGGATGTAAGCTTTATTCGAAGAAATAATAATTGTATAAATAAAAAAAAGAGACAAATTCAATCTGATGAATGCGGTGCGCGCCGCCTAAACGTGTTGTCATCTCCTTCCGGAGGCAAAATTCCCTTAAGACAATAAACAGAACTAGACGACCCGTGCGAAAATTTCGCGAATAAAATGCGATGAATAGTGAGATTAAATATAATGTCACCAAGTTCAGTCATGACTCTTCATACTCCTACTTCATTTATCAATTTTGGTTAGAAATCCAGGGAGATAAATGGCTCGAAACACAAAAAACGTATTTTAGAAATATTGACATTTTTGCGCTTTATGGGTCGAATTACTAAAAATTCCTTTCTGAGAATATAATGTTACCACGGCGGAAACCTTATTCTTTAATACGATATTTCATTTATCTATATCGATTAGATATCAAGGGAAATATAAGGCTCGTGACACAAAAATACGTTGTAGAACAATTTATACTTTTTCCCTTTAATAGTTGAATTCCAAACACTTCTTTCTTAAAATATGATGTCAGCAAAGCTGAGACATTATTCCTCACAATCGTACTTGATTTATCGATTTTGGATAGATTTCAAGGGAGATAAGTGGCTCAAGATACAAAAAACGCATTTTAGAAAAATTGACATTTTTGCCTTTTATGGGTCGAATTACGAAAAATTCCTTTCTTAAAATATAATGTTACCACGGCGGAGACCTTTTTCTTTAATATGATACCTCGTTTATCTATATCGGTTAGATATCAAGGGAGATAAATCGCTCGTGACACAAAAATCGGTTATAGAAAAATGTATAGTTTTTTTCCTTTAACGGTTGAATTTCAAAAACATTCTTTCTTAAAATATGATGTCACAAAGCTGAGACATTACTCCTCATAATCCTACCTCATTTATCGATTTTGGTTAGATATCCAGGGAGATAAATGGCTCGAGATACAAAAAAACGCATTTTAGAAAAAAGTGACATTTTTGCCCTTTAAGGGTCGAATTACGAAAAATTCCTTTCTTAAAATATAATGTTACCATGTTGGAGACCTTATTCTTTAATCTGATACCTCATTTATCTATATCGGTTAGATATTAAGGGAGATAAATCGCTCGTGACACAAAAACGCATTGCAAAAATATTGATACTTTTGCCCTTTAAGGGTCGAATTCAGAAAACTTTCTGGCTCAATATATGACGTCACCAAAGCGGAGATCTTAATTATTAAAATTATACTTCATTAAACGACTTCCGATAGGAATACAGGGAGATAACTGACTCATAACACAGAAAACAGCATCTTAGAAAAATTTACATTTTTGCCCTTTAAGGGTCGAATTCCGAAACCTTTCTTGCTTAAAATACGATTTAACCAAAGTGGAGACCATAAGCTTTAAAATGACACCTCATTCATTGATTTCGGTTAAGTATGAAGGAAGATATAGGCTTGTGACAAAAAAATACCTTATAGAAATAATATATATGATTAATGCACCAGTATGAATGCTTAGTACAAGTTTTGAACATCAATATTAGTAGAAGTTGTGGTTATGTCAAAATGTATATAAGACCAAACAACTGACACACACACACACACACATATATATATATATATATATTACAGACGATTTTTTTTTTATAAATAATTTAAGCTGCTTTCATAAGCTCTGAGTATTTTGATACGGATGGAAGTAGTTTCGTATTTATCGTGATGAATGAGACCTGGACCAGAAATAAAACCAATAACGCGCTATAACATAAGGTTTTAGGATTCCTGAGTTATTTTTAATTTAATTATTTACCTAATTCTGACATCATTCATTCAGTAGAACTTCAATCTAGGTCGTTGTGTATAATACAACTGAAATATGTACGAATTACAAAATAAAGTTATGAGCATTCTATATCAACAATTCTATTTATTTAGGCACCGCAGAGAAATGATTTGTCATAACACTCGATTAAACCCGTAACAGCGGAGGGCATAATATTTTTTTTAAGTATTTTAAATTGTTTTCATGAGTGTTCTGTTACTTAAATCATTACTTCGTTTTAACTGAAGTAGTTCCACATTGATCACGATCTATACAGCATAGAATACAATTAAAACTAATATTATGGGGAATGAGGTAATAAGTTATTAAGGTTTATTTTTAATTTCCGTTGTTTTTACTGATGCCATATTTCAGCCGCATGTAACTGTCAGCCATTCAAACATTGTCGTAGTATCGATATGAATTATGAATATCAAAAAAGGAAGGTGTCAGAATCAGTGATGTTTTTTGATCAAGTTTATATCGCCATGTATTAACATGCGTGTGATTGAAGTATTGTTTTTCTGGCTGCAATTTTAGCGTAGTTTGTGGTTATGTTGAAATGCTACCTGGATCAGAATGAAAACCGAAAGTTTTTGGTGAAGCGCAATGCACGAGGAATTACATTAAACTTTGATTCTTGGCTGTCCGGGTGGCGCCGCGTCATGTTCACCGGACAGCCAAGAATCAACTGACTCTGGCCGCGGAAGCCTACGATTACATTGAACTTTATTTGTAACATTTCTATTTAGTTAAGCAACTGACAATAAATGAATTGCCAGAACACTGAAAGAAAAGTAATTATTTCGTTCAAATCAGCATATTAATTATTATTTGCTACTTTTTACTGAAATCATTACTTGATTTGAATGAAATTAGTTCCAAATTAAACGCTATCTATGCGCCCTACGCCACAATTGAAACTAAAATTGCATGGTTTAAAGTAAGTAATTAAGATTTTTTTAGTAACTTTCGTTTTCACTGCATGTTACTGGGGTCATTAGTTCAGCCACACGTAAGCTGTGTCAGCCGTTAAAACATTGATTTGTTTCACTAATAACAAAACATAAAGATATAAGATCGTGTGAAGATTTTGAATCAAGTTTATATCGCGAAATGATAACATTAATATGCGATACAAGGAGCGTATTAATTCACTTGTGATTGCAGCTATGATTTTCTAGAAGCAATATTAGCGGAGTTTGCAGTTAGGCTGAAATGCAACCTGGACCAAACTGACAACTGTTTAACTACAGCACAAGGAACGAAGAATTACATTGAGCTTTATTTTATAACAAATTATAACAAAAATTAATTGCCCGAACACTCCATTCAACCAGTCATTTTTGACGGGCTTTGGGGCTAGTCTAATATTATAATAAGCAACTATGTCATCCATGAACCTCATCTGTCACGCCATGATGCCATTTTTCTTGGTTATGCACGTTATTTAATAACATTTCTAAGCATCCGCGAATAAATTAACTGACAGAACTCTAAAATAAAAGTATGTATAGCGTTTAAATCTACATATCAATCATTAGATGCTTATATTAACTTAATATTCTTTTGATGTATATAAGTATTCCTTAAATTGTTTGTCCATAGATATGTAAGATAAAGCTTTAAGTTTCGAACATCAATGTTAGCGAAAGTTTTGATTAGATTGTTACTTAGCATGGGCCAGAATTACAACCGGCATTTGACTTTACAGTAGAGGGAATGACAAATTTAGTTAAAAAAAAAAAAATTAAACTGTTTTCTGTTATTGAAATTATTAACTCGTTTGAATGGAAATAGTTGCATACTGATCGCGATCTGTGCAGCCTACACTACAATTAAAACGAATATTATGTGGCATAATGTAAGTTTATAAGATTTATTTTAATTTCCTTTGCTTTCACTGAGCAATATTACTGTATTATTTCAGCAACATGTAACTGTGTCAGCCTTCAAACGTTGTAATATCGGTCTGAATCACGGATAACAAAAAAGAAAGGTGTAAAAACTCTTGAAGATTTTTGATCAAATTTGTATCGCGATGCATTATTGCCAGTAAAATGCGATACAGTACAGTACATGTATTAATATGTATGCGTGAGATTGAAGTATTGTTTTTCTGGCGGCAAGTATAGCGTAATGCAACTTGGACCCGGATGGAAACGGAAACCTTTTGCTACCGCGCAAGGCACGAGGAATTACATTGACTTTTATTTTATAACAATTCTATTTAGAAAAGCAATTGCTAAGACGTAAATTATCAGAACACTGAAAGAAGAGTATGTACCGTATTTCGTTTAAATTGGCATATTAATTATCAGTTCTTTTTTTTTAATGAAATCATTACGTGGTTTGAATGAAAGAAATTCCAGTTTGACCGCGACATATGGGGTCTAAAGCACAATTAAATATTGCGTGGCATAGCGTAAGTTGTTAACATTTATTTTTAGCATCCTTAGTTTTCACTGGGATCGTTATTTCAGCCAATGTGAGCTGTCTCAGTCGTCAAAATATCAGTCTTCATCACAGGTAGTAAGAAAGAAAGGTGTGAGAACCTGTGAAGATTTGGGATCAAGTTTATACGGTATAGCGATGCATAATTACACTGGCATGCGATACAGGAAATGTATTAATTCACGTGTGATTGAAGCTTTGCTTTTCTAGCGGCAATATTTGCGGAGATTCAAATACAACCTGGACCAAGTTGTCAACTGAAGCTTTTTACTACCGCACAAGGGACGATAAATTACCATGAGCTTTATTTTATAACAATTCTATTTAGTTAAGCAACAGGAGAGAAATAAATTACCGTAACACTCCGTTAAACCCGTCATTTTTGACGGGTTTTGGGGCTAGTTTACTATAATCAACAAACAATCATAAAAAGCTGAAAGAGGCAGTCCTTTTAAACGATTAGACTTCCTTAAATTTACATCTCATGTTCATTCTCTGTTTAACTTTATCGTTAAATGGTACGCATGAATGCTTTAAGCCAAACAATCAACCTTAAAATTGTGAATTGCTGTAGGAGCAAGTTTTTGACACATAAAGATCTGTTTTGTTCACCAGCCACTCTATAATTGGAATGTGTAACCATGATTGTTGAATTCAACAACAGATTTACCAGCCATAATTTAAAAAAATAAAAATCAACACTTAAACCAATAATCGCAAAGTAGTTGTAATTCACATTAAAAATTTAATGCACATCTTGTTAATAAGTAGTAAACCTAGAACTTGTTCTTTTCTAGAGGAATCTTGGAAATAAATAAAAGTAGTGTAGATAATTTCAGAATTTGCCATTTGCGGTGTACTGCATCCGACGCTAAAATAATCTAAATTGATCTGAAAGTTATGTACTACAATATAAAAAAATAAATAAATCTGTTTTCAGGTATTAATATATACACATATAAACTTTATTTACAAATAAGCATGAAATATTAATTCAGTAACAGATGAAATCTAAAAATATCAACTAATATACACTTTTCGTCATTAAAAAATAAATCCAGTAACACAAGTAACATGGATACAAAATTGATACCTAATGATTTTCATCAGCTAAACCGTATCTGAAACTTAAAGTATAAAACTTCTAACGTATTAAAATGCCTAAAATTGCACAATACCTTGCATCTTATCAAGAAGTAGATGTTTACGGACTCTAATTAACAAAACAAAGAAATCTAAAATACTAAAACATGGTAAACTATTATTAATCTATGATTTTTATCCTAACAATGATTTGTTTTTATCTTCATTAGGCATTTTAAAAATGACTACATTTTGAAGGATAAGTCAAAATTCCCTGAAACAAATACTGATACCGTACTTTTACACCAGTTTGGTGGTGTTTGCATACAGCTTCAGTGAACTCAACTACAAACTCTACAGGCTGTAGCCAGCAATGTACGTGCTGCCACAGAGATAATGGACATTCAAATAGGTCAAACATAACTAGATGCAAGTTATAATGGACATATATCATGTTCGAGGAACGTCACTTGAACAAGTGTTAACTGTAAAACTGTTTATCCTGGCTATTAAGGACTGAGCTAGGATGCATTAGGAATAGAACTGTCGTTGGTGGTTACAGGAACAGACGCGGGTCAATACCTCAGCAAGATGGAGTAGTACACGAAGCAGACTTCCAAGTTTCCTACTTGCGACTGCTCTCAGCCGCTGTCTGTGGAGGCGAACAAGTGCTGCAGATGGTCGTAGTAGCGCAGCTGTTGCGTGTAGTAAGCTTGTAGCTGCCGGTAGTATTCTGCCAGCGACTGCGGTATTTCGCTAGCGAGGAGCTGGTTTGGAGAGTCGTCAGTTGACTTTATTCTGTGCTCTCTAAACTCATTCGGCCCAGCCACATGGCCATCCAGCTCTTGATGTTGCAATTTGTTTTCTCTTACTGCCTGCGGATGAGTCTGCAGCTGTTTTTGTTCTTTCGCCAAGTGAAAAATTTGGCGTTGGAACTGCTGGTATATCTCCGGTATGTCCTCTGACCTGCGACGCATAGCCGTCAGATTCGCCATTTTCTTTAGAGGGTGCTCTTGTACTGTAGGTCGCTGAAGATGCAGTTTGCTTGTCAAGTGCTGAGTTGATGTCTGTGAACTTCGCTCTCCATTCGCCAGGACCTGCTGCAAAGTATAACGTGGTAACTGTAAGCGCTGCGTGAACGGATTTGTGTCAGATGACGGTTCCTGCTCTTGGTGAGTAGCGACACGACCGTAGCTTCCAGTATCTAACTGACCAGGACTTTTCGTAAAATCCTTCCTCAGTTCAATGCCAACAGAGTGTCCATAGCCTTTCCGATGCTCGTGGTCATTTTGCTCCCTGACAGCTACGAGTCCTGGAGCAGCAGGCCAAGGGGAAGCGCGGTTCCTGAGGACTGTCAATCTCTGAAGCGTCGGCAAGGAACTGTCTCGCAATTTCTGCCCAGTATGGATAGAAACTTTGTGGATGTCATCGCTCTCGTCTGTATGTGGGAAATCGGTGGATCTTGACGAATAATATTGTTCTTTCGACTTCTCTCGGAGAAAAGCGAACCTATCCTTGTTTGGGGACTCTGAACGTAGTGAAAGCGAGAAGGTCATAGGCGACTGTGCGTCTTTGTATAATGACTGGCCCATCTGCCAATCGGGAGCGAACATAGGGACAAAGCCACCTTCAGTTCTTTCTGGTGGTCGAAAAGTTGCTCGCTGATCGCGTAAAGTGGCCTGTTTGTTCTCCTGCGACAAAGTCTCCTCCAATACACCAGGGCCTCCAGTTACCGAAGCGAGAGGAGTTGACACTCCACTGCTATTGATTACCATCTCTTCATGCATCCCATGACGATGCGAAAACCTCATGACCTTCTTTTCTTCTAGTTTAGGTTTCAACTGGCTATGTTCCTCTGCCGATTTGCTCTGCACTGTAAAGTTGGAAGTACCGTTTGAACCGGGATTTACTGAGATATTCTTCGAAAATTTTCGCGCAAGATGAGTAATGTTATGGCGGGTGGTCGCATAATTTTTTGAAGGACTGCCAGTCGGTTTGCGCGAAACTGATGAAATTTGTTCTTGCGGTTTTTTCCCGTCATTATTATTATATTGGTCTGTGGAATCCATAGTGTCAATAGAAACCGAACCGACAATTTGATGGTTTTTTTCTTTCCGGCTGGAAATTTGAGACCTTGTCCTGTTCCGGATTCTATTGATGAATGAAGATTTCGTGAAGGAGCGTGGATTTTCTACTTTTAAACGATCCGATCCATTATGAGTGATGTTTGCCTTCAGGCGAAATTCTCCGACTTGATTATCGTTCTTTTCGTTGTGAACTGACGTGGAATTTTCTTCTGAAGGTGTTAATTTATGGGGCCGTAAAATTCTATGAAACTTCCTTCTTCCGTACAAACTACTTGGCTTTCGATCTTCCTTGTTAATTTCTCTTCCACGAGCATTATTTCCTGCGACGGACATTAGTTCTTCGGCGTTGTCGTACCCCATTTTTGCTCTTACGTTAATGTCGACCGACGGCTCAATTACTGTAGAATTCTCAACTGATTCTTTCATTTTTCCCTCAGAAGTATCGCCAGTTTCGGAAGAAGTACCAACACTTCTAAAAGAGTTGTGTGGTCTTCTTTGCAGGTTATTACTTCTTCCACTGCTGTTATTCCGCGATGCCTTGAACTCTAGTAGTCTGCTCCACTCTTTGCGACGAGCTGCCAAGTTCTGAGGATCCTTTTGGACCATTCTGCTACTGTGCTGGCGCTTCTCCAAGGTTCCAGAAAAGGCGACCTCCGCTTCAATTGCAGACGATGATTCATCGGTCAATACTGCTGGTCTTTCTGTGATTTCAATTGGAGTCAGAGCATTACTTCCACTCGCGTGTTCGGATTCCACTTCTGTAGAATTCACATTATCTCTTGTTGTTTCGAAGAATTCGGTGGAATCCGGTGCTTCTGGCTTATCCATATTCGGTCTGTCTATCGGGATCGTTTTTGAAGAAACTCTTAAGGATGGTCTCAACTTGATGTAGTCTGTTCTTCTGGCTACTACCTCATTGTCCTTCCCCTGAACTTTCTCCGGAGCTTTGACGCTTGGCACCTTTACTCCCTCCGCCCTCCTCGCAAATAGCTCCTGCAGAGTGAGTCTCGTCCTGTTGGCTGCGGAGGCCCGGGACTTATTGCTGCGGTCATCCGGGGAGATCCTCTGTCCGAACAGGTTTCTTCGTGGGTACCACGCCTGTCTCTTAGGCTCGGTAGTAGATTCCGCCTCAAGCGTGGGCCGAGGGACTCTCTGTGATCGCGCTAGCTGCTGGCGAGACTCTTCGTCACTCTCCAGGTCTCCACTGTACTGTGACAGTCGTTCAGTTCTATTCAAGTTCTTAACACCTGTTTCCTCATCTTCACTCCCCAAATTATAACTCGCATTGAATTTATCAGGCAGGATAGGAGTTTCTGTGCTTTCCAATCTATCTGTAACGTCATCGAAACTAGTAGTTGAACCAAGTTGAGCAGGTGACTCCGAGGTCACTTCGAGAGTAGTTACTTCAACACTTTCAGTATAAGTTCCATCACCAGCCGAAGCTGATGATAAAGTATCTTGTCGCATTACCTCGTGGCCAACGGAATCGTTGTAGAATATCGCACAAGGAGAATTGACCGGGTAGACAACAACGACATCTGTTTGCTTGGGCAGTGCCCCCTTGTCCGGGAACACCAGCATGACGTCAAAATTTTGCGGAGTTGTAACTACCGGAATACTCTCGGTGGTACTTCCCTGACTTTCGCTTTCCGTTCCCTGCGTTAACTGCTCGCAGCTCATCACCGTGGTCAACGGAACGTCAAGTGTCGTTACTTCCATATCCGAGGGTGCGTCTGTCGTATCGTCACTACCATTCGACTGTTCAGTTTGCAGTACTGTTTCTTCGTGGAGGAGGTGACCGCCTGGCTCCGTGTGTGGTCTGCTCGGCAGCTCCGACTGTCTCTTGAGTTCGAGCGGGTTGTGTCGCACCTGCTCGCCGGGCGCGCGGTCGTCCACGACGTTGAGCTGGGAGCGCTGGTCGGCGCGGGGCGGTATCTTGCGGCGGGACACGGCGACGCTGAAGGAGACGCCGCAGCAACGCACGCGACGCGAGTCGGCGCACACGGGCAGGTGTCCGAAGAAGCGGGCGTCGTGCGCAGACTGTCCGAAGCGCCGCGGGCAGAAGGCGGCCGGCAGGCACGGGCACCTGCTGTCGATAGGCCCCCCGCCAGGCGTGTGCAGCATCCAGTCAGCGGCGACGGCGCCGCAAGCGGCCGCCAGCACGAGCCTGCAACACAAGAGGAGAGGCAGCTCAGACTACGCGTGCCTCCACATAACCATTTACTTGCTCATTTACTGTTCTCTTCCCTTTAAACAGACGACTTAATGCTACTTGCAGTATTGACAGTATACGCCGCACTTTCTGCCTTTTAGTTATTATCTTCCCAAGTACTTTCGTTACCAATGTTTAAACAAAAAATACAGTTTCTGATTTTATCCCGCTTATAATCTTTGTAAGGAGCAAGCCTACAACCGGGGTAGTAGTAAGTCCTCATATCCTCAACTTTCTTCACACTCGGATAAGGTTCTACTAGAAATCAAACTGTTCAAAATTTAATTTTTAGACCGTGAGAATTCCTTTGGATAGATCAACTGCAATGTGGCACCTTTCCACAATTAATCTCGGGAAAGGAAAGGTATGTTAGTAGCTACGACAACTGAAGCACTGTTCAGTTTTAACACATAGATATATGCTTACAAAATTTAAAGTTCACATTACAGCTGAAAAAGGCGATCAGACAATCGTTTCACAAAAGAAAGCGAGTTACGAAGAGAGACAGACCTTTCGGAATACTCCTAAACCAATTTTGAAACTTTACATAATGTCTGTTTGAAGCTGCACTACATCACCAACGGAAGGCCTAGACCCACTTACAAAGGCCGGCCGAAGACAGCCAGCGCCTAGACCGACAACAGAACTGCCCCACATCAAAAGCCACGTTAGAATGCCGGGAAGCCTGAGGAACCCCCAGTATAAACCTCCAAGTCACGTGAACCCCAGAATATAGTGCATCTACAATACGTACTGCAGGATTTTCAGATTTTAATATTATTTAGAAACAGATATAAGCAACAACTTTCCCCCCTTTGGTGTTTCTCTTAAACTCAATGGATTAGCTGTAATAACATAAAATATATTTTCGTGTATCCCTATGCTCTAAACAGGACGTGAGGGTTTCCCGTGATTTATACGCTTTCCCCTCAAATCCTTTATTTTGGGTTTTAAAACTTTTGATAGAACTTTCTAAAACTGTTCCGCCTTCCAAAACAGCTTCTATCTTGTTTCTAGGTGGTATACTTTTGAAATAACTGAATTTCTAAAATATCTTCGTTTTCCAGCCGGCAGACATGTTGAAAAATATATTTAATTCCTCAAATTATGGTTAAAGTAATGCCTATTTTAAGAAACTATTTTCGGCTCCTTGTACTGTGATCTCTATTATACCTTTTACAAGTGTTTTTGTCTCCTGACTTTATTTACTTTGACTGTGAGAATTTATGTTAGCCGGCAACGTGCAACATTAGACGCAATAAATTTTCCACTTTCAGACTTGATTAACTGTGCAGAATTGCTTGAAATTTCAGTACAAGGTACCAGGCCCGCCGTAAGCGGGCGTGCAACGCGTGCGCCGCACGCGGGCGGCACATCGAGGGGGGGGCGGCAAAACGAGCGATCGACAGTCGCCACCCCGCGATAGTTGCCACTCCATTGTCGCCGCGACGAAATTTGCAGCGTATTATGTAAGGGGCGACCTTTTTTTAGCTCAACAGCTGCTTCGGGCGGCCGGCGACACTCGGAATGGCAACAATGGGGGCGGCAAATAATGTTTGAAGGGCGGCAATCTCACAGTTTTGTGACCCGGTTCGGAAATTTCCTAAATCCACCACTGGCTAGTTAGACAGGGGGCGGCATAATCGGTATTGCACGCGGGCGCTTAAACAGCTAGCGGCGGGCCTGCAAGGTACAGGAAGAATTTAAGTTTGTATTGAAATATCGGTTGGTATCCGAAATGCTATAAATGCGTTGCTATCAGTGTTTAAAATTGCCGGTTTATTTAACTGGATTTAAAAACTTGTGTTTTAGTATTTTTAAACTGCCTAAAACTATTGATCATGAGTTATTTACTACAAAATTTAGTTTCTCCTATTTGATTATTATTATAAATACTTTTTATTACGTTAAAAAGTGTTGTAAAATGGTGATGTTGTCACGAAACCGAAATTAAGTGCTTACAAGCTGGATTATTTAGGATTGCCATGATTTAGATGAGTTTATAGATTTCTTTTTATCATTGAAGGTCTATTTAAGGCTGTTAATTTATGCTGAGCGAGTTTTTATAATTTAAATCCCCCTGTGTGTGGCTATAAGCTGCAGTATCGGCTTCTGCATGATGCCCGTTACCCATGTCTCGTAGCAAAAAGTTTAGAATTTAACAAATTCTGAAGTAGCTTACATCTTTTCATGCAATGAATGTCATTTATATTTTGGGGCACTGAGAGAAACAGAGGAAAACATCAGAATTCCTGTCCTATTGCTAATTTATTTGTCACTAGTGTAAGCCCGAGACCATTTTCTGCATATCGTCATGGGTCTAGAATATTAGGCTGAAAGATTAAAACAGGTTGACCTGATTTGACCAAATATAAACTTGACCTGTGTTTCAGGGTGAATAAAATCTGTTGGGCTTGAAGAACTCAGAAGCATTAATAGAGTCAGGTATTTAACAGGAATAGGGACGATAGCGCAATTGTATAATTGTTTCAAGGGTCATGGATTCGAACTTGCTTAAATGCAAACTTGACTTGTATTTGACCCTTAGAGTTCAGTCCGCAAAATTTTAAAAAAATTCCTGTTTGCTTCGAAATCATCACGTTGTTTTTTAATTGAAACAGGGCAAACACTCGTAATGTAATCATTAGTCATTGTATCTGTAACGGTCAGAGAGCTTAACACACATTCCATATTGTTAAAAAATTGTGCAACTCTGAAGAAATTGCCAGAATAGTCGATTCGGTAACATATTTTGTCTGATTTCCACTTAAAATGACCTAATAACTCTCATACAACGAACATGAACAAAGACCATTACCGAAAGTGGTCAGTAAAATATCTAAAAAGCAAATAAACCATAATGCACAAACTTTAGTCAAGTAACAACATTAGTGAAAGTTTTAATTTAACTGAAATGTATTCTAAAGCTGTGTATCCACTACGCGCGGCAAACCCTCGAACACTGGGTCGCGCGGCGATACCTGGCTTTTTCCAGGAACATTCTGGCTTTTTCCAGGAACATTGGCGCGGTCGAACATGCCGCGCTGCGAGCCATTCTCTGTCGGTCTATTGGCGCGCGGCAAAGGCCCCCCACTGATTAGCTCGCGAGCAGTTGGGACGGCAGTGTCTTTCTTTGAGTTGGCTCGCGCGGCACAGCGACAGTTTACTGCCATGAACAACGAAAAGTGTCGGTATCTAATACAGCTGTATGGTGCGAAAGAATTTTTGTGGAATAGTAAATGTGCAGATTACCACAACAAATAGCAGACACTCCTTGTTCATTTAGTTTATGTAAATGAGGAGTTCCATAAGTTTCATTGCTAGAAAACAAATTACCACTGCCAACAACATTTTCTTAAATTTCATTTTAACTACTAGACTTATTACAATAGTGTGGAGATGTAATTTGGACAGTAAAGAGAAACATATAAAATTTTTATGTTCCTATCTTGAGTAATTTTCGAGAAAATGTTCCTTAAATTTAAAAAATCTAATTTATAGCAAAGGGCTTTCAACGTATGACAACTACATACACACACTATAGGATGTCGGGTATAAAAAAAAGCAATAATTCTACTTCTAGGACTTTTATAACGCAAAATGAAGGTTTCTCTTGTAGAGGAAAGTTTAAAATAATTTTTGGAACAAAAAACCAAATTTCGATTATTTTTATTTTACCACCTTCGGTTCCGCTTAATTATTATACATTGCAGGGTAAATACTGAAAATTCTTTTTGAAAAAATTGCAAAATTTTTGTTTTAGTTACTTAAATTGTGTAAAATAATTCTATAATTTTCAACCGAACGTGGTGGGTGAGCGGTAATGCTCTGGCCTTGCATTTGGGAGGTTGTTGATTCGAATCCCTGTCCGGTCATCCAGATTTGGGTTTCCCATGATTTCCCCAAAACACTCCAGGTGAATTCCTGGATGGTTCCTTCAAAAGGCCAAGGGCGAATTCCTTTCTACTCCTGCCTCTAATGACCTATAATAATACGTCGACGAGGCGTAAATTCGTTGACAAAACAAATTAAACCAATAATGGAAATTGATGATTGAAATTTCAAGATCTTAATACAAAACACACACCATTAACTTAAGGTAATGAATACATAGTCAATAAGAGTGGTTAATGGGTTAAAACACCCACATTATGTTCTTTCTTTCCCGTCATCAGTCTCTCAACTAGTTTCATGCAGACTTACATCCCATCCTATTCAAAACTAAGCTCTTCATTTCAACATAAAACACATCCTACAGTATCTGCTTCATATGCTAATCTACAGTTCTTTCCTTTCACTGTTCCCTCCAGTAGTTTCAAAAGCATTCTAAATAGAAACTGCCAATGAAATTAGTTGCCAAAAGATGGAAACAGCTTATCACTTAACATAAGAGGTCTACCATAAAAAAATAAAAATAAAAAAAATCTCCACATATACAAAATTGAGACATTACAATACATATACTAAAAAAGAAAGAAAAGTTATAAGGCATATTTTGAGTTCAAAACTCAGAGAAGGCTCAGAAATAATCAGGAAATCTTATAGGATGAGACATTCACAGTGATGATAGAAAACACAGACTAAACTATTCATTATTCTAATGTTGATTGTTTACCATCTGAAATTAGATTGTTTGCAGATGACATAATGATATATAAAAGGATCAAAATGGTAGAGGACTGTTAACAACTGCAGTGTGATCTGGACATGATATCTAGTGGGTTGGTAAACATGGGATGAAGATAAATGCAAAGAAGAGTCAGCTTATTAGATACACAAATAAAAAACTAAAGGTTTATTATGATAATAAGGTGGGGAAAAAATGTAAATATCTTGGCATTATATTTGAAAACAAGCTTAACTGGGCAGATCACATTAGACAGGTAGTAGGAAAAGGTTTCAAAATTCTGCATTTGTTGGAGAGGGTAATGAGGAGATGCAAGAGAAGTAAAGGAATTGTGTTACAAAACTTTGGTCAGGCCATTGCTTGAATATGGTAGTATGGGACCCACATTTTGAGTATCAAATACAGGAGTTGGAGAGGGCGCAAAAAAGGGCTGCTAGATTTGTTTCTGGAAATTATTGCAAAACGCAATCAGTAACAGATATAATAAAAGAGCTGGAATGGGACTTGTTGGAAGACAGAAGGAGTGTGAAGAGGGTCATGGGAGTGTGCAAGGCGTATATTGGTGATGAGGCATGGAAAGAGAATGGTGTAAGAATTGAAAGTAATACATGGAAGAGAAAAGATGACCATGACCACAAGCTGGCACTCGATTTCAGACACAAAGGTGTTGGAAGATTCTCTTTTTAGGTAAGGGTGTCAGGGATTGGAATAAGTTACCAAGAGAAATGTTGAATAATTTGCCAAAAATGTTGAAAGAATTTAAAGTTAAAATTTGTAAAGTGTAAATGTAGGTGGTTGCAGAAAAAGGGGAAGATGGGTGTTTAGGGAAATTACCACCAGAGCATGCGCTCCATTGCAATTTAATTTAATTTAATTAATTTGTAAACTTTCTAAAGTATGAATACCAAATGTCGTTATTTCCGGGTGAATATTTTTTAAATGTTTTGAATTGTATAATACATCAACTGTGTTTATTAAGTAAAAAAATTTGAGTGTAATTTCCACATTTGCTGATTGTTTTATTTTCTGATAGATCAGGGAGAAGTGTCTCAATGTCATTCCAAAATATAATGAAACTTCCATAGATAGCTCCACAAATTACATGACAGTGCTAAGCTAAGGCTAAAAATGAAATTTTGTTTTACAGCCTTCACCAAGATATTAGGATCTTGTCTTAATTTTAACATTTTTGCTTGCATACCTAGCCAAACACTCTTAAATTTGATGAATAAAATCAAGAAGACAGTTTATTTGTTAAACAATATAGACAATATTCTGTGAAATAAATGTTATTTACATTTAAATAATGCCTTAGATATTGTGCGTGTATGAGCTGTTGATATACTCTTAAGGAAATCAGTTCTGAAACTATCTCATTAAGAATAATAGCTAGAATAACTGATATGGAAAAAAAGAAAATTGGTATATTTTGTATTTTTCATTCACTACTCAAAGGAAATTTTTGCCAGGAGGTACATAAGTCACAAAAATGGACATTTGGCAGGAGTATTTTCAATAATCCGTGAGCACTTCTACCTCACATCAAATACATACATACTATTATTCTGAAAAATGGTAATATACAGAATTAAAATACCAAGAATAATTGCTGTAACAGCAGTGATTGTCCAAGCTACAGAGAGGGATAAATTTTTCTGCAGCTTGTATTAGAAATTTCTGTGGCTCTGTTAGAAAACTGAGGTGAAGAGAAGGTGTTGCGGCAGTTATAGATAAGAAAGGAGAACAAGTTCTGAGGATATGAAAAGGGCAAAGATTTTAAGTAACTGGTTAAGTGGAAACATTAGGTACAATGATGCAGGAATGAGAGTATATAAATCAGAGAACAATCATATTCACACAGTTAGAAATGAGCAGAATAAAAAATTTGAGATTTGTCCTGAGATATCATGAAGGAACTAAGAAAATTGAAAAACTGAAATTGGCTGTCACACATAATATTACTATCGAAGTATTAAAGATAGCAGGATGTGACATTGTACCTTATCTTGAAATGTTATTTTTAATGGAGTCTGGAGGCTTGCTGCTTACAAGAGGACTGGAAAAGTGCGATAGTAGTACATAAAGGAGGGGTAAGAAATAGAGTAAAAAATTATAGGCCAATCAGTTTGACATCAGTGATATGTAAAATTATAGAGAGATTGATATGCAACCACATCAGAAATGTATGTGAGGAACATAAGTGGTTTTCAAGTTGTCAACAAGGCTTTAGACAAGGATATTCATGCAATTCTCAGTCAGTAGGCTATATGAAAGATATTTCATATGAAATGGACAAGGGAGGCTGAGTAGATAGTGTAGCACTAGAGCTTTCAAAGGCTTTTGAATGAGTGACCCATAGAATAGTGGTAAATAAGGTAAAAACAATTGGAGTGGATTAAAAAGTGGACTCCTAGATAGAACTTAAAAGATAGAAAGCAAAACGTCAGCTTAGGAAATGAAGTCTCAAAAGCAGTGGCGGATCTACAAATTTTCCGAGTCGGGGAAAAAAACTTGAGATTGCCGCCCCTTCAAACATGAATTTGTCGTCCGGGGCGGTACAGAGCTATTCTTTGATTTTGCCGCCCCCTGATGGTTTCCGCTTGGGGCAGTAGATCCCAAAAAAAGGTCACCGCCACACGAATTTGACATTTACCGCTCCTTCAAACATGATTTTGCCGCCCCCCTGAAATTGTCGCCCGGGGCAAGCGCCCCGGTTTGACCCCCCCTAGATCCGGCACTGCTCAAAAGAAATGGAAGTGAAAATGGGAGAGCCACAGCACAAGGTAATGTATTGGGACTTTTTGTATTCATTATTCTAAATAATTATTGTGTTGATGGTTTGCTATCAGAAGTTAGGTTGTTTGCAGATAAAATAATGCTATATAACAGGATCAAAATGCTAGAAGACTAAGGAACTGCAGGGTGATCTGGACAGGATATCCAGCTGGATAGTTGAAAATGGGATGAAGAGTACTTTTACTAGGTACTTAAAAAAAAACTAAAGTTTGGAGGTTGGTTATAATTACCAGGTGGGGAATGAACTGCTTTTTGAAGACTTGAAATGTGAATACTTTGGCAAAAAAATTTGATAACAAACTCAACCGAGCAGAACTCATTGGAGAGGTAGTAGTATAAGGTTTCAAAATCCTTCACCTGTTGGAGGGAGTGATGAGGGGATGTACCAGAGAAGTGAGAAAATTGGATTACATACTTAGGCCAGGCTATTACTTGAATATGGTAGTATAGTGTGGGAACAACATAGTGGGTACCATATACAGGAGTTGGAGGAGATGCAAAGAAGGGATGCTAGATTTGTCTCCAGAAATTTCTGCAGAACACAATCAGTAATTGATATTATAAAGTAGCTGAAAGGAATTCACTGGAAGACAGAAGGAGGGTTTAGAGAGTCAAGGGAATGTACTAGGTATATATTGGTAAAGACATGTGGAAAGATATTACTTTAAGAATTAGGAGTAGTGCTCAGAAGGGAAAAGATGGCCATGACCAGAAGCTGGCACTTGATTTCAGGCACAAGGATGTGGGAATATTTTCTTTTGTACATAAGGAGGTAGGAATTGAAATAACTTACCAAAAACTCTGAAAGAATTTAAAGATGAAATTTGTTCAGGAAAAGGGAAGAATGGGTGTTTAGGAAAACTGCCACCAGTGTGCACAAACTTGCAATTAAATTCAGTGTTTTGTCAAGGGAAAGACAATGTTCTCTTTATATATATTACAAAAAAAAGAGTTTCTGCTTGAGTAGCAATTTGGCTTTGTGAAAATTCCTCAAATTTTCCAATTAGAAATGATACAGATTAATATTTGCTGTAGAATATGGAAGGGAAGGTGACATCACACATGTAGGATATGATGTTTGTAAATCTTTAGCAAATATGATAATGTTGAAAATATAATAATTAAGAACGGAAATTACTTATGGTCATTGGTCAACAATCTTTAATTGGTAAAATATTCGTTTTAACCACGAATCTTGCACGCTTCAACAATCCCGAGATTGATCTCACAGGGAATCCAAACGAACACAAATATTCTGGTGATCTCGAAAGGTTCCGCGGTCACTGTATGTATTATCTTGGTTCTGACACAGCTTCACCCTGAGAACTAAGAGTATACACATATATTCTGATCTAGTATTTCCTAAAGACATTGAGATAGCGTGAAGGATTCAGAACCATTAACCAGTTCTATCATGTGAAACGCTTCTAAAACAGCAGCGTAAAATGAATAAAATAAATCCAATAGAAAGCCCATAAAACATCATTTTTTAAAATAATTGTATTGAAGTAAAGTAGGACGTTTTGTGAAATAAAACAAAAATCGAAAAAAAATATTCCGGTACCGGGAATCGAACCCGAGCCTCCTGGGTGAGAGCCAGGTATCCTAGCCACTAGACCATACCGGACTGCATATGTAATGTCCTATATTTATATATATGTTTTTACCAAAAGCAGTAAAGATCAACAGTATGAAATATGTAATTGTATATCATTCAATAAAAAGCCTTTTACTATGACTGTTGTTACAGCACACGTAATACAAAGTAACTTATGCGAATATTTGCAATACATACTGGTGGTTATTAGAGGAGAAAATTATGTATAAAAATTAAATAAATGAAATGTATTAGTGTATTATGTTTAATATTTCGATGTTTATTCCATAAAAATACGTTCAGATCTTGTACTCCTCGGTAGTATAGTGGTCAGTATCCCCGCCTGTCACGCGGGAGACCGGGGTTCGATTCCCCGCCGGGAGGATTTTTTTTTTGGTTCTGCATTACTACTCTCTTGCCCCTTCATGTATACACTGTACAGTGTTCCAAAACCAACGCAATTCGCTCTTTATTAATATCCATCCAACTTCCTTGTCCTATAAAACTAGGGTTTCAGAATGAAGTGAATAATACAATACAATAAATTCAAATTAAATGCCACACGAGACACGACGGTTTTCACTATATTTAGAAATTTTAACAATGATACGAATCGCGAAAGCATTAGCCTACATCTCCTTTCTCCCTACCTCCTGGATCTCACATTTACTGCTTTGCATATATTTCTGTTTATTTGATTATTATCTGATATAAAATGCTTACTTTGGTTTTGTCAACGAAAATAATGGTTAAAAGCTGGTATATGTAAAAGAGAGACATTAAAAAGAGCTTGAAATGAAGTCTTCACGGGTGCACCGCCGGATAGTGTTTTGGAAACACGATATTTCGACGACTAACTCCGTCATCTTCATAGCTCCGTCGTCTTCATCAAATCTTCGTCTGATGAAGACGACGGAGCTAGTCGTCGAAATATCGTGTTTCCAAAACACTATCCGGCGGTACACCCGTGAAGACTTCTTTTCAAGCAAACGCCGGGAAAGTCTCCGTTCTTACTTTAAAGAGAGCTGTTTAAATCTTATAACTGGTGACAATTTGGATTATTTAAAATATACTAATCACCGTTGCTGCTGTACGCTGTTACCATTCTGCCAATAGATAAGCATCTTGTAATAATGAACCTTATTTCATGTCATACCCAAAGATACGAGTACACCAAATTCCCCATCTCTTTCTTCTAAAATGATCATAAATAACTTATCCTTTTTCTTCTCCACCTTTCCCCAACATAATGGGTCAGCTGCCTTCGATGAGCGTTACTCATTTACATGGTAAAATTTGGAGCTCTGATTTTACGGCTGTATGCCCTTCTGACGCCAAGCATTTTATATCTACTGCCAGGTCATATACATGCTAGAGGAAGTGAAGTGTAGCCATCTGTCTGTGAATCATGCAACCGCAGTGAGGACGTTTTGGGCTCGAGCCCAGTCCCGATCCAGATCCAGTCTGTGGCGCCTCAGCGCACTGAGCCACACTGGCGGGTAATGATCATAAATGACTATTGCAAGACATCATGAACATGTTTTCTTTTATGTTTCTAATGCGCGGCCTTGTATAAAATACAAACATAATCAGGTGTAATAAAATTAATAACAAAATCACCGCACATCAAGATTTCATCGATTATTATCAACATTTAAGTAATTATATGATATCCACCGTTAAAAATTCAGTCTACAGTCAAGTCAGCATCCAAAATCAAAAGATAATTCGGGTGTAATAAGGAGAAGTACATTCGAATTGCGGGTTCATCATGTACCACGCCGAGAAACTTCTTTAGGGTCAACCGTCCATAAACGAGTGCAGTAGTTTTTGTTGGCACTATTTAGCGGTACGCAAAACTATTCGCGGCTAATGGCCGCTGGCGATTGGCCGTGACGCATCAATGCCAGTGTCTTACTGACTGCACATTAATCGGACACTCCCTAATAAGTTTCGTACAAGCTACTAGATTTAACGTTTACCTTGTTGTAAAATATTTCATGTGAAAACGCACTTTTTATCTTATAAAACTCGTTTCACAACATTTGATGTGAAATTTTTTTTTTAATCGCGTTAGCCGATTTTGAGAAGTTCTATATCGGAGCATTAATTTTCCACTATTGGTCCTGCACTGATAATACGTCTCACGGTGGTGTTAATTTTTCACTGGTACTACAGGAATGAATTAACTAGCGTTTAGGTCGTAATGCAGCCTGGACAACAGTGAAACGTAACCATCGCTCACCATATTGCGGATACCCAATTTTCATGTCGCATCTGTTGTTATTACTGTTATCCAGGCTGCATTACAACCTAACCGCAAACTCTAACTATTTTATAAATTATTACCTGAGCAGTTAGATCGTAAAAGAACCTGGACAGTTGTGAAACATAGCCAGACCACACGATATTACGGCTATCCAATTTTCATGTCGTATCTATCGCTGTTACTGTGGTCCAGGCGGTACTAAAACCTAAACGTAAACGGTTACTGACGAAATTATATTTTATAAATATTGTATTTCATATGCATGATTTTAATAGCTATTTCAGCCATCAATGGATAGGGGACTAACAGACTGAAAAATTGTTTCTACGGCTTTTCTCATTAAATGGAGAGCGTTTCCAAGTCAATTTTACTACTCAATAAACGATGAGTAACTACAGTACACGGATTAATAAATAAAATACGCAGCCAGATAGTTACTGGCCGTCAAACGTCCCGACCGATCGCAAACGACCATTAACCGTAAATAGTATTGCGCACCTCTAAATAGTGCCAACAAAAAACCTAAAGTTAAATACCAAGATAAAAATTTACAAATCGGTTACTCCCCTATTTTTACTATATGGATGCCAGATATGGGGACTGGCAAGCCAAACCAATCTACAACAAATCCAGTTACTCCAGAATAGATGTCTAAGAATGATCCTTAACGCACCTAGATATACACCAATAGAAACTCTGCATAACGATACAAACATTCCTTTAGTAAATACCGAAATATTTAATTTAACTCAAAAATTTCACAAGAAATTGAATGACGCCAGAGACGAAAGAGCCGAGTCGGTTGGAACGGTAATGCCGAGGCAATGGCATAAGTATAAAGTTCCCCTCAGTATTCTACACCAGCCAGCATAGAGCAGTACAATACGTTAACTCCGCAGGGGTTTTTTCACCATTAAGACCATCCTAGATGGTCATAGCCCTGGTTTTTCCCCTGAAAGTGAAATAAAAAGTGTTCCAAAAATCAACACCTGATCCTGACACCTAGAAATATACTACCAAAGGTATAGAAGTTATACTACCAAAGGTAGTGGGACTTCAATCACAGTCGCAGTTGCAGCGAACAGCGGGAAAAAAAATACTTCTACTGCATTCGTTTATGGACGGTTGACCCAAAAGAAAAAAAAATATGTTTCTCAGAGTGATGTCTGATTTCTATTGCCACCAAATGAACTCGCATTTCGAATGTACTTCTCCTTGGTTCTGCCCGATAATTCTAAAGTAATTAGGGATTTTTGGAAAAATGCCAAACCTAATCAAGTCAGAATGGTGTAAACAGCTTTGCAAAGAATCTGTTTCTGTATGTGCAGCAACACAAAACTATTGTGGTGTAAATATACATGAACGTAGCGTTTACCGTTTATGTATCATAAAATATTGATGAAGCACATGCCCCGGTGCCATTTTCCCTGCACAACTACTGCATTTAAATAATCCTTATTTTGAATTCTTTCAATGTTTGACGCAAATTCTTCAGCATATCCGTTGATAAATGATTCGTCTGTCTCTTTCCCACAAAAAAATCTTCTAACGTTTTTGCACACAACTATGACGAAGTCATCGGGTAAGTGATGTCTAATAATTTTAAATAAATTACTTGCTTTATTCATGCATAGTGAAATGCTGAAAATAATTCAAATGGGTTGTTGTTAATAAAGAGGGTATGGAGTTACAACAACAAACATGTTCACGGAATTACGAGTTTGATTTCTACTCTTTGTAACAGGTGTTCTCTCGTAACCTGTTGTGCACAAGATTTTAATTTTCATATTGCGTTTTAAATGAGAATGGAACAGTGGAAAATCGGAAGTCATTTTCTGAATAGAAAAGTGTGAAAGGAGTTATTTGCTGCACTGATTTATATTGCTGACCAAGTCGAAAAAGTATAGTGCGAGAGCCTGTTGTGTGTTTTTTTTTTTTTTTTTTTTTTTTTTTCAGGGTTATCGGAAATAATACTTTTAGTTTTAAGGTAATTTAATTTACATGCGATAGATCGCATGTTCTGGTGGTGATTTCACTACACACCTGTTTTTCCATTCTTGTACCCAGTTACTTCTGCTCTTTACAGTTGTAAGTTTAAATTCTTTCAGAGTTTATGGTAAATTATTCATCATTTCTACCCCAGTCTTAGCCTCCCTTCATTACAATAGAAAGTTTTTCAAATCCTTTATGACTGAAATCGAGTGTTCATTTTGTTTCTTCCATGCATTACTATTAATACTTCCAACCAATATCATTACGAGCTTGATTAGCAATATTCGCCTTGTACTGTACACGCTGAGCACTCTCTTCCCCCTCCTCAGTGTCTTACAGTCAATCCCAATCCTGCTCCTTTCACATCAGTTATTTATTGCATTCTGCAGTGGTTTTCACAGACAAATCTAGTTGCCTTCCTTTGTACCTAGGGAAGCAAATTACACTCTACAATAAAAAGTCATACTTTATTTTTGATCAACATACTTTGATCTAGGTATAAACTATGCGGAAATACTTTACTTGGACTAGAATATAGGCAGCTCTATTATAACCGTGGCGCCGCAATTTCATGATGGATTCTATGTAATTCGACAAGAAAAATGGAAAGTGAAGAGAATTTATATAATATATATGTGTATATCTGGCTTAGTTTTCGAGTTATCAACTTTCAAAAATTAGTTTCTTGTGCCTTTGGCGACGTTTTTCTCCTGGTCCAGGCCTTCACTTCAGATTTGAGGTAGTATACTCGAGAACTAAGCGAGATATCGAAAAATTTTATTCTTCGCTTACGACTCGCTTCGTAGGGTTACATAATAATCCATCATCAAATTTGGGTTTGGCGTAATTTTCCATCTAGTCCAAGCCGCATTTCAGCCTAACCACCTAACTTTTGGGATACGATATCTTGAGAACTAAGCGAGATATCAAAACATTTTATGCCTCACTTTCAATTACATAAGAATCCATCGTCATATTGTGGAGCCAATATTATCGTAGAATCCTCAGAATAAGTTGGGGTTTCGAGCAACGCGGCAGTAGCGACAGTGTCGTAGCGTAAGTGTCGCCGCGACAGAGCGACAGTATTATGAACTAACTGTACAAATGCCGGCCTCGGTAGCGTAGGGGCTAGAGTGCTAGCTCCATGTGCCGAAGGTCGCCGGTTCGAATCCGGCTGCGGGCATGGATGTTAAGTGTTGTGTGTCTGTGTGTGTGTCCTGTCCGTCCTGTGGCGTCCGCACTTTGAAAACTATATAAACACTGGATTTAACTGATTCACTGGAAGCTTTAATATAACACATTGAGCTGGCTGTATGGCCTCAGCTGCCAAAAGCCATTAAAAAAAAAAAAAAAAACTGTACAAATGTACGGGAGCGTACACGAACAATGAGACTGAGCCGTACTGCCGCGCGACAGCTGAGATCAGCATGTGTAGGTCTGTTGTTTATGTGGCAATACTCTAATAAAAATGGACGTTTTCGGTGTTTACCAAGGAAGATGATGAACTTCTCATAACTTTGGAATCACAACACCAAATACTATATAATTTAAGTGTAGTTAAAAAAAAATTGGGGTCAAATTTCGAGGGGGTTTTAAATAAAAGAAGTGATTACTGTTTGATCAATATTTCATTAATTTTTAATTTCAATAGTTTTCTTGCAAGGCCACTTCGCATATTTCGGAGTTAAAATAAAGTTTTAGTTGATCCCTGACATGTTTGCCACCCTTGTACCGACCGAATTAATCACATTATCTGTAGGTTTTGGATTTGATCGCGGACCTAGTAGGGCCTGTCGATATTCTTTAATTACGCATCTAGTAAAAGATTGTGGAAACAATATGCTACTAATATTAAATCAGTGCAAGTGTGCTATTGGAGTACAAAAGTATTCGGAATATTTTATTCAGCAGCCCATAAGCTTTTACGCTACACAGCGAGCACGACACAATCTATAGTTGAATATATCTCCATTTGGCGATCGCTAATAAGGTTTCATTGTGTAATTGCTAAAAACAAAAATCTCATCTCCTAATAAAAAAATTAGGTAATCTTACATTTTTATAAAGCAAATGTTTTGTTTCAGGAATGTTGAAGTTAGTGCTTGCGATTTTATCATATTGTTTACTTTCTGAATACGTTATTATCGCCTTCTTATTCATATGAACCAACATCAAGAGCCACAAACTTATGGTTAGCGTCAGAAAAATAGTATTTGTGGAGCTCTTATACGAACATGCTTCCTTTCTTTGTTAAATATGCAGTTTGGCATGTTCCATTTCTAACAGGAATCTTTTTCGAGAGTCTTAAAATCCATTTTGATGCCCCTCCTTTATACAATACATGGAACGGTACGGACTTATATGTAATTAATTTCCAAACGAGTGTATATCACAAAAAGAAATGTAAAACATACTCTTGGATCGATTATTTCGAAGGGGGACAGTTGTGGTAGATCTACCAGTTATCACACTGTGAAAAAATACAAACAATTAGTAGCTCGAAACCTCACCTTTCGAAAATATGTTTTTGAGGCAGTAAATACATAAATTTTAAAATACTTTTTTCGTTTTTTTTATATTCCTCTTCCAAATATAAGTATACGTTATATTTTTACAATTAATCTGGCAACCCTATTTGCATCTGGTACGTACTGTTTTAATGAAGAGTCTAAAACCAAAATGAGCCAAAAACGATCGGAAGAAGAGACACGTAAAATTTCGAGGCTTGTGACCAATTCCATCCAACTTAGATATTGAGAATTGAGAACTACTATTTCAATTTTACGTGTCACTACAAAGGATTTCTTGCCGTCAATACTTAAACTCAATGTTTCTCAACATGTGGTCCGCGAAGGTTGGATGGTGATATGCAGAAAGAATGTTAAAAATTTAATTCTATTCGAATTAAAGGTATTGTAACAAAAATTAATTAATAAAAATAGTTCACATAACATGTACTGTATAAGGCTACAAGAGAATGCCTCTAAATCAAACTTTGTAAAAGCCATGAATATTTCAACGACCAGGTATTTCCGAGAATGTCTGCATTGTTATTATGAAAAAATCATTTCCAGTATGCATTACAGAGGGTGGCGTTTCTTCGAGCCTTTGGCGACGCTTTTCTTCTGGTTTATTTCAACTTAACTACAACCGGTAGTACGAATACAAAAATGGAACACCCATTGTGAATGTCCAGTGTGTAGTTCCTTGTGGTTTAAGAGATTTTTTTTTGCGTTCGAGTTATCTTAATCTAAACACCTCAATTTTGAGACAGTGTAACCAGAGAACTATGTGAGATATAGAAAAAATTTGGCAGTTCTATCATTACTATGACGCCAGAATCTGAAAATGAATTCTTGTAGAACTCGACGAAAAAAATCGAAAATATAGAATAATTTTTTTTTTATATCTCGGTTGGTTTTAGAGATATAGCATGTTAAATTCAGTTATAGGTATAGTTCCTTGTGCTTTTCTTCTCGTTCAGACCGAGCGTAGTGGATGAGTGGTTAACGCTCTGGCCTCGCATTCAGGAGGACGCCGGTTCGAATCACCGTCCGGGCATCCAGATTTGGGTTTTCCATGCTTTCCCAAAATCATTCCAGGCGAATGCCATGACCGAATTCCTTCCAGTCCCTGTCCCCAATCCCATCCCGCCTCTAATGACCTCGACGTCGACGAAGCGTAAAGCCCAAGGTAAATAATAATAACAATAATCTGTTTCATTCCGTATTTCAACCTAACAACCAACAGGAAGAAAATAAAAACACCTATAGTGCATAGGTAAAGTGGTCTTGATGATTTTAACCTCATCACATTTGAGACACAATATCTTGAGAACTAAGTGAGATATCAAAAAAAATGATTCTTTACTTTCAATTTGTCTCGTCGAGTTACATAAGAATTGATCATCAAATTGCGGCGCCAAGGTTATCGTAGAATCCCAAAAAAATTTATTCTTCATTCTCAATTTGTCGAGTTACATAATAATCCATCAGGGGATTCTATCATTACCGTGGCGCCACAGTCTGATGATTGATTCTTATAGAACTCGACGAGACACATTGAAAGTAAAGGATAATTTTTTTTGATATCTCGCTTAGTTCTCAAGATATCGTGTCTCAAAAGTGACTTACGTCAAAATACGGCCTGGACCGGAAAAAAATTTCCCTATAGCCAAATTTGATGATGAATTCGTATGTAACTCGACGAGACAAATGGAAAATAAAGAATAAAGTTTTTTGATATCTCGCTTAGTTCTCGAGATATTGTATCTCAAAAGTGAGTTGGTTAGGGTGAGATCCGGCCAGGACCAAAAAAATTTTTTCACCATAACTACACGATGGAAATGCACTACAGGTGTTCTATTTTCTTCCTAGTGGTTGTTGCTAGGTTGAAATACGGCCTGGACCAGAAGAAAAAATAACAAAAAGCAGAAGGAACTATAGCTACTTATAACTGATATTTAACATGCCATATCTCGAAAACGAAGCGTTATATCAAAAAAATTTATTCTTTAATTTCGATTTGTTTCGTCAAGTTCTACAAGAATTCATCGTCAGATTTTGGCGCCACGGTAATGATAGAACTGCCATCCATCATCAAAATTGTCATTGGCAAAAATTCACTATTGATGCAGGCCGCATTTGGATCTAACCACCTAACTTTAGAGAAATGAGCGAGATATCAAAAAAATTTGTTCCTCAATTTCGATTTGTCTTGTCGAGTTACACAGAAATCCATCATCAAATTACGGCGTCATAGTTATCGTAGAATCCCCCTAATTTTATATTTAAATAGTTTAAACACATTTTTGTTTTTGAATGTGGCCCTTATGCTGATTTACGGCTTTCGATTGTCACCTCAAAAACAAAACATAACTGAACACGAATTGTCATACACTGACAAAGAAGCAAAATTCAGATGTTAAGTGATAGGTACAGCAAAAAGAGCCACCAGAATGTGGACAATGTAATACAGTGGGACATGACGGATCATTATCCACCGTTAAAAATCACAGCACCAGGGGCGTAGCTACTATGGGGCTAGGCGGTGCAGTGCACCGGGGCCCCTACGCTCAGGGGGCCCCCCAGCATACTTCTGGGAGCCCCAAAGCGTACCTCTGGGGGTCCCCAAGCGCGGTTCAGAGGGCCCACGAGCCTTCATGGCAAACTGGCGACCTTTTTTTAGCTCTATAGTCGTCTAAGGGGCCCCCTGAGACACATGAAGTTCCCCTCACTAAGGGCCCTCACTGCTCAGGGGGGCCTCCAACCTCTGCTCAGGGGCCCCTAAACACAACTCAAGGGCCCCATCCTCAGCTCAGGGGGCCCCTACCAAGAAAAAAAAGGTCGCCCATCTGGCCTGAGGGCCCAAAATAAATTTTTTGCACCGGGGCCCTTGTTGACCTAGCTACGCCACTGCACAGCACGCGTACGCTACCAAAAGAACTGCCGAAGGGATTAATTCATTCATTCATTCATTTTATTTAGTCCCATATATAATTTACAAACAACAAATTGTATAATGAAATAGGACAAGAAATGTCCTACCAGGTTGGTGCGCAGACTTCCGCTGTCGTTGTCGATGCTATTGTTGTTGCTTTAGGGCGCGTCAACAGCTAGGTCATTAGCGGTCGATGTTATCTTGGTTGTTCTGGTGGAACCGCGATAGGTTTCGATAAACTGACCCGGACAATCAAACAAAATGTCCCATCGGTCTGAAATCTGATACACACGTTTTTTTAGGCGGTCCTATTTGAGGAAATCCTAACCTCGTCCCGTGCACACAAAAAATGGGAAACATTAGAATATTATATAAAATTAAGGAGACATTTCAGTATTATACGCTCAGAAACTTTGACCTGAGTGGTCTTATCAGAAGATATTAGGGTTAAATAAAATGCTGTCGGTAATATCCCATCACACCAAGAGGAAAAATGAATATACAGAATCTCAGAAATAAAATAAGTCAATGAAATATTAATACTTTCTAACTAGCATCTACAAAGGCAGACACACAGAACAGAAAATAGTACCATCATTACACAGCGTTGTAATGTGACAATGAGCGCGTCCAATCCAACTCACCTGAAGAGAAATCCCATGTCGACTGCCGCTGACAGAAGTTTGTTTACCCTCTCCAATTCAACCGCTGCCACATTCTACTGAGGGTGAAATGCGCTAGCTCTCACTTCTACCAACAGTGACACAAATACCAACTTACTTCCGTTTAGACACCCCCTTACAGCCAGACAAAATACTGAAAACGATTCGTGTGTATATTTAAAGAAACAACATGGTAATTTTAAGTAGTGAGCAAAGAATCGACAGAATATAAAACATCTATGATTCTAAGATTCAGCCGTTCTGTGTATCATTTATTCCACATTTACTGACAATTGCAATTAAATTAAATTAAATTAAACAAAGAACAGTAAACATAAATAGCTAATAAAGATTTCTCAGAAAATTTCAAAATCCTTGAAATACGTTTTTACTTGCTCAAAGCACTGAAGGGCATTATTAAACAGAGGAATATTTAAGCACAATCCTGCATACCGATTCGGTTTCTAATGAAAATCATTACCGGGAATTGGAACATCAAGTTGGTTACCTCTAAATGACTTCAGTATATTGGTAATGCTGGTCAAACCTGAGGGAGAAGATTGGAGATTTAACTAACTTGTAGTATTTTTTGACGCAAAATGTAATTTATGTGAGAAATGAAAGTAAATACTGATATGCTCAATGCTTCATCAACAAAAAATCTTCCATATTACCTTATCTCCAATATTTACTGTGACCACATTTTGCAGGAATCAGAAAAATATACCTAGCCATCAAAAATCTTAATATTTATAGCACGCCGTGCAAAAATAAAAGTGAATGTCTTTTTACTGCCGTTAGATTCTCTATTTTTTTCATAAAGATATAACAAAAAATAAATAATTTTTTTAAAAATAAATAAATTTTTAAAAAATAAGATTTTTTCCCATGGATTTTAGCACTGACAAGGATTCCCCAGTGTCCAAAACATGTTTTACCTCTTTAATTATTCATCAAATACAATGTAAAAATTTCGAATACTGTTCGATTAAAAATACCAAGAGGAAACTGTGCGTTTTAACATCTTCATAGAAGAAGCCTTTTGAAGGAATAATTAAAAATGAAATGTCTTGGTTGTTATAGTGTTCTTGATTCACTGTCATTCAAGCAACCATTACTTGTTACTAAAAGCAGTGTTCATGTTGTCATATTTCTGCGTAGTTATTTATGGAAAAGTCTGGTAGGCAAATACATAAACTGAGATCTTTATATCGAGGAAAAGGAATCAAGAACAAATCAGATGAGGAATTCAGATTTACGAATCTTTTCTTAAAATAAATAAATCGGCTATGGTAGTTGTTACTCTGTCTGTTCTGTTCATTAAAACACGTCACACAACGATATAATCCAGCAAATGGCTTTCGAGTCTCGACGATATAAAGAACAGTTGAAATACGGAAATTTAATTTTGGCACGGTTGCGAAGTCTTGCAACAATGGCAATCAAAGAGAGAGAAACTAGTGGTATGTCACTGAAACAAATATAAATTTTCTCGAGTTACGTAACTTGTTTCAAGTATGACATTGCCTGTTTTTCGTGCCAGGTGACCCTTGCGGCTCATCTTGGTAACGAAGTGTTTATTTCCTGTCTTCCGCCTCCGTCGGGGTAATCACTTGAACGGGTGAGATGATCGACGGTATTTATTATCGAAAAGAGCTGCAACAGACAAGGGATTTCGTTGTCAGTGAAATGCTAACTGGCGCTACAAACTGGCTGAACTCTCTTATAGGATGAATGTTGGCTTTTGCTCTTTGTGCCAGGGTTGGATACTAGCCTACTTCATTAAGTCTTATTGTAACCAGTTGTGGATCTAGGAATTTTCCGAGCCGGGGCAAAAACTGTGAGATTGCCGCCCCTTCGAACATTAAAACAGCGAGCCCGTAGCAAATGTGACAAAGAATTCTTTTGGTTACATATGGTAAGACGTTGGTTTTTGCAGCAACCATCGTGCAACAATGTTGCCATTGTTGTTTACTTATTTCTGGTCGAATTAACTTTGCTGTTGTGTGTTGACATGAGAATTGTTGATTATGCCTAAGATTAAGGATAAAGTGAAATTAAAGAAATAGTAGAGAGTACAAGAAGTCTTGTGAAACTGCATCAGATTTAAAAGGTAAAGTAGTTTCATTACTTTTTATAATTTGTTTTCGTTATGAATCAGGTGAAGTTAGACAATATTATATTCAATATTTGCCATAACTTTCCACATGATTATCGACGCCATTGAATTACAACTGTAACTATTCTTCCATGAAATTCATAATTGGTATTTTATTTTACATATCTTATATACTAACAAAATGTTAAGACTGCACACAGGTTTGTTGGACTGTGCTGCCAACCCTATAAACTATCCGTAGATCTAGGGATTTTTTATTTTTGTTTTTAATTAGGATTTTCGGATTTTGTTAAAATATCTACGATTTTTGGCACTTTTTATTATTTATTGATTTTTTCCTTATATTCGTGTTTTGTTAAACTTTCATCGAATAGTGTTACTGCATTAAAGAACTGTCAATAATTGTGAATCATTTCCTTCCAATCGCTCAGCGATTGAAATAAAACAAAGCTCATATTTTGTTTGATTATAGATTTAAATTCAACCTTAAAAGACCGTAATAGAGAACTATCGGCGCAATGACCTGGAAATAAAGTACAGTATTCTTAATTTTGGCTCTCTCTTCAGTAATTATTGTTTCAGTCTTTTAGTTAGCGGGTCTCCAAATTTTATACCCAATCTTAGCCAATTTTAGGGTCCATCTGCGGATATTTATAGCCAAGAGGCTGGCAGCACAGTTGTAGGAGTTGTTTGGTGGTCGGGTACAGGTTCGTGGTGTTTGCTTGAGGTGCTTGAGGTTTTGTAATGACTGTTGGTGCCCTGTGTGGAATGATTATTTTTTCATGATTTAAACCACAGGTACCATGAAATAAAAATTGATTTGAAATTACCCCGCTTGTGGCGATTTAGGTTGTTATGCTCATATAGATTAGGTATTGAACTCGCAAGTAATTATGTACAGTATATGCTTTTATTTCAGATCGGATTGCACCTGAGGTTACGAATGATATATTGGCAACATTGAAATATTGCCGTGTAGTTTTAAAAGCCCACAAAAAGATCTAGTTAGTTAAGCCGGCAGTTCTATCATTACCGTGGCGCCAAAATCTGATGATGAATTCTTGCAGAACTCGACGAAATAAATCGAAAATAAAGAATAAACTTTTTTGATATCTCGCTTAGTTTTCGAGATATAGCATGTTAAAAATCAGCCATAGGTATAGTTCCTTCTGCTTTTGATGATTGTTCTTCTTGTCCAGGCCGTATTTCAACCTAACAACAATCACTAGGAAGAAAATAAAACACCTATAGTGCATTTCCACGATGTTGATATGGTGGTTTTGGTGAAAAAAAAATTTTTGGTCCAGGCCGGATCTCACCCTAACCTCATCACTTTTGAGATACAATATCTCGAGAACTAAGCGAGATATCAAAAAACTTTTTTCTTTATTTTCCATTTGTCTCGTCGAGTTACGTAAGAATTCATCATCAAATTTGGCTATAGCGAAATTTTTCTTCTGGTCCAGGCCGTATTTCAACCTAACTACGTCAATTTTGAGGTACGATATCTCGAGAACCAAGCGAGATATCAAAAAATTTTATTCTTTATTTTCGATTTTTTTTGTCGAGTTCTATAAGAATCAATCATCATATTGTGGCGCCACGGTAATGATAGAATCCCCGTTAAGCCAAAACTGAAAATCATAAGAAAGGGGCCGGCTTGGAAAAATCGTTTTAATCCATATCTGAAATATATAACTCAGTCATGGTGAAAAAAAAAATAGCAGAGTTGAAAGTTGCTGCTTATATCGCCGAGTATTGTGTTTTTTTAACAGTAAAATCATTTAATTGAAGTACTACCTCAGTTGGATCCTTTGTCAAATGCCCTTAAAAACCTAAAACTCCATCGCACCAAATGTACAGTACCATGTTAGTAAAAATGTGCTTGGTCAATCAGTGCTTGAAACCATAATAGAAGAGATAGGAGATATTCCTTATTCACTTATTACAGACCAAAATACTGATCTTTCGACCCAAAGTGTTATATATAATTGTGCACTTTTTTCACACAAGACTAGGCAAATAGTCACAAGTTTTTATAGAATAATGAAGTTAATAAAATGTGTCGAAAAAAAGGTTGCAAGAAAGACACCATTATGAATCAACTTAAAGAGGATGGTTTAAAAGTTTCTCTTTTTTTAATGGCATTTGGATTCTCGTAGGCCATACATCCAGCTCAAGTGTCAATTAACATCATCCAGTATTTTCAGTTTCTCCATGCATATTATTTTGCAAGTAATTCTAGACACCACAGGGTGGACATGACATGTACACACACACTCAACACTTACACTTAACACCCATGCCCTCGGCCGGACTCAAACCGGCGACTATCCGCAGATTCAGGTTGAGGTTTTGGTTGGAGTAAGATAAAAAACTTTTGATATTTGGTGGGCGCAGTCAATGGGTCCCAAACACACAGCAACTTGTTGTCCAACCATGTCTCCCAACTTGGTAGGCTAACACAGAAACAAGTTGGACAACACTATTGGCCGACATCAGTAGAGAGAGAAACAGCATACAGAGAAAAAGGTGTATACAAATACCCGTAATCAGTACCGGATTAGCCACGTAGCAGGAGGTAGGGCCTCGCGCTGTCTTAATCCGGCCATGCCCGTAAGGGAGCGTGCACAAACTACGTGGCTCGGTCCAGGGGGGGAGGGGTTAGCTGGAAGGCAACGCTGGGCTACGTGGGGGGGGGGGGGGGGTTCCTAGCCAGGCCACGTAGCTTTCCTTTCATAACATTTTTCACAGTTAAACTGAGGAACTGAACTCACAACAGCATGTGAATATTTATTTCCCTCAGTTAATTATATCCGTATGTAATTTACAATAGTCTGACAAGAGAAAACAGTACAAAATGCCTTCTGGAATAAAAAGGGAAAAAAGCTACGTGTTACGTGGGGGGGGGGGGGGTAGAGACAAAAGCCACGTAGGGCTACGTGGGGGGGAGGGGGGTGTTCACAGGAGGCCAAAATGGAGCTACGTGGTTTATGCACGCTCCCTAATGTTGGAACTATGAAGAAATAGCTTTATGCACAATTATCGTTGCTACCTGCACGGAAAGTTATTGGTACTTCAGATCAGTGAAATTCCAACGTTACACTACAAGTCTCAAGGATAGAGTCTGTTGCGATATAGAGGTGAGAAAATTTAAAACCTGGACGCTCTCTGCCCACTAGCTAAAAATATCGGGGTTGCGAACAACTGACCGAGCGTGCTGGGTGAGCGGTGACCTTCTGTCCTCGCATTCGAGAAGACGCGGGTTTGAATTCCGTCCGCCCATCCGGATTAGTGTTTTCCATGGTTTCTCCAAATCACTCCATTGAATGGTTCCTTCAAAAGGCCATGGCCTTGCCTCCAGTTCTTTCCTGCCTCTAATGATCTCGACGTCGACGAGGCGTAATGCAAAAAAAAGAAGCGAACAATCGTTTTTCACATTAATACAATCCTCATGTTCGTGTCCTTTTCAATAAATGGTCGTACTTTATCCAGTTCATTGAAAATTTTACTTCCCGTTCTTAAAAAGTTTTGGACATCGTCAGTTGAAGTGACGTGTTGTTCGTTCATTAAATTGGAATTAGAATTCCGGACGCGGTTTTAAATATTGTGCCTTTGTGACAATCCGGAGACACATTATCGTCACGCAACTCTCTTAAAACTAAAAACTGCAACGCTCCCTCACTTATTTTTCAATAATAAAGCTGTACTATAACCAATATACTTAAAAACAGTAATTCAAAATAATAAAATTCAGCAATAGAAAACACCTACGGTAACAAATAAAAACCGATAATGTTACATACTCGAATGTTATGTTTATAACTTGGTCAACAACATTTCGTTTCGTCTGAGGCAAACGCTGACTACAAAGTTGACAACAAGTTTGGCAACCAAGTTGGTCGTCTGAGGACCCCTTGACGAGAAGGTTGACAACCAAGTTGTCACCTTTATACGCCGTGTTGCAATGCAAGAAGTCTGAACCAGATCGCGTTTGCTTACGATGCGAGTGTGCGCGAATGATCGTCATGTCCAAGGAGAATGTAGAAACTACGTTAGACCATATTTAAAACCATCCAGTGTGCGGTTAATAAGTGTGGGTGTGATTTGTGGATAACACGCACACAACCGAGCCAAGCAACCTACCTCGTTGTCAGTCGAGCTGGTAAATAAAGCACGTGCTTTGAGAGCCCACCGTGCGTTTTGTTATGGTGTTTATTTCGGAAAATTATTAGTTTCGATGAATAAATTCGTCGTTTGAAATCGTAAGGTGCAAAAACCTGAAGATCCCTCCATTACTACCTCTTCTCAACTTAGTACAGCTCAGCAAATCGAACCAGAAAATGTTATTTCTGAAAATTCAGTTGAAGAGAAGGAAAGATACAATTTTCAACGTAAGTGGCAAACAATTTTTTGATGGCTCCTATATGATCAAGTGCAGGGCCGCATTTAGGCTCTGTGGGCTCATAGGCTATTACATGTGGTACGGACTCCCCTATCGGCAGTGGTCCTGGCTACCTCCGGGGATATGGATGCTTAAATTTCGAAATATTCGAAATTCGGCCCAAAAAATTTATAGGCGATCTTTTTTTTTTTTTTTTTCCTAGCTCTACTACTGGCCCAGCGCCCAGGTGGAGGATTCAGGGTTGTGGTGCGGGCCCCCTCTTTGTGGTGCGGGTTCCCCTTTGTGGTGCGTGCCTCTAGGCTACAGCCTATGTAGCCTATGCTTAAATGCAACTCTGATAAAGTGTTTCACCAAATCTGTTAACTAACCATGTCTAGTAGCGTTTTTGTGTCGAAAAAATCATCAAGGGATGTTGAGTCCATTATGGCTTTCACTCAAAGTGGTTTTTGATAATGAAATAAAGCTATAAAAAGGATTAAAAATATGACAAGTCTGATGTTCATTGTTTAGAACGTGGTGTAATTGTACACTGCATCTTATTAAAAAGTAAACTTGAAGATATAAAAACAGATAAAACCACCCCCCTAAAAATGATTTCAACATTTCGTTTTTTAATAACCGCCGGCCTAGCCATAAGAGGCACGAGTACGAACATTCAAATTATGTTCACTTTTTGATATTCCTGAGTTAAACTGTTAGCTCCAGCAGTGTTACGGAGAGTAAAAACTTATTTAAGGCGCACTAAAACCCAGCCAAAACAGAATGATCACATGGTAGGTAAACCGACAAATAGTGGATGATAGTAATAATAATTGATAAAGTTGCGATGGAGCACACGCTCCAGTAGCAATTTCCCTACACACCTGTCTTTCTCTTTCCCTCTTCCCACCTACTTTTGCCCTCTATTATTTTGAACTTTAAATTCTTTCATTGTTTGTGGTAATGTATTCATCACTTCTCTTGGTAGTTTATTCCAGTTCCTACGTAATAAATTCTTCCCATATTCCTATATCTGAAATAGTGCCAACTTGGGGTCACCTTTACTCTTCCATGTACCTCTCTTTGTTCCACCAATATCTTCCATGTTTCATCACCAGTATATGCCTTGTACACTCCCATAACTGTCTTCACCCTCCTTCTGTCTTCCTATTAATCATATTCCAGCTCCTTTATCCTAACAGTAACTGATTGTGTTCTGCAAAATTTCCAAAGACAAATCTAGCAGCCAATCTCTGCACCCTATGCAAATCCTGTATTTGATTCCCACAATTTGAGTCCCATACTGTGCCACCAGACTGTGGTCTGACCAAAGTTTTGTAGCCTAATTCCCTTACTTTTCTAGTACATCCTCTCATCACTCATGATGTTGACCCTCAAGAAATCGTTGATGTATATTTAAATAGAGCTGTTGTTTGATAATATACATTTGAATTGGAAACAAATGATATCATTATATACATTATAAAAAGTTCCTTCTTAAAGAGGTTTGTTAATATTGATTTGTTGGTTTTATGATTCTTAATACAATTGTGTGCATTAATTAGATTCTAATAAATATCTCCTGCTAGTGATGATTGTGTTACACATTGTTTTTATGATTCTTAATACAATTGTGTGCATTAATTAGATTCTAATAAATATCTCCTGCTAGTAATAATTGTGTTACACATTGTTAACAATAATAAAATGATTTAATTTTTACATTTTTATTATTATCATAGGAATCCGTTCATTATTGTTCAACCTAGAATTTCGAACCAGTCTTTATTTCCCTTCCCCCCTGTATCTCTATATTAATTACTTGTACCACTATGTTAATGATAATGATTCTTGAGGACAGAAATCAAATGCAATAACAAAATTCTGAATTCTTCTAAGAATACAAAATTCTTAGTGCCTTTTTTAGATTAGGGGCTGCTGGTAAGGGGATAAAAATAGGTAATCAAAGGATACTGAGTGTAAATCCATAGTTACAAAAATCATTAATACAAAGAAATAGAAGAAGCTTTTGAAACAATAACAGAGGGGGACAGATCTGGAAAGGTGAATGTTAGTGCTAAAAATATCACAAAGTCAGTGATAACAGTGTTATTGGTAAACTGTAGAAGTGTAATGAACAAAGTAATGGAGTTTGCAATCCTACACAAAGCTCAAATAGTTATAGGGGTAGAGTCCTGGTTAAAAGAAGGAGTACTAGACAATGAGGTTTTTCCCAGTGGTTACAGAGTGTACCGCAGAGACAAAAGGAGCAACTGGGGGAGGGGTATTCATACTGATTAGCAAAGACCACTACCGTTCACTGGTGTTCAGTGATCATGACCATAAGTTACTTGGGGTAGACTTCTGGGGAAATAAACAAGAAAAAGTCAGGGTGTTGGCTGCATACCATAGTGAAAGAGTGAATGATAAAGATGAGGCTCTTGGGGAGAAACTAAATTCATATTCAGAGTTCAGAAGTGGGCATAGAATGATCATTATTGGTGGGGATTTGAGCTTACCAGGTGTCAACAGGGTAGTAAATAAGATTAATAACACAAAGGAACAGAGATTTTCAAATATCTTAATAAGGGAAGGAGGATTTATGCAGGTGGTTGAGCAGCAAACAAGGGGACCAAACATGTTGTATATCTTCCTAATAAAGCTTGATGATAACATTATTGGGTGTCATGTAACAGAAAGAAATAAGTGACTACAATGCGTTTTTAATGGATATAAGGGGATTCAGTAAAAACCAATTGCCAAAATTGAAGGGGGAAATAGATACCATTATAAAAAGGCACAAATTTTGGAACTGGAAAGATATTTTGGGGTTATTTTTATTAAATGGAAGAATGACACAAGTACAGTGGAGATGAAGGAAATAATAAAAAAGGGTGAGGAAATGTTTATTCCAAAACAAGAGAAGTACAGAACCTACATACTCTAAAAGGGAGGTGAGAAGGTTAAAGAGGTTGGTGAGACGAGAATATAACAGAGTTAAGAAACAGCAAGTCGGTCGGGTATTCTTGAAACAACTAAGCAAGGGATTAATAATGTCAAACTAACTGGCTGAGTGTATGAAGAATATGATTGGTGCAGAGGGACCTCTGACTGATGCATTTATAAATTTCTATAACTATGTCAGGAAACTGAGGGGAAAAGAGGATGTTGAGACAATTATAGATAAGGATGGAGAAGAAGTAACTGAGTATTTAAAAAAGGCAGACTTATTAAGTAACTGGTTCACTGAGACCATTAAGGACAATAATTCAGAAACGGTAGGGATTATATCAGAAAATGAGTCTATCCACACAGTTGGAAGTGAGCAGATTAGAAAATTTTAAATTAAATATGAATATATCATGAAGGAACTAAGGAATCTAAAAACGTGTAAAGGGACAGGTGTGGATAATATTACTACAGGCATCTTAAAGGTAGTAGGATGGTACATTGTACCTTATCTGGAACATTATTTAAATTGAGTCTGGATATTTGTTGTTTACCAGAAGACTGAAGAAATGCTATAGTAGTTCCAGTACAGAAAGGAGGGGTGGCAAATGGGGTTGAAAACTTTAATCCAATCAACTTGACATTAGTGGTAGGTAAATTAATTGAGAGATTAATATGCAACCATTTAAGACGTGTCTGTGAGGGAAGTAAGTGGTTTTCAAGTTGGCAAATGGTTTTAGACAAGGATCTTCATTCAAATCTCAGTTAGTAGGCTATATGCAAGATATTTCTGATGAAATGGACAAGGGAGGTCAAGTTGATAGTGTAGCACTAGATCTTCAAAGTCCTTTGACAGAGTGATCCATAAAATGGTGCTAAATAAGGTAAAAACTATTCGAGTTGATAAAAAGGTGATTTACTGTGTAGTAGAATTCTTAAAAGGTAGAAAGCAAAAAGTCAGGATAGGAAATGCAGTATCAAAAGAAGTACGAGTGAACATGGGAGTACCACAGGGTAGTGATTTGGGAGCATTGCTATTAATTATTCTAATGAATGATTGTGTTAATGTCAGAAGTTAGATTGTTTGCAGATGACATAATGTTACATAAAAGGATCAAAACAATTGACAGCTGCCCGGTGATCTAGATCAGGGCTGGCGGGGAGGGGGGGGGGGAGGTAAGCGGGTCAAATGTACCCGGTCCCGCCAGCTGATGGGGGGCCCTGATCACAGGCTGCAGGGGCCCCCCAGGCCTTGAAGCCAAGAATCTGCCCATTGTTGCCCAGCTAGTTTTGTGGACCTAAAAAAAATGGTCAATACCCCGGGCCCGAAATACCTAGCGCTGGCCCTGATCTAGATAGGATAACTATCTGGGTGAGTTAAAATGGGACATGGGATGAAGATAAATAGATAAATGCAAAGAAGGGTCAGCTTATTAGGTACACAGATAAAAAGCAAAAGATTGATTATGATTAGAAAGTGGAGAAGGAGTTACTTATTGAAGACTTGAAATGTACATACGTAGGCATAACATTTGACAGTAGACTTAACTGGGCAGTACACATTTAACAGGTAGTAGGGAAAGGATTCAAATTCCTTCACCTGTTGGAAAGAGAGATGAGGGGATGCACTAGAGACATAAGAGAATTGGGGTACAAAACCAGTTGTGCCAGCCACTTGACTTTGAATATCCATAGGTGGCCACTAAAATAGCCTTAGATTGGGTACAAAATTCCGGATACTTGCTAACTGAAACAGTAATTATTGAAGAGAGAGTCAATATTAAGTATACTATTTTTTCAGGTCTTTAAAATTTGAAATACACAGTAATATTCTACACTGAAAGTAAGAAATATCTCTGAACATGTTTTATTCAGCATTACTTTCATCACTGAGAACTGCTGCTCTGCCTACCCTCCCCCCCTTTTTTTTTAAATGACCATACATTTTCTTTGTTGGCATTAATTTTAGCATATCTTCTGTAAAATGAAATGTTAAAAACTGCGACCTCTTTGATTCTCGGATATTGGTTAGGTCTTCTCGGAAGGCACTGCTTTTTAAGCCGTGTCACCGTGCATAAAGAGTGTGCTGATAGTTTTATATTTCGGTCTTTTAAGATCTGTAAAATCTATAATCAAACAAAATAAGAACTTTATTTCAATCGTTGATTCACACGAGCGACTGCAAGGAAACGATTCACAATTATTGACAATTCTGTAATGCATTAACACCATACGCTCAAGTTTAAGAAAACACCAATATAAGGAAAAATTGTCAAAAATAAAAAGTATCAAAAATTCGTAGATATTTTAACTTTTTATAAAAATCCGTAGATCTATGGATAAATCCGTAGAATTGGCAGCACTGTACCAAAACTTTGGTCAGACCACTGCTGGAATATGGTGGTGTAGTATGGGACCCACATTTTGGGTATCAAATACAGAAGTTGGAGGGTGTACAGAGAAGGGCTGCCAAATTTGTCTTTGGAAATTATTGCAAAACACAATCAGTAACTGATATGATAAAGGAGCTGGAGTGGGATTCATTGGAGGATAGAAGGAAGGTGGAGAGAGTCAAGGCAGTTTACAAGGCCTATATTGGTGATGAAGATATTGGTTGGAAAATTAAGTTAGGTGCATGGAGTAAGGATGACCATGATCACAAGCTGACACTTGATTTCAGGCATAAGAGTGTGGGAATATTTTCTGTCATAGGAAAGGGTGTAAGAGATTGGACTAAATTGTCAAGAGAATTGATGAATAATTTACCAAAAACACTGAAAGAATTTAAAGTAAAAATTATTCGAAGTCAAAAGTATGTTAGAAGAGGAAAGGAGAGAGATGGGTGAGTAGGGAGATTGATACCGGAGCATGTGCTCCATCACAATTTTATCAATTATTATATTATTATTATTATTTACTCAATAATATTATAATCTTGAAACTCTGTAAGTTTGTTTACTCAATCAGTTGAATAAGGCTGAACCAATTTTAATTAAATTTAGTATGTTTTTGGTCTGGAAAAGAATTTACAAAATGCAAAATCTTTCTGTCCTACTCTGCTGTCTGTTCATTTAAATTTTGAAATCTACTGGACACGTTAAGATGTGATTTTAATGATTATGTAAGACTAGATGTTGCCCGCGACTTCGTGTTTGTTAATAATTTTGAAGGGTTTATTTTTTCTTAACCTTAAAGTTTTCCAGGAAAAATAGTAGCCTATGTTACTCCCTGCCAAATCAGCAACCCACCAGTGAAGTTCCCATCAAAATCGGTTCACACACATTGTCAGGTGTTTTAAAAAATGAAGTCATCAAATGAGCATGAGCACCCATGGGGTTTTCTAAAAGCTGGCACCCCTGCTCATTGATAAAATATACTAAAATAACTGAATACATAAATAAAAAGCACAGTATGAAGATATCAATCATCTATTTATTTATTTTAAAAAAAAAATAAAGTTTAGAATTAATAGTTTGCCACAGGGGCACAATAACATTTTCTTTTTATAACTGCGTTAAAAATAACCATTATATTTTCAATTTTTCAGCTAAAATAAAAAATGTATGTGGTTAGGAGAACAGTAACAATAGATAGGTATACCTGGAACTACTACAGGTAATCACAATGAGTACAACTTGGCACAGTGATTTAAAAAACCCTTGTCATCATTGTGATTGCAGTGGTGGATCAAGGACTATGGAGCCACTCAGGCTGTCAAAATCCCAGGGCCCGTGTCACAATAATCTCCTTACACGTTTTTAGTTTTGTTAACCAATGATTTCAGTAAACCAGTTTCATTACACAAAAGACAGTAACCATTATTATTATTAAATTAAGTCAGCTACAGAAATGATTTTGGGAAATGTTGGGAGTACTTCTAAGAATATCAGCAATGGAATTCAATTTCACTCTCTTTTACCTCAGCAGAGCATGCTGCCCCTGTTTAGTGAGCTCATACAAAGCAGATTGATATAGCTCTCATCCAACTAGCACACCTTTCCACTGCTTATCTCAGCCAGTGGCGTAGCTAGATTAACGAGGGCCCGGTGCAAAAAAAATATTTTGGGCCCTCAAGATGGGCTCTACCAAGTCTTGTGAGGTCTGCTGGCAGGGGCTTCCTGATCTTTAGGGAGCCCCTGACCTAAGTTTGGGCTCCCTGAGCTTCACTTGAGGGTCCCCTGAGCTGCACTTGGGGGCCCCCTTGAGCTGTGCTTGGGGGCCCCAGTGCAAGCCACCACCTAGCCCTCTGATAGCTGCACCCCTGACCTCAGCCCAAACCCCAGTCTACCATCTGTATGCACCCTTTTGCTAGCATTCCATTATCTAATATCAGCAGAAATATTGTTGCAGATTCAGAAAGTAAGAGACAAATAATAGATTTGAGGCATCATCTACGTGGCTGTCAACCAGCTAGACCTATAGTTTGGTCATGTTGTAGAATGAACAACATTTCTTAAAGGAAACCAGAAAACCCACAGACTTAAAAAATTGAGAGCTGAAAATTAAATGTTAATCACTCCTCTAAAAGACCAACAATTTGGATGACAAAGAACTGGCACCATGGAGGAATTTTGAAGTGTGTATTTGGGAAAATGGTGGTTGATGCCTTTAAAGTAGAGAACACCCAGTTACTTTCCTTATATCTTGGTTGTGAAGAAATGCAGGACCCTCCACTCTGCTGCCTTTTATAAATTTTGGTCTGCCCTCTGGGAGTGAAGAACTTTTGTTATAAAGTGGCAAGAATCTCATTGCTGCTAGATTCTAAATGGACATCATGTAACCTGAAAAGGGCTCATTTCTATTTGTGTGTAAAAGCTCCTGTTCTGATATTTTCCCTGAAATTTCTTCATGGCAGCCTCTTATGGTTTTAATCAAACCAGTAGCTTAATATTTGTCTTTTTACAGTCTCAGTAACTGTTAACCATAACTGTGTGAATACTCCATTCAGTTTCATAACTTAGCAATAGAAATCTGTGTTCTCCCTCCAGCCTTACTAGTTAACATAGCTAGAGCTTACTCTTTCCTGATACTAATTTTGTTATTTTAGTTGTTTCCTGTACTTTCAACAGCCTTTCTGCTTTTTTACTCCATTATGGTCTGTTCTTAGCAACCTATTCAGCCTCCTCATCTCCACTTTGCGTTATATGACTTTCATGCTATTATTTGTTTTCTTACTATCTCTTTTAACTCTTTCCACTTTTACTTCTTTGTACTGGTGCCATTCTTTGACATATTGTGTCTTACCCAAATACATCTTATAAATTTCAGAAGTCATGCCTTCTTATAATTATACGCCTATCTACCTTCTTTCTTGCCAAGAGTTATCCTTCATCAGAGATATATTCAACATGTTTTGACCCCTTGAACATTGTGCTTCATAGTTTTTGATTATTGTAGGCCATTTTCTTCTACAGTTGCTTGATAAATTAGTATTTGGTGTTTAATAAGACGCCATTACAACTGTTGGATATTGTTTTTATTTTCCGGACGCGTGTCCTCGCCGAGGAAACGCATCCGGAAAATAAAAACAATATCCAACAGTTGTAATGGCGTATTATTAAACACCAAATACTAATTGTGTTTCAGTTTACCAATTGTGTAAATCCCTCCTCCTTTGTTTGCAGGTCTGTTGCTTCTTTGTATTATTAATTTTTTCTTTCCTAGATAAACCGTAAACTAACCCAATAATGTACAATATAATCATTTTCCATAGATTCCAGTATAAGGCTGGGCTCACATTGATGCTCAGTTGACGCAGGCGGCACAGCACAGTTTCTGTGTGTCTATCTTTTCGGGCGGAACAGCGCGTATTGAGACGCAGAGTAGGGCAGCGCAGTACTGCGTTGCACGGGGCCTGTGCCACGTTGTGATCACAACACAGACTGCTACAACCTAAGCCACGCAGATCAGTTGTGCTGGTTTTTGCCATAACACTTCTTGCGTTATTTATAATCTTGCTTTACTTATAATCACTTTCAACTATGGATTAAGAAAAATTAATTAACCTGGTGCGTAACCAACTTACGATTCACAATACCAGTTATAATAAATACATAAAAATTAAAGTGGCGAGTAAATTCAGCATCTATTTGCCATACAATTGTCCACTTACAATGTTCACTTTTATTTTCTCTTTTTGAATTCATTTTTAATAAAACCTAAAAAAATATTGATATGTAGGCTACTATTACATTATTTGTACTACATCTTTCCAAAACACCTTTTTTTTTAGGATTGTTGTGAAGACAATTTCCCGAATAATTTGTTAACACTGCTTTTTTAGTTTCAAGTGTTTCTTAGGTTCTGTTATGTAGATTTCTTAATAATATAATATGAAATAAAAAAATACATTTTATAAATGTCATATAGCGTCAAACACTAAATAATTAAATAAATAACCATGAAAATACTGCAAGATTTTCTTCAGTTCTAATAGGTATTTGAGAAAATAACAGGTTAGATTATGCCGTGAATCTCCGCTTGAGTGATCCGGAAATAATCTTTTGAGAATTCTCTTGTCACTGCAAAAGCCAAATGATAGTTTCTTCTTTTCATATACTCACTTTTGCATAGTTTTATCTAACTCAACATCTGTTAAAGGAATAACAATTTTCCAAGCTCGGCATCCCCATCTGATTCAGAAAACAAAAATTGAGGTTTTGCATCGACATGTTTTTGGTTACGCTTTTTTGTCGGTTTCTCACACAACACAACAGTGCTTTGTAAACTGCCACACGAAACTGCTCTCTAATATGCGCAGACAACTGCTTGACACAGTTTCTGTTTCTGTGCTGCCCTGCCCTGCTCTGCGCTGCCCCTACTGCGCCCCGGGTCAGACTACCTCTGATGGATGTGGAAAGGAGTCAATTTGTCACTACATAACAAAACAGATATTTACACCAGAAGGTACATTGTCTCAGAATAATATCTACAGTGCATTAATTACAACAAATATATTTATACAAGGTAGTAGCTATTATTTTTACATTAATTCATCTATTAAAAAATTCTTTTAACCTGATTTTAATCTTATTCCCTGTCAGACATTTAAGATGCACTGAGAACAAGTTCAGGATACATATCCCTGAAAATCTGACACATTTTTGAACAAATTATAGTGATTTCTAATCCTTGTGAAGATAATTATGTATTTTACTGTTTTGTTTCAAATAGAGTTTAATTGGTGAGTACGAATGATATTAATGTGTATATATTCTTGGCCACCAAAGTTAAGTTTCTTAATTTCTTGAGAAGGTCTCTGCTGGAAATTCTGTTACCATCTACACACATAATTATTATCACTCTGATCTGAGCTCTGAATACTTTATGGATTAAACCGCACAACTCACAACATAAACAAAACTGTATAGAAACTCCTTTTATCTCATTTCTTCCTTAAATAGTATGCATCCAAACTCTTCTGATTGTGGAACAGATCAACATTCATAAACATCAACTATATTTATTTCAATCAATATTATTTATTTATTGAGAATTTTTTGAAACCTGTGAAGATTTCCATATTTTTTTAAAATGATTGATGCAAATGTAGATATTTGTTTATATTATTTCTTTGGTAAGTAGCGATCCTCAGCAGCTTTCAATTCCTGGTCCTGTTGCAATCTGAATATTTCTTTAACCGATGATATCTGTAGGAAAAAACATTTAATGATTTATTCAAATTCTTCCAGAAATTTTACAGAAACAATTAAAAATGTTTTCTAAAACATTTTGATACTGTGAAATTCTATGGGTTTGTTTCCATATTTAACTTCATCTTAACACGATAGAGAAAGAATATATAGGAACAAGAAAGAGATTTTTTTTTTTAATTTAATTGCAATGGAGCACACGCTCCGCTGGCAATTTCCCTACACACCCAACTTCCCCCTATCCTGCATCCACCTACATTTGCCCTCTACAAATTTTAACTTTAAATTCTTTTAACTTTTTCGGTAAGTTATTCATCATTCCCCTTGGTAACTCATTCCAATCCCTGACACCCTTACCTAAAAAATAAAATCTTCCCACACCCTTGTAAAGTGGATAGAGAAGCAGAGAGGGAAGATGTGAGGCATATAAAGGGAGAATCATGCATTCTTCTACATAAGATGAATAATTATTTTTGTAAGTCAATAACTTTTGTAGACATTACAGATATTCCAATTAACCAGAATTCTTTGTCTTGCGAAATCACCTTTTCCTCTACTCCATGAAGTGACTTTTCCTTGTAAATCTGTTGACTTATGTTTTGCATTGAAGTCACTGATGCTCGCAGATTGTGATTAGCCCAGATTATTGTAGAAATACCAAGTTCTTGGAATGTTGTAGTTGGTGTTGCATAATACTTTGTTGGCACTATTACAATTGGAAGCTGCAAAAAAAACATCTCAAATCAGACAATTATTTTAAATTTTGCTAGCAACACTCACTCTCTATTATATAATATGGATCAGAAGATTTAACAATTATTTTATACTTATCTTCAGTAACTAACAGAAATTATAGTTATCTGGCACATACGAGTAGTAAAACTATAAATAAAACAAAATAACAAAAAACAGGTTGTACTCAAGTTTTTAACACAGGCCAAGTAAAGGATGAATGATATAATGCAGGTAGTGATGTGGCAATGGTAAAAGTATTGACTTGGCATACAAAGATGGACTCTGTACCAACACTGAGCTGGAGGTAGTGCTGCTCACAGTACCAATATCTTATTCATATACTCGTATAGTGGCACAGTCTGCATCTAACATGAACTGAAATTCCAGGTTAATACATGGATCAGCAGACAAATTAAGGGAAAACACCATCACCTACGATACGTTCCCTGTTATTATTTGTCTCTGTGTTATTTATATTCAATTTTTTATGTGAAAACTTATATAGTCGCATTATGTGATGTTTGGATGGGGTTCGCAAGAAGCCTCCTGTTGCGCATCAGGTTGCGGCTGTCACGGCTCATCTGTTGCGTGTATAATATGTGCGCTGGGTGTTTTTCACAAAATCTTTATTCAGACACAGAGTTTTTATCCAGTTTTGATTGAATTTTGCATACATATATTTTAAAAGAAGTAGAAAACACTATTGAGGTTTGATTTACAGAAACCTAAACCCTCTCCTCCTTTCTTCCCTCACCTTAATTTCTGTCATCATTGTTCATAAAAACCCACAGTTTTGATTATAATTTTGTGAGCTACGCCGGGACATTTCGTGGTAGGCCCCTGAAGAAAGAAATTAGCCTTCTTGCCTCTGACACAATAGCTTGGTACATCTTCTTTGGGAAAATGCAATGAACTGTTGGTTGTGAATTAAGTTAGATTTTTAGTTTTTGAAGTGAATACTTCTTTCGGCATGTTGGGCGATTTTTGGATGCGTAAAATCTTATGAGTTTGCATTACCAAAATCCTAATGTTAATAGTGGCTTAGTATGCCTCATTTGGGAGGATCCAATCAACCTTTGGGTTGTGGACTAATTAAGTTTAATGTTAATAGTATATCTGTTGTGGTCTGGTGGCTCCGAACACCTGACTTTCACATCTGGCATTACTTCCTGTGTAATGTGAAGTACGCCAGAAGGCTTCCGTGGTTTGGATTCCACGTTAAACTGTAGGTCCTCAATACCTGGTAGGACTACCGTGTTTAGTTAATGTGACTAAGACAGGGGTTGAATGTGCAGCCACTAGATACCCGGTCACTAGTTCTTTACGACCACACGGAATTTTTTGTTATTATTTAGTATAATATCTGTAGCTGGAAATATGATGTTTTGCGTGTATAATATTAATAGTTTTAAGTTTTCACTTCTGTCGGCAGTCTTCAATGACTGCCATGTTTTCTTTATTATTACTATCAAAATCTAACTGTAGACTGGCAGTTAATTTAAATTAAAGTTTTGCATTAAAATGCTCCAAAAATATAAGACTAATAAATTTATTTTCTAGCTTGTAATTTGGTTTACACACTCAACTTTATAAAAAGGTCACTGCAACACAAAAATTTCATTCAGTACCATGTCAGGGCAAACAGGACAATAAAGCAAATTTGTTACAACAACAGTACAGGTTTGGAAAATCAAAATGATTAAAGGATAGAAGAGGACATTAGGAGAAGGAAGGAGAACTGTGACAATGATGGTGAGGAAAAAAAAAAAAACTTTTAAGTCGGACTGTTATTAGTGGATAGTTGGAATATTATAAATAAAGTGTTAGAGTTAACAGCTTATTGAAAATGCACAAACTGCTGATATTTATAGGCGCTGAAACTTGGTTAAGGAAAGGAATTCTAGACAATGAAATTTCTTCTCAGTGTCCCAGATAATACTACAGAAATAGATGAGAAATTGTTGGAGGAGTATTTATATTAGTTAGTGATTATTACTGTTCATTGGTATTTACACATGATAAACATGAGTTGCTGGCAGTAGAGTTTTTTTTTTTTTTGGGTGGTGGGGGGGACGACAGAAGGGAAATTATACATATCATATATGAATTATTGGCGAGAAACTGATTTCATATTCAGAGTGCGGTATTTGTGTGGTTCTTTGGCTATATCATAAGAATAATTAAAGAGTTAATTAACTTACACTTAGCTTTAGGTCATTTTAGTAGGAATATTGTAACAAAAAAACTACAAAGGTCATAGAAGCACCTCTTGTTTAATATCAACTGTTTGCATGTAAACTACTTATTTTAAGAGGATAAAATTCTTAACTAGATAATGGTGACAATGAAAGTGCCATTAGGCACTGAAAATAAGGAAGGATAGGGAAAATGAGCCCTCACCACAGATGAAAGCAGGAGGGCCAGATCAACACAAAAACATGTACACCAAGTGTGTTCATATTTTTGTGTTTATCTGACCCTGCTGCCTTCATCTGTGGTAAGTCACAGCTTATTTTCCCTATCCTCCCTTATTTTTAACTGGATAAGGAGCGATTATGAAATAATAAGATAAGTTGGAGCTCACAGTTAATAATGTTTTGTTTGAACTTCATCCAAGCACTCAATCGCCGGAAAAAGAGTCAGGAACACACAAAATTAATCGGACTTCTCAGTGACCAGAGACAACAAGTTCTAAAAAGCAAAACCAAGACAATTGACACACTCAACAGTCACAGTCATGTATTACAACTTGCACATGCCCAAAATCAAACACAGCACCCAGATAAGTTCCTGTAAAATTCTAGAAAAGTATAATATATCTTGAAAAATATATTGGCATGCTCATAGTAAACTGGTGACTCAGTTGATATCTTTAATGGTCATACTGCTATGCAAACACTCACATAATCTCATTAAAAACTCCTAACCAATTGGTGACATTATAATTCAATCCAAAAACCTTACCTGATTCGGGAAACCCCAGTATGAATTACCAGTATGAACACCATCTCAAGTAAATATGCATATGTAATAGCCTAAGCAATGAGATTCTATGAAACTTCTCTTCCAAAACTTAGTTAACTTTCATCATTTGGAAAAGCTAAAAATTTAACTTATATCAACAACATTTGCATTGCTGGTTTTTACTAAATAATAACTTATTATTTTAAAAAGCAACTGCAGAAGAAATTAACTATAGTAATTATGTACATGTCTAATGTGTTGCTTTTTAATCCTTGTGATGGTGCCTCAAATTATACGAAACACCAGCTATAGTGATATCTTTAAGAAATTTTAAAATGGAGCTAAGTTAATTCTTGGGCATCAGACATCAGAACACAACCACCCACTTAAAAACTAACTGATAAACCTGGAGAGACTGTCATTCCACGCAATAAACTATAGCTAGGTAATGCAACCCACATAAGATGTGGGATACAATAATGCTGGTGTTTTGTAACATCAAATTTAGAAAAATAATGTTTGCTTAGCTATTGTTCTGTTTTCATTATCATATTGCTGTGTGATTAGTGTAATTACTTTTGAACTTAATATTAATATTTTTTTGCATTGAGGTGAGTGGCAATGCTGGATCTTAATTGTATTAAAACTTTTAAGGATCTATGGGGAAAAAATTGCAGAAGATTTGAGCTGCAGGCAATTTAATGAGTATAGTAGGCCCTATATATACAGCATTTATTTATAAGAATATATTTATATACTTAGTTCAGATGTCCAGTTTTATTTCTAATTAAATCTGCATGAATAAATTGTAGTGAACAGCAATATTAAACAATATAAAGAAAGAAATCCTTCTATAAAGAAGCTTGCACAAAAATCCTATTTACGGTCTCAGCTAATCAACAGATATTTACATTAAAGTTATCTTACGAATTAATTGCTGCTTTTACTTTTTTATTTCTGTATCTGTAACCAATTTCTGTCTTAAACATTTTATTTATTTTTTGTGTAATCATGACTGTTACTGATAGTTTCGTTATATAACAGTAAAATTGCATAATGTTATTATTTAGTTTTTTTTAATTACCATTTTTAGTTCTTTCACTAAACTTTATAATTCTCTGGTGGTCTAATATGTTGGGTTCTAACTTTTATTTTATCTGAAATTTCTAATTTTTCATCCATTTCAACTATATATTACAACTTATAATTGATAGAAAATACCTTATTGTTCCATTGAGACATGAATGTTTCTATGTCAGAAGGATCTGACTTTTTACTATGTATTAAAACTGCATCAGCTCCAGCATCTTTATATGCTTCAGCTCTTTTCAGGGCTTCTTCAAGTCCCCATCCAGCTATAAATGCTTCAACACGTGCCACTACACAAAAATCTGGATCTCTTTGATGATCTTTACAAGCCTGAAAATTAATGGCAGATATAATGTGCTTATATTCCTTCCAAAAAAACAATGAGATAATTGTGCCTTATCAAACACCTTTCTTAAGTGTAGAATGGCCTCATTGATTCCATTTTAAGAAATATTCTTTCAGACTTTCTATTATTTCCTAAATAACACTCAGTTTGTTAAGATTGAGGCTACATTAATTCTTATTTATCTAAGCGAATATATTATCAGTCTCATTGGGAACTTTTTTTTCTGGGTATCAGGCGCCATCTCAAAGATTCAAAAAAGATACACAAGTGATCACCTTTAAACACACAGTTTCAGTAGCAAAATTTGACATTGTTAATTCACTCTTCTCTGGTATTAATGTTGCAAAGAAAAGTTTCTTGTATCCTGACAGAAGGTATAGAAAACAAAAGTAATGTAGGTTATTCTCAGCTGGTAAATCATCTGGTGAATAACAGTTTGTTAACATCATGGCAACTATAGATACAACTGGAAAAAAGTGGGGATGACAATACTGTTAGGCAATGAAAATAAGAAAGGATAGAAAAAATAAACCTGTCACTCACCACTGATGAAAACAGAGGGGCCATGACAAACACACTTTACAGTTTATTTATATTTACTCAGCTAAATAAATATCTCATTAAGGCTTCTACTATCTAATATAAGAAGGAAACAAAAAGTGGAGCTATCTCTTATCAAAGTTGGAGGAAAGATGGCAGCAGTTGTTACATATCAATAATATCTCCAAAACTATTTAGAAAGAGGCCTATCACATGCCAGTTATCAGTAAATAACTTCTACAACTGTTTTATTGATAATAAAGCACTTTGAATACTTGCAATCAATCAAGAGCATAGGTAGTCACAAGTTTTTAGAAAGTTTAATCTTTCCCTTTTCGACGCATGCATTTCCACAAATAAAGCTTAAAATTATGAGTATTTTGAAGTGTAATATGCATAGGTGGAAAATTTTATTTAATGAGGTTTTTTACTTATTGACACTGAGGTAATTAGAGGAGGGATGGGAGTGGGGACAAGGAATGGGAAGGAATTCAGCCATGTCCTTTTGAAGGAAGCATCCTGTCATTTGCCTGGAGTGATTTGGGGAAAACATGGAAAACCCAAATCTGGATGCCCCCGATGGAGATTCGAACTGGCGTCGTCGCGAATGCACCACACTCGGTAAAGATATATTGCAAGTTTTGTACCGATGCACCATGTAGGGTAGCAATGCGGAAAAACTTGTTTATCAAAGAAGGATAACTCAGTTTTAATGTTAAATTAAATTTTATTATGACAACATATTGTTCATGTAAAGCCACACAAGTAGAAATGGACCCCATACCCAGAATAGAAATAGGTTTTTTTAGAGAAATGAAAATAGTAAATTTTGGAAAAATGTAGGATACACAGTCTAAAGTATATTCAGAAAAAACAGGAAAATTCACAGATTCAGAATAATATATGAATTTTTCTGTTAACTCGAAATTTAAGGAGTAAAAGTGGAATTATAGTTTTCATAATTAAAGAAGATTTTTACACTATGTTATAACTCCCAAAAGTAAAAAGAACACTGTACAGCAAAATATGCCATAGGAAGAGGAAAATTACAAGTAATAATATGATACTAAGACCTTTATGCGGGATTAAGAACTTCAAAAGTTATTCATGATTATCAAATTTGAAACTTTAGGAAATACTAATGATTAAACCATACAATTTGAGATATAGGTTGTCAGAGAATAAAACAGGACTACAGGACTTTCAGTTAGATCTCAGAATGTTGGTGACTCAAGAAAAAGTTTCCACAGTGTTTTTCTATAAACACCCCTCTTTTTCAGGTTGGACAAAATTTCTTTTGCCATACTCAGACAATTACATCGAAGTGAATAGTTTGAAATTGAAAATGTAGGCAGTGAACTTTAAATCTGAAGGTTGGTAGCAGCACAGACTTGTAATGTTCGAGGATGTGAAGAGTTATCTACGATATGAACAGTCAGATGATAGGTGTGGTCTTTGAATTTATTTTACCATGATCTAAATATCTGTTGCAACTATTGGGAAGACTATGAAAGATTTTCAGCAATTTAAGTGAATCTGTGAGTAATGATGACCTGCTAACTTCATTAAAAGTATCTGAATGTTCTGATTCTGGACTTAGGCAACACACTGATACCAGAGTCAACTTAAATGTTTTGAAAAATATATGAATTTTATTATACAGTGGACTTTTCTTATTTAAAATTTAACCTGAACCCTTAATCTGTTGTGGGAATAATTCAGCAGATTGGCAAGCAAGATAGTGAAACACTGCACCTTCAATATTAGTATTTGATTTCGACTCAGCAAACTTAGTTCCAACAGCATTCAGAGCTTAAACATGTATCTTGCCAAACCTCAAGAGCAGAATAAGTTTAACACAGAGACAAAAATAAACAAAAAACACAATAATTCAGAAATTTCCCTTAACTGCAATCAATTATATATTGCAAATATTTTTCAACATGTATGTTTTTAATACATATTTATATCTTTCTAGTTTTATTTATTTACTTATTTACTCTTATAAGAGTTCAAAGCCTTGAATGATCTTCACAGAGATTATTCTGTTTCACATTTATCGTTAACCAACTTTCTTACCTCATCACTGGTTCAAATGCCACCCTTCCATATGTTTCGCCTTTGTTTCATTGATGTGGCATGTCGGGTTGTGGTCACATCTTTCCCCCACCATATGTTTCACCTGTTATATGACTCAGATTATTATCCAAAATATTATGAAATTTATTTCTGTTTTTTATGTATTTGTCTCACGCTCCTTCCTTCATCTGTGGTAAGTGATAGGTTATTTTTCTCTACCCTATCTTATATAAGAAATATAACAAGATGAACCACTTGGGGAAGGAAATAGGTTTAATGACCACCAGATCACAGACTTTTAAATAACTTAGTGAGTGAATTAGACTTAACAAAAGTGTTAGAACAAAGCATAAATGAGCAAAATATGATGAAAGTCTTCCTAAAATGTTCTGATGATAACTATAGTGCACATCACAAATGAAGGTGGGTGGTGAAGAGAGAGACAGAAATAGGGACAAAGGGTATACAACGTTGCCGCATTTTCAGCAGGAGACGAGCGACTTAGAGAGAGGAATAAAGTTAATATGCTACTTCTACTAATATTACTGCTGTGTAATGATAATAAAAATAATAATATGTGTTTTAGCAGCGCTTTATGTGCTACTACCATTAAGGGAGACAAGAATATCAACAACAGCAAACAATCAACACTTGTGTAATCGCGACAAGCGCTGGATTGTTACTGAATTCGATTGGTTACTGGCAGAGCGATCACATCCTGCACAGAGCCTTGCTAAACTGGGCGGCCTACATTTGTGATGCGCACTATATATCCACATCATGCAATCAATAGTTTGTTGATTGCAAATATCCAAAAACAGATTTACCATTTAAATGGAGCATAAATATACACACAGACAGACAGACATATGTTTAGGCCTGAGCCTATATAGTTTTTGAAGTGACAGAACATTGTAGTTCAGAAACTTCTGATGAAATAGGGGGCTTCGGGCTGGTTATTTTATGGAAGCCATGTTGCTATTTCTTTTAGTATGATGTTATTGTCAGTACCTATAATCTGGGTTAGTGTTGCAGCAGAATGTTGGTAATGTGTATGCTGAAAAAATTAAGTCGATTTGTCCTTAACGTAATCTGTGAGCCTTTTTATACTTAAGTTGTAGCGAATTTGAGTGTTTGGCATGTACCTTGTGGCGCTGGTAATGAGTTTTAGATATTTATTCTGTATGATCTGCAGTTTCCTGTTTTGGGTGATTGATGCCATGCTGAAGAGTAGATTTTTAATTTAGTCTTAACACAAGCTTATTCCCCTTGAGGAGGGTGTAAGGTATCCCTCGTTATATTTGCAATATTTCGTTTAGATCCGGCCAAGTTTGAGGTTAACTTCAGTACACGATACCACAGTCTAAATCGAGTTAACAACACTTGTAGTAAAGTAAAGTGAATATATAGCACAGAGCAGCATAAATAAACAATAAAAAGCAGTAAATCAATGATATTTCAGCAGGAAATAGGTTATTCCATGTAAAAGTAAACTTTCAATAACAGATCCTAACATTAACCAGAAAGATATTCTAAACGGATTTAAAAGAAGTAAATATTAAATAATTGTAAATATATTGCCTAAATAAACCTTTTGTCATGATTAATAAGCATTATTCCAAAGATAAACAGATAATTCCAATATAAATCAAACCCAGGCCCGCCGCTAGCTGTTTGAGCGCCCGCGTGCAATACCGATTATGCCGCCCCCAGTCTAACTACAGCCAGTGGTGTACCTAGGAAATTTCCGAACCGGGTCAAACAACTGTAAAATTGCCGCCCCTTCGAACATTATTTGCCGCTCCCATTGTTGCCATCCCGAGTGTCGCCAGCCAGCCGAAGCAGCTGTTGAGCTAAAAAAAAAAATATTGTTTAAAAAAACATAAAAAAAACCGCCTTAAAAAAAAGCACTAAAAATTTAAAATAACTTTATACCTTGCTTAGGAAAAAGTAAATCTAAATGGACACTATTTTACATTACTGTTTTTGAAATTTTTACATTAATTAGTTATTTTTGGAGTCGGTGCCAGCTGTCACATCGCGAAGATCGAATTACTTAAATTCTTTTGGTGTTAGAGGCGAAACGGGGAATACAAACAAAAATTCCCAATATTTTACAGCATGTTTTGAGGCAGATAGTATTATTGCGGGAGTCAGCTGAGGGAAACAATCTGTGGCTCGGCCTGATTGGTCTTCCAGGCATATCTCTGGCGCTACAATGTCAGCTGGTAGGTTGCATCATGCAGTAAACTATTTACAGTTAGTATAATATCTGCGTATCATCTGTAAGTTTCAGTTTTGTTGAAACATGTTTCTAGCATTAATTTTATGTAAACAGTGACATGATTTTTTATGTGTTATTGTTATTCCTTATTTTGCTTTCGCTGGCACCGACTCAAAAAATAACTAATTAATGTAAAAATTTCAATGACAGTAATGTAAAATATTGTCCATTTAGATTTACTTTTTCCTAAGCAAGATATAAAGTTATTTTAAAATTTTTAGTGGTTTTTTTTTTGAAGGCGGTTTTTATGTTTTTTTAAACAATATTTTATTTTTAAATTTTTAGTGGTATTATAGCTTGTTTTGTATTTTAAATATGCTGCAGCAGTTCCAATTTTGCGAACTTCCTGGTAGCCCAGAGATTAAAGCGCTTGCTTTCAAAGAAGAATTCTGTCTTTATATACCACAACAACTTCCAGAACATGGTGAATTGGGTGTTGTGTTAAGGAATGTCAGTTTACATTTTGGTGCAGGCTTTGTTTCGATCGTATCATAACATCTGTTAAAGCTGCTGGTTGATAACCGAAACATGTAACATCTGGGCATTAATACATACCACATAAAGAAATTTGTCTCTGGAATATATCTGTTTGCTCCGGCATCACACAGAAAATATAGATATTTAATTGGTTTTCACAACGTGAAAGCTTGGGATCCAAGTTGAAATCTGTTGGGCTTTTGTATACAAAATGTAGACTGCCTTTTCTGATTGATTTAAAATATACGTGTCTAATCTTCTATTGATTTCAGATAAAACTGAAGGTATGTATAAAAAACAATTAAGGGGTATGGAGACGAAGAGCAGTTGGGTTTTTGTAAAGCTAGTGTGGACAGTATTTATCTCTTTGTTTTAAAGTATACATGTGCAAATTTCCATCGAAACCAGATAAAAACTGTAGCTTTGTGTAAAGAACATTTGCAAAAATTAATTGGGGTAAGAGAGTGAGTGGTAGGGTTTTGTAATCAGAATGTAGACACTCTGTTTCTTTTTGCTTTTAAGTATACATGTGCAGTGTTCCATAGAAATCTGATAAAACTGTGGGTATCTATAAAGAACATTGGAAATTAGGTGGGGTGGGGGTAGAAGGGAAGAGGGGTTGCGCTTCTGCAACCTAATTTAAACACAATTGTTCTGTATGTTTTAAAGTATACGAGTGCAAAGTTCCTTCAGAATCGGATAGAAACTGTAGATTAAAGGATGGAAAGGAAGGAGCGGAGTTTGGGCTCTCGAAACCAAATGTAGACAGTATTTTTCTGTTTGTTTTTCAGTATATTTGTGCATACTTCCTTCAAAATCAGAAAGAAACGGTAGCTTTGTAAAGAACATTGACGGTAATTAAAGGGGTAGGGTTTGCGTTTTTGTGAAAGTTATGTGAACAGTATTTTTATTTTTCTATTTGTTTTAATGTATACGCATGCGAAGTTCCACCGAATCGGATTAAAATGTGGGTTTTGTACAAATATTAAGGGAAGGGGAGTTAGGGTAGTTTTATTTATTTTTTGGTCAGAAATCTTATCCATAAAAAATTACATATATATGCGCCAACTTTCATAAAGATCGGTCAAATGGTGTCGACTGTAGCTTTCTAAAAAGAAACTGACAAAAATCAAAGCGGTGGAAGCGGGGAGAGGGGTTCAGTTTTTGCAAACTAATAGTTGGCAGTATTTCTCTCTTTGCTTTATAGTAAAAATTCTGTCTAAACCGAATAAAAACTGTGGTTGTGTATAAAAATTAAGCGGTTTAATGGGGTTAGGGAGTGGTTTTTAGATCTTTTGGTCAGACACCTTCTTCGTGAAAAAATACATATAAGCACCAAATTTCATGGTAATCGGTCAAACGATCACGACTGTAGCTTTTTATAAAGAACATTAACAAAAGTTATTGGGGTGGAAGGAGGGAAAGGGGTTGAGCATTGGCAAACCAAATGTTGTCAGGATTTTTCTCTTTGTTTTAAAGTATCCAAGGGCAAAGTTCAATAAAAATCAGATAAGAAATGTAGATTTCTATAAAATTAAGGGGTGTAAAGGGAGACATGGGGTAGCTTATTTATTTATTGATTTTTTGATCAGAAACCTTCTCCATGAAAAATTACATGTATATGCCAACTTTAATGGAGACCAGTTAAATGGTGTCAACTGTAGCTTTGTATAAAGAACATTGGTAAAAATTTAGGGGGTGGGGAGAGGGCTTCAGTTTTTTCAAACCAAAAGTTGACAGTATTTTTCTCTTTATTTTTAACTATAAATGTCCAAAGTTTCATCAAAATCGGATAAAAAATGTGGGTTTGTATAAAAATTAAGGGGTGTAAAGGGGAGAGGGGTGTTTTTTATTTATTTATCTTTTGGTCAGATTCTCCATGAAAAATTACATGTATATGCCAACTTTGATAATAATCGGTTAACCAGTGTCGAGTGTAGCTTTTTATGAAGAAAATTGCCAATAATTAAAGGGGTGGAAGGAGGGGGTTAAACTTTGGCAGACCAAATGTTGACAGGATTTTCTCTTTGTTTTAAAGTATACATGGGCAAAGTTCAATAAAAATCAGATAAGAACTGTAGGTTTCTATAAAATTAAGGGGTGTAAAGGGGAGAGGGGTGGTTTTTTATTTTTATTTTTTTGGTCAGAAACTACATGTAATTGCCAACTTTAATGGCGATCAGTTAAATGGTGTCGACTGTAGCTTTGAATAAAACAAAATTGGCAAAAATTAAGGGGGTGGATAGGGGGAGAGTTGTTCAATTTTTTAAACCAAAAGTTGACAGTATTTTTCTCTTTATTTTTAACTATAAATGTCCAAAGTTTCATCAAAATCGGATAAAAAATGTGGGTTTGTATAAAAATTATTTTTTGTTATACATGTCCAAAGTTTTATCGAGATCGAATAAACAAATGTGGATTTGTATAAAAATTAAGGGGGGGAAGGGGGTAGAAGGGGTGGTTTCTCAATTAAATTCATATGGGACCACTTTGGATGTATACCCTATCCACTAAAAAAAATTCATTTAAATTGGTTCAAAATTGGCGAAGATATCGCTAAACATACATACAAATAAAAAAAAAAATACAGACGAATTGAGAACCTCCTCCTTTTTTTGAAGTCGGTTAAAAAAAAAGGTCGCCCGCTACATAATACGCTGAATACGCTGCAAATTTCATCGCGGCGACAATGGAGTGGCAACTATCGCGCGGGGCGGCGACTGTCGATCACTAGTTTTGCCGCCCCCCTCCATGTGCCGCCCGCGTGCGGTGCACGCCTTGCACACCCGCTTACGGCGGCCCTGATCAAACCTAACCATAAATTTTGGCATTTACCAGATTTGGTATTTCTAATGTGATTTGCATACAGTAAAGAGTGTAAAGAACTAATAATAGCCAAGCCTAGACTCACAATAACCATAACTTCACAGTTAAATAGAGTTTAGCAAGTATTTTAAAGAAATAAACAAGATGATTGAATAGTAAACTGAAGTAGAATGAAGATATCACATTGTGATGGATTTGACCAGTTTAAAGTTCTAGAAGTAGATAGAATAATGCCTGAGACAGATTAGTAGGATAATTAACAGGTTTCTGATAGTTTTCAAGCATTTAATACTCACAAGAAGTAATTATGAAGAAATTTGATCACTCATTTTCCTAAACAGTTCACATAAACAATTTTAGGTCTTTTAAGTAATTTCAGGATTTAAAAAGTAGATAAACAAGCAGCAAATAATCTAATCTTTCAGTTTTAATAGATTTCAAGTAGTTTCAATCCATATAATATGAAATATTAGTAAGAACAGAAAGCCGGTAAATCGACTGAATTTTCGAGACTTTCAGAATTAATTTCGATAAAATTAAACCATTTCAAAAGCGCTAAGAACATGTAAATGATAGTAAACACACATAATTAATTTTCTAAAACCATTAAAAGACATTTTACTGACCTTCTGTCTGGTAATCCAATTTCGAAGTAACTTTCTATAGACACTGCACACATTATATGCTTTTTCACTGATTTTAAACACTGTCATACAATATAAAGTAAATAATAAATTAAAACAGTCCTAAAGAGAATTAAATTCATCTAAATCTTGTAGTTTCCAACCGTTTAAGTATTTTTAAATACGATCTGAACACGTAAAATAAACCACTCGACTTTAACATTTTTTCATTTAAAAACCTACTTAGATTCCAGGTTAAAAAGTAGTTTTACGTAAAAATCCATTCTTCTAGTTTCGTACATATTAATTTCATGCCATTTAAAGCCATAGAACCGATGTTATAGTTTTTCTAAATTCACTCGACATCAAATCCACGTGGAACAAACAAACGATTTTATTGTGTCCATAATATAATAGCTACAGAGATGTAATAACATTCAAAATAAGCAGCTTAATTCAGGCTACACATTGGTAATTTTTCCGGCTTAATAATCATTATATCTTCAGAGTTATACCTAAAAACTTAAAATAATAATCATGTCGGATTATTAGAAATCATTGTTTTTGCAATAACTCAATGACCACATAACCGATTTAAATAAAGTTTACATTTTTGTGAGGCTAAAAATGAGGCCAACAGTTTGAGCCTAATTTCATGTTTTTAATTAAAGCCGATTTAAAAAAATGTTGAAAAATCTGGTGATTACGAAATAACGTCCGAAGATCAAGGTGTGACCATATTTGGTAATCTTCGGAGAGACACAATTAAAGCTATATTCTGACATAAAACACCGTAACCATAAACTCACATAACTTTCCCATCCACGTGTTTAAATTAAACATATAATAAAGAAGTTATTAAATCAAACATAAGGGAATGTTTAGCAGAGTGCATGCGCACAGCGGTGGTACGGCATCACGTGATGCACGGCTATATAGCACTAGAGTGAGCATGTGGTCAAACTTGGTTTTTCAGACTCGGTTCAAACTTGCAGGCGTGAACACGTCTCGTGCTAGGCTCGGCCAGCGCGGGCTGGTGTTAGGCAGGAAGCGGGTCTACAAGGGACAGGCACGCTTAACGGCAGCCATGTTGGAAATTCGACATCGTTAACATTCAGACGAATAGTTTTGGCAATGTGACTCTAATTTTCAACTCACTTTTGGGGGTTTCGTGCGGTCTTTGCTCTGATTCTCAACCTGTGATTTTTGGTGAACGATATATCCGATTGCCTTGCTAACTGTGAACCTGTATTATTTACGTGAAAAATTTTGAGAATATAATCCAGTGATTCAACTAGTGACTTTCATTTCTACAATAGTACCTTTCTTGCAGTAGGTTAAAACTGTAAGTGGCGACTGTGGTCAATTTTAACAGTTAGCATAAATATTTCAACACGGTAACAGAACTTTTTTGGACTCAGAATATTTTGGAAGACGACTGGTTCAGGTGAAGAAGCCGATACCAACCCCCGTATCCCGCTTTGTCCCTGACAAGGGGGTATAATTTAAAAAGTCAAGCTGAATCTATATTAGAAGCATTTTTATGTCTTTAATCCAGGTTAATTTCTTGCAATTTGTCATATAACCTAAATTTTGTTAACAAATTATCAAAATTAGTTTACTGAGTTGCAAGCTAGTATCAATCCAGCAGTAAAGGATGTTTAAAATAATTTTCTTGCAGTTTTCTAGTGATAAGTAGAAGTAAGCAATGAAATTCTATAATGATGATTTGTAAACGTTGAACTTACATAGATTTTTTTTTATTTTTTGATAGAAAATGCTACATTCATGTTCAGAAATACAGAAAGTCTTAATGATTAAAACAAGGTGGGACACTTTAGGGTTATAAAATTGTACTGAAGAGATATTTGATTTTGAAGTTGAATTTCCCATGTGTCTCAAATATTCGAAGGAAAACAGTTAAATAATTTCCAAGCGCTGAGTTTTCATGCTACTGAAAAGATTGATAGATCAAAATAAGCATATTTGAAAACAAAGCAGAATTTTTTCTGAGCATAATGAGCAAGTTTTTGTAAAAATCCATGCAGTACTTTGGGCAGAATGAGAAAAAGTTAATTAACAACAATTTAAAAAATACAGTAGAACTCCAATTATCCAAACTCCGACTATCCGAATCACTGAGTATCCGAATCACTTAAGGCAGTCACATTAAGACTTGCGTGGAACAAATTGAGAGGCATATCAACTGAAGAAGAGAAGGAAAAGGAAAAAGAAGCTCATGAAAATTAAAGGGAAGAGAGAGGAGAAGATGGAGATGACGTTTCACTTGAAGAATTCAGAAACATTCTTCTGAAAATTCCTGGATGTTCAGAAGTTAATGCTGAAGATTTAGGAGAGTGGGTGGTGTGTGATTCGTAAGACCCTGGGTATGAAATTCTAAATTATGATGAACTTATTGAAAGTGTGAGAGAAGAAAGTGTCGAGGAAGAAGATGACCTGCACATCGAAGTTGAAGCACACAGGACCATCAACCAATCAAGCATTTGCCGGCCTTGAAACTCTGTTGAAGTCGATGGAGTGTCAGCCGGGTGTGACCATATACAACTTCTCACTGTCAAGCAGATGCGCGACTTGGCTGCCCGAAAACGGATGAATAACAGACAAAACAGCTTACTTTGACTGAGATGTTCAGCAAGCAATGACTTTTATTTACAGAACAGTACATGCATGCTGTACTAATGTACTGCACTTGTAAGTGCGCTTAATGTGCAAAAGTGTTGCCTTTTAATTTAATTAATTAAATAATCTTTTTCGTTAAAAATAGTTTTTCTTCCATTTTCAACATACATACAGTAATTAATTAAAATACACCCTTTATCGGGAAAAAATCCAACTATCCGAATTTTCGATTATCCGGTCCCAATTGATATGGATAATTGGAGTTCTACTCTATGGCGGTATCCAGTCGTGAGAGCTGAACTTAGGTTTTAAAGGGAGGTTTGAAACTATACTCATATGAAGGCAACTAACTAACAGTCAGACAACATTACTATTATATTGAAAATTGTACCCTAAAGCGTTTAAAACACATTTTAGCTCGGTAACATCAATACTTTTTGAGATATAAATTTTTAAAAAAAAAATGTCTGTTAAGACGCAATTTAGAATTTCACTAAGGTAGAAAATAGTAAATAAACCAATTTATATACCAAAAGATCTGGAATGAGGAATACATCATAATAAACTAAGAACCAACACCGTTGCTCGCACACTGAAAAAATGAGAGAATATTTTAAGGTTTACCACTTGAATAATTTTTAGAAACAAACCACTAAAGCTAAAGAATTTTTTATAAGGATTTGTTTTAGCATTTAGGAAACAGGCTGCCTCCCACAAAAATTTCAGGTATATCAGAGGGAAAATAAGGTTTCATGATAGAAAAAACCCTGTGAAATTGCATAAGACTGAAGGTTCTTTATAAACAGAGCCCTGAAAATCATGGAAGGGGCAGTTGTTTGAAGGCACTTGGATGGATCAGTTGTGGCAGAGTGCTGCTGGTTTTTTGCTCGATGAGTGTAGAACAACCAGGAAATTCATAGGCAAGCACGAGGCTAGCCAGCCAGCCATGTTGGACTGACTTCGACAGATAGTATGAAAGTGATTCACTCCGATGTAATTGAACTTTTATTCAGTTGGGGGGTATTCCTGAGTTGCTTATGGCTTGTATCAAGGTTTATACCTGCAGTTGTTTATTTTGGAAAAGAAGTCTGATGCCGTAAATTTGGTTACCGTCTGATGTAATAAATTTGGAAAAATGTATGGTTTGAATAAGTCTACAGTGAACATTACTTAAGACATACCTTCACCCACTGAGGTCTTCAGTTGGTTGCTGACTGTAAGACAATATATTCTTAGGCCAAAGTAAACAGTCACAGTTAAGCATAAGCTGTTATGCACAAACCCCCACCATAACAGGTATCACCTGACAAATTTCCAAGCCGAGATATTTAACTAAGTCACACCTGGAGAGGTGAATGTCGTCTAACTCAATTTGGTGGCTGGGTTCCATCCTTCTGGTAGAGAACATGATAGCCTGACTTTTGACAGAATTAATTTTGATTTTCCAAAGGTTGCACCATTGAGAAATTTTCTCAAGGTGCTGTGTCAGTTTATGTAAAAGTAATTTAGGTTGTGACTTGACCTGTAGACCACAGTATTGTCTGCAAATAGCGTAACTTCTCTGCCTTGTTGGTGGGCTAGGTGATTTGTATATAAGCTGCGTAGTATGGAGCCATGACCGATTCTTGTGGTATGCCTGCTTCAATTAATTTCAACTGGCTTTCTTGTCCATCCACCACAGCAAAGAATTTTCTGTCTCAAAGAAAGCTGTTTTATTATTTTTAATAAGTGGACATGGTAGCCATATGAATGTAGATTATATATTAATCCATCATGTCGAACACTGTCAAAAGCTTTTTCTTTGTCAAGCATAACAGTGCCTGTATTATGCCTGAAAAAGCAACAGATAGTGGCTCAAAACTCGAAGTTATCTTTAATGCTTTTGTAGAATTCTTCAATGGTGAAAAATAAATCCCAAAACTTAACTGTGATGAATTCGAATGCCAATGGCATTTACCATCAAAAAGCAACCCTTGGGAACTTTCTCAATGAGCATAATATAGACATAGAATTGTTATCAGAAACTCACTTGACAGCAAACCACAGATTCCAGGTGAGAAACTATACGCTGTACAGGACCGACAGGCAGAATAAACCAGGGGGTGGGATGGCAATACTAATACCGCCTTGTAAACAGACCAATTGATTTACTTGTGCTCAAGCATGTAGAAGCCATGGCTGTTGAGAATGGAATAAGTGTGCAGGCATAGATTTATAGCAGTGAACCATCCGCCAGATCATAAAATAATGGAGCCCGACCTAGCAGCACTGACCACAGCTGACAGAATAATCCTCGGTGGTGACTTTATTGCCAAATTGCTGACTTGGGGTTGCCACCCTGCCAACTCAAGAGGCCCTACCCTCCACAATTTTGTCTCAAAGAACCCTCGAGGACTGTAAATGGCACCTGACGATCCCTCACACAATCCCAGCGACTCCAGACTCAGTACTGTTACCTTGGACATTTTCGTGTTCAAAAATAGAGAATAAATAACCAATTGTAAAATAAAATTTAAATTTTTTATATTTAATTTATTTAATAAAATATTTTAATTATGCACAAAAATTCTCTATTACTATTATTTTAAACTTTTTGCTCAGCTGGTGTTCTTTCTCTTAGTTATTTCTCTCTATGCATGTCACATGCACAGTTGCTGTCAAATTCCAGGTGTATATAGGTGGTACAGCTACCGACCTTACCCATATTATCCACCAGTCCTAGTTATCATCTGATCTCTCTCTCTAAAGAAGTATAAATCTGTGATACTGGAATTATAGGATAACAAGGGTGGAATGAACAAGCGAGGCTATATTAATAGTATCTTTTTAAAGCATTTGACAGAAAATGGTGGTAAATAAGGCACTAAACCAAAACTTAGAGTATGAAATGCTGTATCAAAAGAAATGGAAGTGAAAATTTTCATGCCACAAGGTAATATATTGGAACTATTGCTATTTGTTATTCTAATGAATTATTGCGTTGATTGTTTATTGTCAGATGTTGGGTTGTCTGCAGGTGATTTAAAGTTATATAATAAGATCAAAATTTTGTTGGTTATGTAAACATGGCATGGAAAGATAAATGCAAAGAAGAGTCAGATTAATAGGTACCCATGTAAAAAAAAATAAAGATTGAATATTATTATAAATTGGGGAAGGAATTGCTTGTTGAAGACTTGAAGTGTAAATATCTTGGCATAACATTTGATGATATACTCAACTGGGCAGGACACATTGGACAGGTGATAGGAAAAGGCTTCAAAATCCTTCATTTACTGGAGAGAATGATGAGATAATGTAACGCAGAAGTAAGGAAATTGGATTACAAAACTTTGGTCAGACCACTTCTCAAAAATGGTAGTGTAGTACAGGATCCAGATTTTGGGTACAAAATACAGGAGTTGGAGAGGGTACAAAGAATGACTGCTAGATTTGTCTCTGAAAATTACTTCAGAACACAATCAGTAACTGAAATGATAAAGGAGCAGAAATAGAATTCATTGGAAGACAGCAGAAGGGTGGAGAGAGTTTCGGGAGTTTACAAGGCATATATTTGTGATGGGATGCTGAAATATATTGGTGAAAGAATTAAGAGAGGGGCACGGAAGGGAAATTATGTCCATGATCACATGCTGGCTCTTGATTTCAAGCAAAAGGGTGAGGAAAAGTTTTTCTTTTCGGATTGGAATGAATTACAAAGGGAAATGATCAATAATGTATTAGTACCAAAAATGCTGAAAGAATTTAGAAATGATATTTGTAGTGGACAAATTTATGTGGATACAAGAAATGTGATAAATGTATGTGCAGGGAAATTGCCACTGAGACATGCACTCCATTGCAATTAAATAATTAAATTAAACAAGTCTAAAATAGCGTTTTCTATAATTTTAAAATGGATCAGAGTAAACATGTTTCCAATAACCACAAGATAATCAATAACTGTAAAGTGTATTAATGTATACTTGCCTTAATTTTTAAAGAAAATTCTTCAATATCTGCTAGTGGTTGTTGTCGGTCATCAAGTAATGAATTGGTTTTGGGAAAGCATTTATCTTCTATACAACAACCTAGTCAGAGAAACAATTCTGATACTTAAAAAAAAAGTAACTTGATTAAGGAGGAATAGCTGGTGAGGTAGATGGAAGGTTGAAGGTGAATTGAAGGTCAATAAATTGATATTCAGTGGAAAAATAAACTTGATATGGATCATATATTTTAAAATAGTAATAATATATAAAATTGTGCACAGAAACTCGAGTGTAAACTATATGCTCTGGTAAAACATATTTGGCTGCTGGTTTCCACTTTACCAAACTATACACTATTTTCAGACAATCCTAATTTCCACAAGTTTATCCATCTCCATTTAATTCCTTGACCATGCATACCATGAACCACATCATATTCCTTGGAGAAAGTTAAATTTTCATTTGTGAGTATTCTCTACACTGCCATGGTACCAATTTTAAGTTCTCCATATGCTTAACAATCCAAACTTTTATCACCTCTAGATTACAATCATGTTCTAAAATGGCAATAAAGCTTTGCTGTTGCAAGTAGGAATGACTGAGCACAGAATTAAAAAATTCTCTCCCTCCTACCCTTCGCTATAACAATCTCCTCCCATACCTATATGTTTACTTGTGTTTACTTGCACCCAGTCTTCACATGTTTCCTAAATTCCATTCCCTCTTTCAATACTACATTTCCCTAAAACCTGATCAGTGAAAGAAACATTGAACTGTGATAATATTATAACAGTTTGTAAGGACGTAGGCTATACTAGGGACGAAGTATAGGCCTAGTAGCTCAACTGAATATTTACTTGAAGTGAAAAGTTCTGTTAAATTTGGCTAAATAATTTTAAATGACCATGTAACCTGCCTGAAATACTCAACTGAAATGCTTAATGGCCACCACAAAGCTTTTTAACCCAAAGCTGAGGAAGGGTTTCAGTCTTCTACAAAATCACAAAAATTCACTTGAATCAAAATTTGAAGTTTATTTTCAAAGTCACATTTCAGAAAATAGCTGTTACAGTTGAGTAGGCAATCGAACAAACGTTTCCACAAAAATTGCAGGATATGGAAAGGAAGAGAACTGAACGAACCCCCTTTTCAGAAAAATTAATAGTTCAAAGTCATTACTAGTCACTCGTCAAAAAATTTAGCATGGTGGTCCTTCAAGCCATACAGTCCCTCAAAGTTCAACTATTTCTGGTTATAGCTGGGCCTACACACATGCACCATACCTCGCGCAGATTACTTTCACACAACGTTCCCAAAGTAAAGACAACCCCCTCTCCTAGACTCCTGCCTATATACCACCATCCGCTTACCACATGTATACGGACGCTTATTCAAAATAGTAAAAAATGATTGTGATTATAGAAGGTGTTCAAACTTTAACTGCATGTAGTCTTGTCTTCAAGGTACATAAAAAGTGTTTAGTGAGAATTCTAAAATTTAGTGCTTATATTATATGTTGAGTGGCTTTACTGTTCTTAGAATGGTTTATTTGTTAAGTTAGGTTGCAGTATCAGCTTCTGCATGAAACGTTTCTTACTTCCTATACTTGCAATGAAAATTATATGTTTACTGGGAAGCTTACTCCCTCCCTTATGCTTTAAGCTAAGCAAACTAGAATTTACCAAAATTCTAAGGTGCTTACAAGTTCCAATTAACATAGTCTGTAAAAATGTGACTACGAGGCTGCACCAGTCACTTAGCTATTTGCTACCACCACTTAGCAAATATAGGCATCTCCATCTTCGTTTACAACAAAATCCACACCTCTTTCATCTCCAAGTTCCATACAATGCTTCTCATCAGGTTATGCACATACAATAACCATATACATGTTCCAAAATATACAGAAGGTTCTACATGTGCCACTGCTGAAACCAATGGTCATACAAGTAGCATATTTCTGTCTAATAAAACTAAAAACTAACATCTGCACTTTTTTTTACATATTATATTAATTTTAATCCTCATTTTACAGAGCATCTATTTCCCTTATTTATAAATTCCTCCCCTGACATCACAGATGTCACCTCCCTGTAGCAATATTTATTAGTCAATGGCTCAGTACACTAGGAGATTATCAGGACCAGCACCCAAATACCACTTCCCCACAGAGACTTCCTAATATCCTTGGCTTACAGAGTAATATAAAATCCAAGAATTTCTTTCATTCAAATTTCACCTTTACCATATGACAGACAGCACTGTCATTAACATCCACATCACTTTTTTGGAGTTTCTTCCCTAGTTAATTATGGAGGTGTTTCACTGCAGAACCCTCCAAAAATGCCTGTATTGCTAAGGTGCTAATGATACATTTATCATCTGAACACACTGAATATGGTGGGTTATTGGTAATGCTCTGGCCTCATATTCGAGAGGACGTGGGTTTGAATCCCACCTGACCATCAAGATTTAGATTTTCCATAGTTTCCCCAAATCATTCAAGGCAAATACCAGGATGGTTCCTTCAAAAAGCCACGGATGAGTTCCTTCCTGTTCCTTGCCCCCAGTCATTTTCCAGCTCTAATGACTTCGACACTGATCAGGTGTAAAGATATGAGCAAAAAAAACTATGATTTATTATCTGCATAAATCTATGCACAAGGTATCATTGCAGGCACTGGTGTAAGAGGTGACATACGAGGGGCGTTTTTTTTTTTTTCAACCTCTGATTGAACAGCATAGACCCCAGACGAGTCGCAGGTGGGCGGTGTACACAGTAGACGATTGCGCATCTCCCCTACAACACACTCTGTTTTTGGCGCGTTCGTGACTTCATTCTGTGCCAAGCTACAGTCAAAGAAACATGGCCGCGTTCATCAACTCTCCCGCCAAGTGCGAGTTACGAAGTGTTATTCGTTTTCTGTAAGCAGAAGCGAACAGTGCAGTAGAAATCCACCGAAGAATGAGCCAAGTGTATGGAAAGAGTTTTATGAGTGATGGAGTCGTGCGTGAGTGGTGCAGAAAATTTAAAGAAGGCCGAACTGATGTGCATGATGAAGGAGGTCAAGGGCGCAAATCTGTCGCTACAGATGACCTTGTTCAACGGGTTGACAAAGTGGTAAGAGAAAACCGTAGGTTCACAATAAATTCATTATCAATGAAATTTCCAGAGGTCTCCAGATCTTCTCTGTACTCCATCGTAACAGACAATTTATACTACAAAAAAATCTGTGCTCACTGGGTCCCTAAAATGTTGACCGACAAACCTGTAAATAATCCTTTTGCATTTCTGTGGCATATACCTGCTCCAAATCATGCCTCTGAGACTCCTGTAGATTTCTTGTGCTATTCAGAATCTTTGATTTATTTTCTTCCAATTTCTACAATTATTTCTATCATGCTTCCAAACTACTTGAATTCATCTACAATCTTCAGTTTCTTAACTCCACATATGATACCCTGACTATCTCTGTCCTTCTAATGAGCTGAAATCAATAATTCACACTCTCCCCCCCCCCCCCCAGAGAATTATGTTCTATAAGATATCACTAATTTTTGCCATGCATCCAACTGTTTTTGCACTTCTGATTCGCAGTTTCTCCATTCCATCCCACCATCTGCGAAAACCTCTATCACATTTATCTCCCTTAAGATGCCCTTTAAAGAAATATTTTGGACTTAATATTTCTTATTTCTCTAAATTATTTTACAAATATCCTCTACTATGGGAAATAATTGAAATTGTCCTTTATCACTCAGTTAATAAGCTGTAAGAAACATGTTCTTTACAAACAAAATAAGTCTGAACATGAATAATACAAATACTATCAAATTCAATTCTACTAGCAAATCTGATCCAGTAAGCCATATGATGAAACCTATTGACTGAATTATATGCACTAATTTCCTTTGAGTGGCTGTAAATCATGAACTAAAATGCAATAAACAGATTCAGGTAGCGGAAAAGAGAATACCTGTACATATTGTGCTTTTAGAATCATAGTTCCTATTCACAATTGTGTATGTCATTCAGCTGTATATTTTGTAATATTTTGTTCTATATGACCATACAGGATCATTTTTTGGGCATGTCATAAAAAGAAATATGAAACAGGAGGAAAAAAGAACTGATAAAATATAAATAATGAAAGAGAGAGCAACCATCGTTTACGACAGGCTATGACATGATGGTACACAATACCGAAATTTTCTGGTATAAAGCTGTTTGATGCAGTAGAACATCGAGTGGACAAACTAGGAGGTGAAGAGAAGAATCAAGAGTTTTTTTTAAATAGGTGCTAAAGATGTACCTCATAAAAACATTTTTTTTTTTTTAGAATTAATGTAATACTATAGTGTCTTGTTGGTTATGAATAGTGTGCATTGCATGGAAATAGATGAACCTCTATGAAAATTACAATAGTTATTTATTCTACATGTAAGTGTCAAAGTATGAATATATAACAAATGATGAATCCATTACACATATAGAAGTAAATGGTTTCTTTTGTGGTGGCTAAATAAATGAATATTAGTGAATTGATTCTAATTTTATTAAAAAACTACAAGTAAATATTCATTAAAAAGATTAATATAGCAACTTTTATTAAAGAATTATCCATATTCTATTGAATGTAAATTCTGTACTGAAGTGTAATTAAAAAAAAACAGTAACTATGCAAATACAGCCTCTTACACATGTACATTAAACTAATAAAACTATCAGATATCTAGAGTAAATTAAATAATGGTATTTCAAAGATAATGTTATAAACATCTAAAACTTCAATGATTATTTTCTGATAAATAAATAAAAAGAAATGATTTTCAGAGAGTTTTATTTAGGTCGCAAATGTATGTGGTGATTTTTTATTAAAAAAAAAAAAAGAAACATACCTGCAACTCCTCTTTCTTCCAACTTGCGTACAAGCCTGCGAGCATTGTTAAAATTCCCATATCCTGTGTCAGCATCAAGAAGAATTGGTATAGTGGTAGCATCAGCCATAAACTCTACCACATCTAGAACCTGAGTCCAAGAAGCCTCATTGCTATCTCTTACACCTAACTGAGCAGAAATTGAAAGACCACTACCCCAGATGCCCAGAAATCCTGTAAAAAGAACAAGCAAATGTTTCTAAGACAAAATTTGATGTTGATACTTAGGAAATGTCTCTGAATCCCATATTTACATCTTTATCATAAATACAGTCAGGAAGCAAGAATTACCTACAGGTATTACCTGTTTCTTCTACTATACGTGCACTTATACCAGAGTGAGCTTCCATAAGAAAGGAGAGGTCTGATGAAAGAAGAAGGTTTTTCAACTGTGTTGTTTTCTTTGTAGAAGTGTTGCTTGCTGCCCTTATAATACTTCTCCCAGTATATCCTGAGGAAATACACAAAAAAAAACTTAACAAATACCAGTGTACGTCAAGTATCACTGATTGGAAAACACATGTAGCACATGAAATTTACGTTTAGTTAAATTTTTAAAACATTATAGCTTCTTCTATATGGCATCAAAATCATAGTTTTGTCTAATTATTAATTTACTACTATTATTTGATTTTTACCAATATTATTGAAATGCAATAATGGATAAGTTGAAATTCATGATGTTTACCAACCGACAAAACAGATAGCTTTCAAAAATCAGCTAGTCTAGGATTTCCACCTCAAGAACTACCCACTTTACCACCAAATTTAAACAAAATACATCTAAATATTGGGTTCAAAGAGAGATGGTGAGACTACTTCTTTGTCCCCACCTGCTACTCACTTTAGTAGACGCAAATATCAATCTTAATGACAAGCTGGTTAGTAAGAATGCAGTAAGAAAAAAAATAAACACTCTTCAAAACAGGAAAAATTCTATGGATTAGTGATAATATTACTTACAATTCTATTTTTCTAAGTTTGCAATTAAAAGTGTTATAGTTTAGTCATTTGCATGATTAACCACCAAAAACAGTTGGGAATAAAGAAACCTCAAGCAGTAGATGAGCCATTATGAGCAAGAATCTTAATTGTGACAAAGGATAGGTAAAATAAACCCAGCACTCACCACATATAAGAGTAGAAATGCCATGAGGTTGAACAACCACAAACAGACTTTAGAGAATTTCACTAGAAATGTTAATCATGTTTAGAAATGTGACATATGGCTAGGGGTTCATATATATATTCAAAAATCATATGGCGAGTTTCAAAATGTACACATCTGATTCCCTTGCGATATGTTTCTCCTCAAAACATGATAGGTTTATACCGAATGCCGTAAAGTGTGCAATGAAGTCTTTATGAGTGTACCAACAAATTGTGTTGTTTTGACAACAGTCTCTGCCATCTTCCTCAGATGCAAAAATATCTTTAGTGGTCTGCAGAGTTGAGCTAGTAGTCAAAATATCATGTTTTCACATCACAATCTGACAGTACACCAATAAAGACTACATTCAAACACCGAGAAAGTCTCCATTCATGCGATGTATAGTGTATTCATAATTATTAGTTCATTGAGGCCCTCCTATCTTACTGTGTCACCCTTCCTTATTTTATTGCCTAACAGCATTTTAACTGTCACCATATTTTTTTAATTATCCAATACTTATTATCAGGGGCAGATCCAGGAGGGGGGGCTAGGGGCTCAAGCCCTCCCCCCACCCCCTGCCCCAAAAAGTACCTAGGCCACACATTGTAATTTCGAAGACCTTTTTTTTAGCTCTATGGATTCGAGGCCTGAGGAGACTATAAATACCACCCATTTCCCGACTCAAGGCCCCCCACCCCCAAAGCAAAATTCACTCAGCCAAGCCCCCCCCCCCAAACCAAAGTCCGCTCAAGCCCCTTCCAAACCAAAATCCTGGATCTGCCCCTGCTTATTATGACTCACTCTGCAAAAAGTCTTATGAAACAATCAACTTGGTCTCCATTGTTTGTTTGACATCTGTTTGTTAATAATCAATATTGTGTTTTTTATTTTTGTTTCTTGCATGCTTTGGTGATCCTAATCATCTTTTATCATTTGTTTTATTTTAATATGTATGTCTACTGTTTCATATTGTTACTAAAACTTTTGAGTTTGTAATTACACAGGCTTTTGCTGAGGGTTTTTGGTTACAACAACACAACTACAATAGGCAGCACTTTATCTATCCATCATTAGGCAAAAAAAAAAAAAAAAAAGGAAATGAATGTGCAAGCATCACTTGCTAACCTTGTTCACTTCAGGCTCAGAAATAATACAGAAAGCTCGTTTCGAACTTTTGATTCTTCAGTAAGTTATCCGCGTATATTTTTACTATAATTACATCATTCGATATTTTGCATTAAAAGGTTTATTAATTTAATAATAACTTATATATACGAGGCACGTCCAGAGCGTAAGTTCCATTTCAATTTATCTCCGCTGCAGCGCTGCGATTGCAGTTCCGCACATGCGCCGTAGATGATGTGTATCAAGGGGAAGAACGTGCGCCATTTGGAGATTGCTGTCAGTTACATACGCTTTGTTGTGCTTGTTTGAAATGTTGGCGTTGGTTTAAAAACCCGCCGCCTGTGAAATCAGGTCTGTGATTCGGTTTCTGAATGCAAGGAAAGTGAAACCAAGTGAAATTTATCGGCAAATTTGCGATGTTTACGGACCAAATGCGATGGGTGATTTGATGGTGAGAAAATGGGTCTGACAGTTCAATGGCGGGCGTAGTGATGTGCACGATGAAGAATGAAGTGGGTGTCCACCTTTGGTTACAGAAGAACTGGTTCACGTGATTGATGACAAGATCCAGGAAAACCGTAGGTTTACAATTAGTGCTCTCACTATGGACTTCCCCCAAATTTCACGATCACTGATGCACGAAATTGTTACCAAACAACTGAAATTCCGTAAACTTTGCTCACATTGGGTACCAAAGATTCTCACTGAGCAACACAAAACACAATGGATGGGTAGTGCACTTGATATTTTGACCCTTTATGCTGAAAGCGGCGAAGAATTTCTGAGACGGATAGTCACAGGAGATGAAACGTGGGTTTCTTACGACACCCCTGAGAGTAAGCGGCAATCAATGGAATGGAGGCACACTTCATCCCCACCAAAGGTTAAGCTGAAGCAAATCATGACACCTCAGAAAATGATGTGCACATTGTTCTGGGACTGGAAAGGCATCCTACTCATTGACTTCTTACCGCGTGGTCAAAAAATCAAAGCAGATGCTTATTGCGAGACACTTCGGAAATTGCACCATGCAATTCAGAATTAGCGCCGGGGACTGCTGTCAAAAGGTTTTGTTTTGCTTCACGACAACGCACGACCACACACTGCAAACGTGACGAAAAACCTCGTACAGGGATTTGGCTGGGATGTGTTTCACCATCCTCCGTACAGCCCTGACCTCGCTCCTAGCGACTTTCATCTGTTCTTACATCTCAAGTCTTTCCTTGGCGGTCATCACTTCACCAATGACGATGAGCTGAAAGAAACTGTTTCCAACTGGTTGAAGACACAGGCGGCAAATTTCTATGAAGAAGGTATACAAAACCTGGTGCCACGCTATGACAAATGCCTGCAAAATTTTGGCAGTTATGTGGAAAAGTAGTTTAAGAGTTGTAGAATTTTGTGCAATAAAAATTTCTTCTGTATCTGTGTACAATTTCATTTTATTACCAAACGGAACTCACTTTCTGGACACGCCTCGTATGTATATATATATATATTATATGAAGGGTCCACACCACAGTTATAGCCTAGGTGCCTACAGGTCCTAAATGCGGCCTTGGATAGAGGAATAGTTTGTGGAGGGGTATTCATATTGCAAAGACTAGTATTATTCACTGGTATTAACGGATCATAATCATGAGTTGTTAGGGTAAAATACCTTAAATACTTATTTATTTACTTATACATTTGTACAACTTTACATCATAACAATGAATGATGTATATTGCTTATGTATCTTACTACACACATATAAAGAAAAATTATTGAAAATCTACTATTACTAGAATTATTAGCATTTACAACTTAATAATACTGTATACTATACAGCTGAAAAAGAAAAGAAAAAAAATATGGTGTTAGCTGCCTACCACAATGGAAGAATGAATGATGAAGATGAGACTCTTGGGAAGAAACTAAATATATATTCAATGTTTAGAGGTGAGTGTAGAGTGATGATTATTGATGGGGATATTTCCAGGTGAAAACTGGATAGTAAATAACATTAATAACACAAGGGAGCCAAGATTTGCAAATACCTTACTAAGGGAAGGAGGCTCTACACAAGTCACAGAGCAGAACACAAAGGAACAAAACATGTTAGTTATCTCCGAAGTAGATCCTGATGATAAACTTGTAGTATCTCAAGTAATTAAAGTCATAAGTGATCATTAAGTAGTTCTGATGGATATTAGAGCATGCAGTAAATCTGGGGCCAAAATTGAAGGTAGTAATAGGTACAGTTATAAAATTTCAGAACTGAAGAGATATTTCAGGGAAAAGTTCAGTATATGGAAGGAAGGCAAAAGTACAGATGAGTCAAAGTGTGAACAGTTCAAGGAGATTATAGGGATGGGAGAATAAATGACTATAGCAATATAAAAGAATGAAGAATAGTACAGAACCTATAAATTATAACTAGGAAATTAAGAGGTTAAAGTGGCTGGTAAGATGATGACACAACAGATTTAAGAGGAGCAAGGGAGAAGGGAGCACTTGAAAAAGCTAAATAATTAATTAATAGCAGCAAAGAAGGAAGCTAAAGATAGGTTTCTGAAGAATATTATTGGTGCAGGGGTACTGCTGAATAATGCATCTAACTATTTATGCGGCTATGGTAAAATTTTCAGAGGGCAAATGTAGGTTGGTGCAGAAAAGGGGGAAGATGGGTGTGTAGGGAAATTGACACCAGAGCATGTGCTCCATTGCAATTTCATTAAATATTATATTATATTAAAAGTGAATGTATTCAGGCAATTATAGATGAGGGTGGAGAAGAAGTTACTGATTTGAAAAAGGCAAAGATATTAACTAGTTTGATACCACCATTAGGGTCTATGATTCAGGAATGGCAGGCTGTAATTTAGAGAATGATCTTGTCAGCACAATTATAAATGAGTAGACTAAATAATTTGAAATTCATATGAACGACCTATATGAAGGAAGCTAAAAAGGCATAAAGGGACTAGTGTAGACTATATTATCACTGGTGTCTTAAAGATAGTAGGATCTAACATTGTACTTACCTTGAAATGTTATTTAAATTTAGTCTGGATACTTGCTACTTACCAGAGGACTGGAAAAGTTGATAGTACTACCAGCCCATAATGGAGGGGTGACAAATAGGCTCAAAAATTACAGGCAGGCAGTTGGATATTGGTGGTAAGTAAAGTAATGTAAAGATTGATATGCAACCACACCAAAAATTTCAATGAGGAACGAAACTGGTTTTCAGATAACAACATGGCTTTGGACAAAGATATTCATGCGAATCTCAGTTGAAGGCTATATGCAAGAATTTCGTATAAAATCGACAAAGGAGGCCAAATTGAGAGTTCATATGACAGAGTAAGCCATAAAATTGTGGTAAATGAGGTAAAAACCATTGAGTTTGATTAAAAAGTGATTTGTTGGATAGAAGAATCCTTAAAATGTAGAAAGCAAAAAGTTAGATTGGTAAGTGCAGAATCAAAAAGTAGAAGAGAAAATCTCTACTGAGAGATAATTTCATGTATTGTCTTAAATTCTTTTTCAGTACATCCATTTGAAATTAACACTGCAGACTTCTACCAGCGATTTCAGGCATAGTATGTATAAGTTACTATTGTAACTGCTGTGAAAATAATATTGTATAAACATTATTTTCACTGTCAGCAGTAACATTTGAGGAGCTGAAAAGTCAAAACTTTAAGGCCATTGCCACAAAAATCATATTCTAGTAAATAAATTATCATAGTCCATGAAACAGCAGCAGTGTATTTGAGAAAAATTGTTATGATTTTTTTTCCAGAGTATCTTCTGTCTGATATGAATTTGCAACAGAAGCCAGCAGAAAAATAGAATAGTGGGTTTGAGACTTGTATTTCACCAACTCCACATATTTTTTTTTCAATCCTCTACTAATACCTGAAAACACTTATATATTTTCCCACTTGATTACAGCACTGAAATGTTATAGGGTCCTCCACTTTTTTGTCACTGTTTCATATACACATCAAAATTAATTCAGGTGTTTTATTGTTTACCTTTTGCTTTTGCTATTGGCTGCTTAAATTTTAGAAGTATATTTAAATTAAATGTTTCATAAATAGTGAATAAAAATAAGAAAACTATAACTTTAAAAAGAGAATGATGTTAATTGAAGATTATTAACAAAATGTTATTGTGATGGTAATTTCTTTGAGTAATCCACTTCCTAACATTATGAAAATTAAATAACACACCATTTGTTAAAATGGAAAGGAAAGATGAAATATATCCATCACCAGAGTTGATGGGAGGATGAGCGCAGTGACAAAAAATTCCCCATAAACACAAGATGCCCAAATATTGTGTTTGTAGAGTGCCTTTTGTCACTGCAGTCCTGCATTCTCTTACCTTCCAATTCCATATTAATAACACCTCATGGCATTCCTGCTCCAATGTTGCTGACACCATTTGTTAAAACATTTAACTCCTTATGGTAGTTAATAACTACACGGGTGTGTCAGTAATTAATGAAACAGTATTGATTTGAAAGTCTGTAAAATACTCAAATAACTAGTAATGGTACCTTTAATGAGGGGAAAATACAGATAGATCTCAGGCTTACCTAACTTCCTGCTGAACAACAGGCAGAGTGCTGTTAAACTTGAAGTCATTTCAATCACTATCTGTCACTGAAAATGAAATCAGTTTCTTGTTGTAGTGTATATATACTAAAACTCTGACAGAATCTTTCATGAGCTGTAGTCGCTGTCATAAAGTCAAAAAGAATTTTACCGTCCTTCAGTTTGACAACAAATTCTTGTAAATAAATATTATGATTATGTGGTCCTATTATAAGATTTTATTAATTAGGAATGCAAGGAAGTCAGTATATAAGCACTTAATAAACAGAAATTCTGAATGTTTAAAATATAACTATCAAATTTTGATAAATTTTTCTAGTCTTTATAGACCATGCTTGTATATGCATTTAAGAAACAGAAGAACTGATTACTTTTCCAGTACCAAACACTGATACTAATGAGCAACACAGTGATGATAATGATTGACGATAGACATTAATTTCTGCTTGACCTTAGGTCACTGATAACTAATCAGCAAAGGAGTAGGGGATATAAGGATTTTTTAAGGAAAGTCAAACCAATTAATGAGAGATACATCTAATTTTAGAAGAATAAGTAAATATATTTATTAAATTTTTATGGCATACTTAAAAAAAATCTGTTTTTTTTTTTTTTTAAATGATCATAGTTGCATGAACATAAAATAACTGGTTATTTGGCTGAAGCAGATAAACTTTTTTTATTTTTTTATTTTTTATTTTTATTTTTTACAATTTTCAGATTTTTATATAGTCATGTCAACGATAATGTAGAGTTCAATTTGGCAAAGGCTGATATAGCTATCTTGGAAGGAAACTTGGGAAAACAGCAAGAAAAATAGTACAAGCCCAGGATGTATAGCCTTAAGCTCAGCCAAAAGCTGATATGTTGAAATATCATATATATATGTTGATCCTGTGCCACAAGCAGATGTGTTGACATATCAATTTTTAGCTTATAAATAAATAACAGAAGTATGAAATATAGGTAACAATGAAAGGAAAGAAATGCCACAAGGCAACATTTACATGGAAAAGAAAGGGAAAACATGCTCAACACTCACCAAAGTTGAAGGGAGGAGGGCAGCAGCAACACAGCACAATACACAAACAAAGAAAAAACAATATTTCAGGTGAAAATCCCCTTTTTCAAGTTAACAGAGAGGTGGCTGGTCTTGCGCAATACTTGCGTTGGACGCAGCCACTCATGGAACGCAACAGACCGTTGGAGGTGGTGGGGGCAGCAACGATAATATAATCGCGAGTATACGAAAGATTAAAATGATAAAAAAAATAGTAGTTATTAAAAATATAAATAAAGAAAAAAGATAATTGAAATTTAAAAAAAATTAAACTATTGTACTAGCCAGTGGTGGGAGTATAGGGTGAGGATGGAAAATGTTAACGGAAATTAAGGCCTGGGGGATGTCTAGTTTTCTTCAACAGGTTACCCTACAACCCACCGTGTGGTTCAGGTATATAGATGACATATTTCTGATCTGGACCCACGGTGAAAACCTCTTTCTTGACTTCTTGCACTCACTGAATAACTTATCCTCCTTAAACTTCACCTGGTCCTACTCTCAGACTGACATCACTTTTCTGGATGTAGACATCTCTGCACAGAATGATCACTTACACACTATCCACATAAAATCCACTGCCCTTCAACAATATCTCCATTTTGAAAGCTGCCATCCATATCATACAAAACGTTCCATTCCATACAGCCTAGCCATTCGGGGCAAACGCATATGCTCTGATCATGAGTCCTTTACCCTCTACACCAACAATCTGACCCAGGCACTCATAAACCGCAATTATCCTCCAGAACTAATTCAAAAACAAGTATCAAGGGTCAGGGACCTAAAGTCAACCCTGTTTTTCTCACCCAGTTTTTTCCCTGGCCTGGAATCTCTAAACAAAATTCTTCGTCTGGGCTTTGACTTTCTTAGATCTTTTCCTGAAATGCGCCGCATTCTTCCCACTATCCTTCCCACCACACCCCGAGTCACCTTCAGCAGACCGCCTAATCTAAAAAATATTCTTGTACATAAATATCAAGCCTCTGATGCTCCTAAACCACCGTTTGGATCCTTCCCTTGTAAGAGACCCCATTGCAAAACTTGCGGTATGCATCCACCTACCACTACCTATAGCAATCCTACTACTGATGAAACCTACCCCATAATAGGTCATGCCACCTGTACAACCACCCATCTCATTTACCAGCTCACCTGCCTCCACTGTCCAAGTTCCTACATTGGCCTGACCTCAAACTCATTATCCATCAGAATGAATGGTCACAGACAGACAGTTTACTCCCAAAACCTGGACCTCCCCATTGCTCACCATGCCAGTACTCACAACACCCGTGACCTTAATAACTGCTTCACAGTAAGAGCCATTAGAGTACTTCTAGACACTACCTCCCAATCTGAACTCCGCAGGTGGGAATTGGCATATCAACACATCCTTCAAACTAGACATCCCCCAGGACTTAATTTCCATTAACATCTTCCATCCTCACCCTATACACCCACCACTGGCTAGTACAATAGTTCAATAGTTTCATTTTTTTTTTTAAATTTTCAATTATATTTTTTTTATTTATATTTTTAATAACTACTATTTTTTTGATCATTTTAATCTTTCGTATACTCGCGGTTATATTATCGTTGCTGCCCCCACCACCTCCGACGGTCTGTTGCGTTCTATGAGTGGCTGCGTCAAACGCAAGTCTTGCGCAAGACCAGCCACCTCTCTGTTAACTTGAAAAAGGGAATTTTCACCCGAAATATTGTTTTTTCTTTGTTTGTGTATTGTGCTGTGTTGCTGCTGCCCTTCTCCCTTCAACTTTGGTGAGTGTTGGGTGTGTTATCCCTTTCTTTTCCATGCAGAAGAATGAAATATATTGAAATATATGTTTCTGGCTAATCAGTCATCGCAGACCATGAGGCTATATCTGATGCAAGTAAGCTGGAGACATTCTTGTTAACCAAACCTGTGTTTATATGTTTATGATTTTTGTCTTTATCTTTGTGAAATTTCTGTGTACATTTTTTTTTTTTAAACAACATCCTGTGGAAAAAAAACTTGGAAGCACCTTACACAGGTAAGCACATAACCTAATACTTTGATTATTTACTAAAGTAACTTTTAACAGCCTTACAAATTCAAAATAATGTCTCTGTTTTTACTGTTAATAAAATAAAAATATAATTACTGTCTCTGTTTTAACAGGCTCATGTGATTCGCCTTATGAGAGCCAGGAAAGACGTTTTTAGTAGAAAAGAATCACATTCAATAACAAAAATGGTTGAAAGACTTGTTCAGGAAAAGTTGAAGAGATGTCTTTAACAGGTAACAGTTTTAATTTTTATAGAGAGAATTTTTTTAATTTTTTCAGAAACTCCTTTTACTTTGACTATTTGAAATAAAGTAGTTCAGTATTAGAGGAAACATAGGAAAACCTTTCAGTCAAACTTTAACATATTGAACATAACATTAATAATATAAAACTTATTCATTCACCAGAGTCCCATGTAGACAATAGTTTGCTATGAGAATATAGGCGTAGCCAGGGTGAGTCGCCTCCCCTACCCTGGCTCCTTCCAAGCAGTCAAGCAAAAAATAAAAGAAAATAAAAATTTCCAATTTTAATATTTCGTCAAAATTTAGCCAGAACCCTTGCAAACTATTGCTTAAATAAGTCAAGTGAATGTTTCCATTTTTTTATTTTTTTTCAAGTAAAGAGTATTTTTTTAGTAAGTTTCCTTGTTTTTGCCCCACCCTGAAGCTAATCCTGTCTTCCCGTTGTATGAGAAGATGAGTTTAATTTACAAACCTCTGATATGGTGTTTGTTCAAAATGACATGGACAAGAAAGATACTGAAACTTTTGTTCATAACACTGAGCCTGCACTATATGAAATTGCTTTATACAAATTTTTGGATCCAAAGGATCAACCTGATCAAGATCTAGCAACTAACTTGTGCAGAAATGTAGGTACATGATAGGTTCTGTGAATATAGGCTAGTAATATCATTTCTAGTGACAATGATGATGAACCACTAACCAGAAGGTTGAAGAGAGAGCACTAGAACTACCAAAAGTGGAAGGCAAGATAAATATTATGAACAAGAGGTAAGTAGAATGTTATTAAACAAGGGAAAGGGTTGTGAATAAAAGAAGGAAATGACATTAATTGATATTCACGGTATTTCTAAGGCAAAGGCTAAGGTGAACAAAAACAAAGTGGAGGCAGAAGCAGTTTCTAATCACATTGAAAGTTCAACAAAATCTTCTCGGGTATCCAGCCGGATGGTGGTGTAAAAACACGACATTTCGACAGCTGACTCTGCTGTCTTCATCAGGTATCTTGTAGTTGTTCTCAGCTGACTGTCTCTGGCCAGTCGAGCCATAGACAGTCAGCTGACCAGTCGAGGCATAGACAGTAGGCTGACCAGTCGAGGCAGAGACAGTCAGCTGAGAACAACTACAAGATACCTGATGAAGACAGCAGAGTCAGCTGTCAAAACGTCGTATTTTTACACCTGGACACCCGAGAAGATTTTGTTGGATTGATACGCCGGTAAAGTCTCCACTCACACATCACATTGAAAGTTTTCCAAAAATATGAAAGTAATGTACTGTATTTTTCATCCCAACTGAACATTGCCAAAATGCATGAATTGAATGTAGAAGAGAGGAATTTTGAAAATAGCAACCATTAAGCTATCCTGCCTATTCAAAAATATTTCACTCTGCTGGATACAATTTTGAAAAGACCAGCATTGATACATGTAAAAAATGTGACACATTCAAGATGAAAGAAAAGTGTGCTGTATATACTGAGAAAGCAGAAATACCTGAGAAGAAAAATCTGTATGAGGGAAAGTCACTTATTCATCCAAATCTGTAGACAAGAACTCTGTTTTTAGTGATAATGGGAAGAGAAGGTTTGTTTTAGACCTCCAACAGTTTTTCCCACTCCAAGCTTAGTAAGCAATATAGTTTATTATAAGAGACAGCTATTTAGGGGGCGTCCATAAGTTACGTGAGGTGAAATTTAGGAGGGGGGGTCCAGCGAAATCTCACCAAGGGGGAGGGGGGCAACGGATATCTCACGTGAAGTTTTGGAAATTTTTTTAGACTGAAGAGCTATGACGCGAAAGTCAATTTTAGGGGGATATTTCGTCCAAAATGTGGGGGTGTAAGTGGCTTTGGAAGGGTAAGACCTAAAAAAAAGGTCTCAAAAAGCTGCGAAGTTGCTAGGGTGATTTATAGGGGGAGGGGGGTCATATGGACCAGATCTCACCCAAAAGGGGGGGGGGGTCAGATCAGATCTCACACCTCACGTAATTTATGGATGCCCCCTTACCTTCAACTTCACAGTGAGAGACATAAGTCAGGAGGTTACTACATGTTACTTGTGGCATGAGGCACCTGGTGGAAGAGGCTCAGGTTTTTCATTAAAAAAATACAAAAGATTTGCTATGGATTTAATGAAAATGATTAGTACATATCCGGTTTTTGCCATATTCTGACCTTAATTAACTTACTGCATATAATATAAAAATACTAAACTGACACTAAATATTTTACTTAAAATGTTTAAATAACATATATTCATTATTTGTTAACAAAAACATATCCATTCAAAAGGAAAACATAGTATTATGGCTTAAGCTCAAAAGCATTTTCTATAGGCTGATACAATATAAATCTACTAAGAACTGTCGTCTCATATCATCAGTTGGTAGTGATCATTTTTATTACTGTGCATATACCACCATGTAGTTAAAACAGAAATAAATACTGATGAGAGCAATTTCTGCTTTTTAAGTTTTACAATTTCTAGAAATTAAGGAACATATTTTGCTTTTATACATTTTTATAAATCTCTCAGATTGCAACAAAGTAATTTCCATGTTTGTTTTTCACATCCCGCACTCACAGCTAGATTTTTAATAAGCAAATCACTTGGTAACATGAATTTATTTCTTTAGACCTAAGGCAATGCACACCCCAAAGCACATACAACTGTAAAAGCTATATATACTGGTTTAATTGCCTTTTTAATTTGGTTTTGCCAGATTGTAAGAGTAAATCTTTTCCTGTACATATCAAAAACATAAAATTATCCTGACAGCCACTTCAGTTTCTGAA
>JARYHS010013630.1:137844112-137873329 GCA_031002005.1 Vandiemenella viatica | reverse complement strand
ATTTTTTTTTAGTTGCAAAAAGTCAATTGTAGAACTATGGACTGATGGGTACTAATTATTACCACATACGTCATCACCGCCTCTGCTAAATACATCAGTTCCTTTTAAATCTTGTTCAACTTTGCGATTAACATCGTCATACACTAACCTTTTTATATGCTTTAATTTCTAACTTAAACGTTCATAGACTAGTGTTGAACAGGGGCTGTATGACACTTCATTGACATGTACATTATCAAAATGCAAATCTAGCAGGCCATTCACAGAACAACGGGGGTAGTCACGAATCACTTTCACTGATAACGTATTCACAACTCTTTTGTAGTACTTGGTAACTTGATAACTCCAGAGCTTCATGGTGTTGATGGCACTGGTCACTGCAGGCAAGGCGTCCACCATGTTATCCCATGTTGATTCGCCTAGAACACACCATAGGCAGGAACAGCATTGTTGTACAACCATATAGTTTTCGCTCCCCAGCACGGCTCGGGAAGAGATAGTGTGATTGCCTAGTGATACACTCGTTTGCAAATGCTCAGTGTTGATGAAAAAGCCACCAATTGTATAGACCAACTGTCTCAGTACATCCCACTCTTCATGTGTGAGAGTGACTTTATTGTACCCAACTTTTTCGAGTACAACTACTGGATTAAATTCCAATTTAGGTGACAAACCAACAGTGATCCGCTTGGTGTCACTGCTGTTTAACTTGTAGCATGTTGAAAACAGGAGAACCTCACTAGCCATAGTGAACTGCAATGACGAGCGTCGACCGGGAACTGAGGGCGAGCTGGCTGGTGTAATGACATTTATGCGCTAGAGTTCCTGTAGAGAGGCTGTGACGTCACGCGAGCCATGGAATGTCTGCGCAGATTGAGGTTTGTGCTGCCATCTCGCGGCGGCGGGGCGGGGAGGGGAGGGCCTCCACCCCCCCTCAAGGTCAAAAAAGGTGCCAGAAACAAGGTCTTCTTCCTACTATTGGCCAGTCAAGTAGAGAGCAGAGAACTTGTTTGAAGCAGCCACGCCAAAGGCGGAATGAGCAGCAGATCGAAATTCACCAGGTCACAACACACGAATTTACTTTGTTTGCAGGCAATGTAGTGTTCTTAGTATTTGTCTATCGAGGCTCGAGATGAATTGACGTTTCAGTAATCCGAGACGAAGGAGGAAGCGTTCTATGTGCACCTGACTTGTACCACCCACGCCTGTCCTGTCGAGCATGCGGGAACCACATAGACACAGTCTCGTGTATGCGGCAAATCAGCGAGTACCACGATGAAATATTAGATGTTTATCAAAGATCTCCACAAAATAAGTGGCTTTGTGGAAACAGGAACCTGGGTATAGCGTACTTCCGCAGGGAGTGGTCTGGTAGCACCGAGCGTGGGTGTGTAACGGATAGCGTTCTGGCCTCGCATTCGGGAGGACGGCGGTTCGAATCCCCGTCCGGGCATCCGATTTGGGTTTTCCATGGTTTCCCCAAATCACTCCAGGTGAATGCCGGGATGCTTCCTTCAAAAGGCCATTGGCCGAATTCCTTCCCATTCCTTGCCCCCATCCTTTCCCGTCTCTAAAGACCACGTTGTTATAAAGGGACCGTTAAACTGTTAAAAAAAAAAAAAAAAAAAAAAAAAAAAAAAAATGGTCTGGTAGCACAGGACAGCAATTCAGAGAAATCTATAATCCACTACGGAAGAATACAGACTACTTGACAATCCCTTGAAACATGCAGAACTTCTTGAACAACTCATGCCGTGAGAACGGAGGACCTTGGGAATAAAGGATGCCTACTGGGAATTATCTTCTTCATCATCTTGTAAATTTATGATATTGAATGTAACTGAGTTTTTTTTCATTAAATAAACGTAATTAATTTTTTTTAAAAAAGTGATTAAGGCGCTTGCTTTCAAAATGGTCGCTGCTCCGGTCCCGGGTTCGAATCCCGGCAGGTGCAGGAATTTTGAGGGTTATGTTTGATCGTATGAGCTATGCTAGGTCGCTCCGTGGTTCGGATTCCACGTTAAACTGTAGGTCCCAGAGGAAAGGAACTGGCAATCCTGCCTCTGACACAATGGCTTAGTATGCCTCCTTCGGGAGGATCCAACCAACCTTCAGGTTGTGGACTAAGTTTTCATAATCCTAACGGCAGATCCTTTCACCAATTTAGAATTAAACGGGTTTTCTCTTACTTGTACTGTAGTTTATAAGCTTGACACGTTAAATAAATAAATATAGTAACTTGAAATTCGTGAATTTATTAAGTACTTGCCACAAGTACAGCAGTCCACATGAACGATAAAAGGCAACCACTAACATAATAGTACAGAAAGCATACTACCAACTTAAAAGCTGAAGTAATGTATTCGTCATCTCACCAATACATGGTTAGCGTAAACTGCTTTTAGAAATTTATTTTACAGGAAAATACAACAAACTACATGTATTGTTGATGTAAATGTGGGTACTGAAACATATAATTGAGCTTGGAATGAGTGTGCGTCGAGTATGGTAGCAATTAGATAGGCGATGGAGCCTGCTGTCCATCTGCCACTAGTCTTTGACTGTCAACTCGTCAGCCCAATCATTATAGCAGAAGATGATACAGTCTTATCATAGTTTAAACGTGGATTGAGCTGTAGGCTGTCCGAAACAGGTAAGTTATGACAAGGAATCTTTAACTGCTCACTCAAATCTGTCGGCAGTACGATACAAGGATGAAATACAATCACATGCCTGCTGCCAAGTGTGAATAATAGCCTGAATGAACGATTATGACCGCCTGACTACCGACCTACCATTCTTTCTTCCGTCTTCCCTTAACTTTACAGCGTCGAGAAGTCCAGAGAAAAACCAGTTTCCTAATTTATTGTTAACACACATTTACTTTTTATTACTTTTATGATACAGCATAATGTTTAACAAAAAATTAAAGTAGTTCAGTTTGTTTCATAGATAATAACGGCAGTGACAAATTCAAAACCGCAGTGAACCGCGATGTATTTTAATATGACACTGGTGGCGACTTTAATCTAACACTGTACAAGTGATCTCAGTAAAATGGTTTTCATATATTGCAAGTTACTTTAAAAAATGCTGGACTATAGGAAATTTAAAAATTTAAAATTTAAATTCTACTTCTATATAGTTTTACTGGTTTTGTCTGATATTAACGTAAGGAACACATGTACGCTTTCTTTTATTGCCTCTGAATACTCTAGATGCCAATCTGGTGAGTTTAAAAAATGCTTTGTACTACATTAATTAGTTCAAATACTGCGCTGTATATCCAGAGTTATTGTTTATATGATAAAAGTGCTCGGTTATCTATTAAGATACCAGGTCTATTATTATTTTTTTAATTACTGTGGCTGTATACAGAAATCACGGAATTGTTTTAAGTTGGTCGTTTCCTTAAGGCACTGTTAAACGCGAGAGGAAACTTGGAAAGCTGAGATCGTTTGGTCCCTGCAGGCGCTCATTAAACGCAGGAGATAATTGTCGGATCTTCATTTACGACACTCCCTACTAATTACGGCGCCTGCCTTTCGCAAACACATTGAGTAAGGCGGCAACAGCAAAGAGCCTCGGTGGGCCACAGATGTCCTGAACCTTATTTGTTGAAACAAACGACAACGTTAGTTATACTTTCTGCCTTTGAATAGTCTCTCCGATGTTAGCATTCAAACGTTATGACGGTAACGGAGATCGTATTGTGCCACAGTGTGCCATCTTTTCAAAAAGTATTCCGTGTATTTGAGTTTATACTTGCGGCTTTCTGGATTCATTGAGCTGATCTCTGATGCTGTTCAGAGTTATTTTTCCAGTGATGAGTCTACTAGAGATGTAGCAAACCGTATGTGTTCGTTACTGAGTAACGAGTACATCGCCTGACTCGTATTACCGAATCGTTACTCATTAATTCATTTCGTTACTCGCATTTGTAGTATGTATGTCAATTTGATTCGATAAACGAATACAACGCATCACGCGGGAACTGGAACGGTTTGCCCAGCGACTAAGTGAATTTGAGAATCAATATTTTAACATTGTGTGTCGCGTAATTCTGGGAATTATGATTTCAATTCGTTTCGTTTCAAAGGAAAATGTGTAAGTGCGAACATGTTACGCGTACATTATTACAATATAATTAGTATTATTTACTGTTAAGTGTGGATATTTTTAACGAGGTAAGTAATTTTGACAACATAAAGAGTAAATTTGTAGAATATTTTGATAGATAATACGAGATGGTTATTGTTTTTTTATTGATCATACCTTAATTTTATTGATTTCAAATATTTATGAAATGGGTTTATTCTAAAATGCGATATTCTAACTTCTATTTTATTTTACAGAGCAAATTTTACCTAAACTTACTTAATAAATTAACAATATATTTAAAATTTACAAAATACGAACAAAGTCATCCCGTAATCCGTACGCGAAGCGACCCGATGCGATACTTCATATCAGTGCTCGATTGCGTCAAAAGTAACGAAACGATACGATAGTAACGAAGTCGCCCCGTACGCGGGGCGACTCGATACAATGATTCATGCTAGCGCTCGATTGAACCAAAAGTAACTAGTCACAATTCAATAGTAAGGAGAACTGATTGGTTTAGTAACGAATACATACGAGTACATAATTTATCGTTACTTCTACAGCTCTGGAGTGTACTGTATTGAACCTGATGATGCAGTTTGTCGTCACATACCAGCGTGGTGCATATTCAGTAACACCCGATGAGAGGCACGTCCACGAGTTACAGGAGCGGAATGGAATCTGTTCTCCACTTCCTTTCCTGAGGTACAGTGCACGGAAAAAAATTTCTGTATTGAAACTTTTTACGCTCACTAGTGATTTAAAAATCGTCACCAAATTTGTTCTAGTAGGAATTATTGATAATTTCCTATGAAGTTTATGAAGCTGTGTGAGGACATCTTGTTTCCTATTGAGCAGTGGTTCTCAATTAGTGGTACGCGTACCCCAGAGGGTACACGGAGTTGCTTCAAGGGGTCCTCCTGGTATTCTATTGGCTAAGATAATTAGTAAAATAATTTATAAAAACAATTACGCAACCGTTACTATCAGCAAAATATATTCTTGAACATTTTATGATTTTTTTGACGTTTGTAATTGGGTTAATATCTAATAAATCTCGAAAAATTGGTTTCGTTTTTTATTTATAATTTCAGCTATTAGGGTTACGCGAGTTTAAGCTCATTCTTAAACTGATACTAGGAGAAAAGTATTGTGAACCACTGCTATAAAGAGCCAGTACTAGATTGGAACCCTGACACCACTGAAATTCAACAAATAATACCTGTAGCACGCTCAAAAGCAACAGTTACTTGGTCGCCAGCGCACAAACAATGACGTGAACTGCCCCGGTGAGTTGTATCAGTCTGTAATCTACCCCGTCTAGCAGTTCGCAGGTGGTTTAGTGCCTTCCAAGGTGTGTTTCGTCGTGCTGACAAGGTTTCCGGCGGCTCAATACTACAGTAGGCCTCGGGCAACTCCGACCCTTCCTCGCTGTCCTCCAGTCTGTTTCGAGTATCCAGCAACGAGTGATGTCATCTTTGTTAATCCTTCCGACCCGAGTAGGGATAATTTGTTTGCTGTGAAACTATTCAACAAGCTACGATATTATAAAAGATTTTGCGATTTTACACAGCTGTTATGATGTCGAGATTTACGCTGCGTACAAACATTCCTCCTTTTCCAGACGTTTCTACCATTGGTCACGGTCTTCTTCAGGGGCGTTTGGTGAGGTTGTGACCATTGCCTGTGGTCCTCAGGAGGCAAGTCATCTGCTAGAGAGATATTCTCTTACACGTGGCTTCCTGAGGCCGCTAGAGAATGTCTCTCTAGCAGGTGACTTGCCTCCCGAAGACCACAGGCATTGGTCGAAACGTCAAAAAAAAGGAAGAGTGTTTAGACGCAGCGTGAAGCCACGGACAACATGGTTCAGTATTTTTGAACTCCTCCAAAGCAACAGCTCACCTAAACGTCAGAAGCATGTAACCGTGTATGCAGCACCAATAAATGGATTACTTGCGACCCAAACACTTAACAGACTAAAACAGTTCTCTCCGCATCGAGGCCAATTTAAGCCGAGGGTACTACAACTGCCATGAATAAGGGAGCTTCCATTAACCACGTAGCGCCATTCCAGCAACTGTGAACCCCCCTCCCCCCACGTAACCTGACGTGGCTTTCTCTCTACCTTCCCCCCCTCCCCGCATAGTACGTAGGTTTTTTCCCTATTGATTCCAGAAGATATTTTGTACTGTGTTCTCTTGACACTACTATCGTATATTACAAACGGAGATAATTAAATGATGCAAATAAATATTTACATGTTGTGTGTTCTGTACCTCATTTTAACTGGGACAAATAATATGAATGAAAAGCCACGCGGCCTGGCTTGGAACCCCCTCCCTTGCCCAACGTAGCTTTCCAGTCAACCTACCCTTCCCTTTTTTTTTAGACCAAGCCACGTAGTTTATGGAAGATCCCTAAAGTGCTCGTCTCCTCTTAACACCAACTTTCTTCTTGAAAAAAAAAATCAATAAAAAAAACCTCTGTACTGGAGACCTACTATCTCATAGGTTTTGGGAGGTACGTTAGGTAGAGTGTGTGTGTTCCAGTATGACGCGTGTCATGAGGCTTACAAGGAGCCAGGAGGGAATATTCCAAACTGGATCCGCCAAGGCTAACAGCAAATACCGGCCGGCCGGCGAGCAAACTTCCATTAGGAGGCCTGCAACTGTCAACAGCATGTGATAACGCCCGGTCACTCCGCAACCTAAGCCGATACCTCCAAGAAGAGTTTAAACAAGTATTTCGCTGCACAATACTACTTCACCTGACAAATACAACGGAAGTAGTTGCTGAAACATTGTGCATAGCAGAATTTATCCGGTGGAACACCTGTGAAATCTACGTGGAAGCAGTACGATCAGTACTCACGAGTATTTTGTCTGTTATGACTGACTAAAAGAATATAAACGGATCCGTACGACTCGGTTTACACTTTTTTGCAATCTAAAATTTAACTATTGAATATTACATAACTACTCATTTTTTTATCTTCTGCATGTAATACACAGAGCGAATTCGTGGACAATGTCGGGAGCCTGACAAACAATAAAGTGATATGTAACAAATGTAAGGAAAAAATATTCGTATCAGTGGTATATTTGTGTGTATTTTAAACATCCTTAGATTAGGAAATATGCAGAAGTCAAAAGGGGTCAAATATTGCGAGTAGGGTGGACGTTACAAGTCGAACTGCAGTTCCCTCACTGTTCCCATTCCCAAAGCACCTTTGTGCGCAAGAGCATTATCCTGGTGGAAGAATTTTTTCTTTTATATTCCACGTCAATTGCCACTACTTTTTTTTTATCCAGTTGGCACAACAGTCTGGCTTAAAATTCTACAGTAAGTATTTCATAATTTTCAGCGTAACCAATAAAGAAAAACACTTTTGAATCCCATAAAATTCTGGTCAATAACTTTTTGGAAGGTGAAGTAGACTACGTTTGTTTGGTGTAGAGCCACTTTTTCATTGCTGTTTTGTTTCTGTAGTGCAGTGGTGAACCCACGTCTCGTTGTTGAGAAATTCGGCTTTGAATCTGTTTTTGCTCGTATAGTCTCTTTTAAGCGTACCAAGTTTCATAGTGTCCTCAACAAAACGGTATTAAAGTACCACGACCGGGATTTCATCATGTTGCACGCTACCCACCAAACAAAACGGGGAGTAGGTGAGGATAGGCACTGATTTGGCACACAACACCTTGTGACACTCATGTCCAACCCCTGTACAGTATTTTTGATAAGTGAATAATTATTTTTGTTGCTAATAATGTGTGTTCATCATTGCTCTGAGCATAATTAATATAAACACTTGTAATTAAATGTAATGGGGTTTCGACAGATGGTAGTGTGTGTAGCGAACGGGGTAGTATTAACATCTTAGTTATCATATTGATAGAGAGTATCTTTGGTGAAGAGAGAGTTGCTGGAGAATTCGCGCGGTAAGCTCGCGAGAAAGCTCCGCGGGTGTTTGTAAAAAGAGTACGTATAAAGTGTATAAAGTCGTGGTTGAGATTAAGAAGCATTAAACGTAACGTCAATATTTTCGGACTGTGTATTCATTCTTTAAAGTTACTTTAAGGAATCCTAAAAATACAGTAGGCGTGTTTGCCAGTACGATATTAACTATCGGTTATTAAAACATCCGCCGGCTTGCAGTGTTAGAGGTGGTCAAAGGACCAAACACAACACGCCGCTCATTAATTAGCAGATTACAATTGGTTCAACCTGCCAGGAGTAATTGACAGCGGATGGTTACAACCAGGAACGCATTTTCTGCCATCCGGGTAGTGCTTGTGATTTTAGAACAGACAGTAAGACGGACTGCACAGTGGTTTACCTTATCTTTCAGAATCCGTACAGTGTGACTGCCCTACTGGACTCCATGAGCCCTGGCAATGGCGACTCTACTGAGGACACTGATGGAGTCTCAAGGCTGCCAGGAGCGCTCTTGAGCCGCAGATATCTGACTCTTTTCAATCGATCTACGAGCTCATTAGCAGCAACTGTCCCCGCAACTCCCTGCCATTCGTCCCATGTTCTAACATTGACAGTACCAACGAGAAGGTAAGATCGCTGTCGAATGCAGACGGATCGACTAGTGTTTCTTTCGTGCAAGAAATTACAAAATATTTATATACGTTGAAATAGGCACCATTGTCAACCAAGCTTGACGCAGAAATCTGGGCACAAATATTCACGCCGTGTCGACACCGTGTCGATTGTTCTACGAGAGTTTTTCATTACAATTCGAAACAATTACGAAGCGTTAAACAAAAAAAAACCGGAATTATTTTTTAAAAGCCATATATTTTCAATTTTTTTACAAAACAATCTTATCCCCTTCAAAATACTCTCCATTGTTCTAATGGAGAGTATACATTTGTCCAACCGGTGCTTCCACTGTTCGAAACATTTCTGTAGTTAACTTTAGAAAAGGCTGACAGCTCCTCCATCGTTTTTTTTTTTTTTTTTTTTTTTTTTTTTTTTTTTTTTTTTTTTTTTTTTTTTTTTTTGACCTCTTCAATGTTGTCGAATCGGTGTCCTTTCATGTGCCTTTTGATGCGCCTTTTCATGCGTGGAAATAAGAAAAAGTCGCACGGAGCCAGGTCAGGCGAGCAAGGTGCGTGTCGCAATGAAATCATTCCTTTTTTAGACACAAACCGCCTAACAGAGGCAGCCGTGTGTGCAGGTGCATTGTCGTGGTGTCCTGTCTGCCACAAATTGGGTCTTTTTTGACGAACACTGTTGCGTAATCTTCTTAAAACTTCCAAATAAAAGGATGGATTGATGGTCTGATGTGGGGGAACAAACTCTGAATGAACTACGCCCTTGGCATCAAAAAAGCAAATAAGCATGGTTTTGATGTTTGATTTGATTTGACGACATTTTTCAACGGGGTGAGATTGACTTCATCCATCGGCTTAACTGTTGGTTTGCTTTTGGGTTGTAACCACAGCACCACGACTCATCACCAGTAATGACCTTTGACAGAAAATTTGGATCAATTTCAAGCTGCTGTTTCAATACAAAACATGTTTCTACTCGACGTTATTTTTGATTGTCAGTCAGAGCCCAAGGAACAAATTTGGCAGCAAACCTTTTCATTCCAAAATCTTCTGTTAAAATTCGCTGAACCGAGCACCAAGATAACCCACTAATCTCTGACGGTTGATCAATTGTCTATCGACGGTCTGAGAGCACAAGCTCTCGAATTTTTTCAACATTTTCGTTGATTCGAACAGTTGATGGATGTCCAAAACGAGGTTTGTCATCAGTCGACATGCTGCCATTTTTAAACCGAGCGAACGACTCGTACACTTGAGTTTTTCCCATAGCATCATCTTTGTAAGCTGTTTTCAACATTAAAACAGTTTCAGCTAAATTTTCACTGAGCAGAAAACAAAATTTCCCTGCTGCACTTTGTTCACTTAAGCTAAAACGAAACAATAACAAAACAGCGCCAACAAAAACAATCACTGCAGATTAACAGAACAAGTCAGGTCGACAACACAGGCGGCACTGAACTACTAATGAGTTGCGCAATAAACTAAACGCATAGCGGCAGAAACGCGTACTGCACAAGCTCCGCCCACGGCAATGCTGTTCCGGTTATTTTCTCCCTGTTTCAAAATTTCCCTGTAAAGAGGTCATATCTGGGTGAGAGGAATTTGAACGTACCGTCCTGCGGGCGCTGGGGTCTGCTCCCTGCTGCAGCAGCTCCCGCACGCAGTCCACGTAGCCCCCCGCAGCCGCCAGGATCAGCGGCGTCGTCCCGTCCTGCAACACACACACACACATGTAACTCTCCTTCAATGACACACAAGATTTTATGTCGAATAAAAGTATCTGCTCAACTATCAAATTTGTCAAAATCACATATTTACTTATTTTGCGAAAACCATTAACACAAGAAAGGTACGTTTCTGGGGTAAGAGATGAAGAAAACGAGCCTTAAGGATAGTGGTTTGTTAGTAACAGCGACCGGGGTTTATACATCAGCGTAAGCTTCCATTAGTTGTCGATTGTTTTTAAGCACTAAAAATATCTTCTCAGGATACTCCAAGAGGTATAAACGCCGATATCAAACCACAAATAGCAAAAAGGTAGTGAGCCATGTTGTGAAGGCGAACCAGTGAGCAGGATTTGAGAGTACCGGCGTGCTCTAGGTAGGCAGATGACACATCCTTCCGACGTTAGCTTCCTGCTCGTCTTCCCCCCAAGGTCTCGTAAACGTCAGTGGGTTGAGTACGTGTAACCATGGTGCATTTAGCTTCGATAAATCGATACTAAAGCATCTCGAGGTAGTATTCATCCGGACTAAACTTCTTGCATTGTCGCCGCTCCGTGCGAGAGGACGCGGGTTCGGATCCCAGTCCGGCATCCAGATTTAGATTACCATGGTTTCCCCGCAATCACCCCAAGAGAAAGCCGGAATGGTTCCTTCAAAAGGCCGTGGCCGAATCCCATCCCGTTTCTTGGTCCCATTCCTTTCCCGCTTTTTTTTTTTGCTTATGGCTTTACATCTCGTTTTCGTCGAGGCAGGAAAGGTACAGGGAACGGGAATGAATTCGACCATGGCCTTTCGAAGGAACCATTCTATCATTATCCTGGAGTGATTTGGAAAAACCACGGAAAACTCAAATATGGATGGCCACACGGAGATTCAAATCTGCGTCCTTCAGAGTACGAAGCCAGAGCGGTACCGCTTACCCAACACACTCGGTTTTCCCCTTCTAATGACCACGATGTCGCTATGTCAAGTAGGCGTAAAGCCCTAAGCAAGAAAATTATGGTTTCCGTAGTTACACCAGAGCCCAGCACCTAGAGTCTAATATAGGCCCTGACTTACAATTTATAACAAGATTTACGGGTAAATAAAATTAGGTTAAACCATACCACCTGAAGTAAACTTTACATTGATGCTACAAGTTAAATGTATTTGAATGAATATTAGTGAGGTATGATTATTAACAATTAGATTAACCATTCATAAGTTACTACCCAATGTTTAAATCAGTATCTACAAAAAAATAAAATGAAACGAGCGACTATTTACTTTTGTTACTGCAAAGATAACACGCTGTTTTATTACTCTATTTTCCATAGTGCTTTGCACCTCATCAAAATCGGTCTGGTGGCTCAGTGGTTAAGGAGTCTGACTGGAGGTAGAAGGGTTCCCTGTTCGACTCTCTGTCTCGACGGGATTTTCATTGGCACTTAACCCGGCCTTCACCTCTGGCACAGCTTGCTGTGCAATGTGAAGTACACCAAATCCCTTCCGTGGTTCGGATTCCACGTTAAACTGTAGGTCCTCTGTACCTGGCAGGATTGCCGGGTTAGGTTAAGGAGGCTACGACAGGGGCGCAATGCGCATCCAGAAGAAACCCTGTCACCAGGTCATTACGACTACAAGGAATTATTATTATACCTCATCGACGTTGGTATAAAAGGATTGAGCGCAAGAAACGGGAAAGAAATCGTAGATGACCTTTTAAAGGAGCAGTCCTGGCATTCGCCTCGAGTGATTTCAAGAAACTGTGGGAAACAGAAATCTATACTGGGTTTCGAACCCGCATCAGCTTCTATGCTTGGCCCAATTGTTACCGCTCGGCCATTAAGCTCGGACTATTTAGTAATACACTTCTGTCAAAAATGACAGGTATGACCTATGATGGTAGCTGAAATTTGTTCAGTAAAAGTTTTTATGAAAAAAATAGAATAAGTATTATTATCTTTTTCATAGATGTGAGTAAAGTAGATTCTCGGAGTATTTAGTTGGGAAGTTTTGCAATAGGAACGCAGTAAGCAATTTATTTGAAATTCTCGTATTGTTAGTAAAAACATCATCGCTGTACCAGAAGCGTAGGCCAAGCAGCGCTGTGGTGGCGACCAGAGGAACTAATGTTGTCGAAGGTTCCTGAGTTACGGAGTCGCAGCATCCAAGTGATGAAGCGTGGAAAGATATTGGTGTCAAAATTAAGAGAGGTGATTGGAAGGGTAAGGTTGACCATGACCACAAGCTGGCACTTGATTTCAGGTATAAGGGTGTGGGAAAATTTTCTTTGGTAGGAAAGGGTGTGAGGGACTGGAGTAAACTGCCAAGAGAAGTGATGAATAATTTACCAGAAACACTGATGGAATTTAAAGTAAAAATTAGTAGATGGCGACAGTAGGTTGGAAGAGGAAAGAAGAAAGGGGGTTGTGTAGTGAGATTGAGCTTGTCACCGGAGCGAGCGCTCCATTGCAATTTTATCAATTATTATTATTAAGTTGCCAGACAGAACGCATTTTATTAGAATATCTACAGGACCTCTAGGGGCAAGAAGGGGAAACCAAGCAGCAGTCTTGGAGAGACTCTAGTTGATAAAACAACTCTTGCAAGAAGCGTTGTTTCTGCGTCATAAGCGTGTCTATTTGCGACAAATTCTTAACCAGTTGTTTGCAGACTCGAGGACTACCCACGACAATTGACGTGCCCGTCGTGAAGATGTGAGAGCATTAGCTTTAGTGGCAGCCAATTCGTTCAGCATCTTCGCCACTGTACATCACAATCAAGCAAAACAAGTGCTACCTCATCGGGCCACACAAGGACAGGTTAATACCAAACTGTGATTACATATTGACCAAAGGCAGCGTCTCAATGTTGCGACAGGGTTGCGGCAGGGCTATCGAACTGCTGCAGGCAGACATCTGCAGGCACCTGACTGCACGAGCTCTGCTGAGTATCTCCAACATCACGTCAATCTTCCCACCACCCAACTGAAACCGTACCAATCTTGATAGGATTAGACCCTGGTATAAATACAATGCATGGATTTTGTTACCTACACCGAAACAATTCCGATCAATTGCGACAAACAAGCAGTAGCTGTGATTGGAAGTATGTGACCGAAGGTAAGTTTAATTTAATTTGATTGCGATGGAATGTACGCTCCGTGGAAATTTCCCTTCAAACCCATCTCTCCCTCTCCTGTACCCTCCTACTTGCTCTCTACAAATTTCAACTTTACTTTTAATTCTTACGCCAATATCTTTCCACGCCTCATCATCTACGCCTTGTACACTCCCATGACTCTCTTCACCCTGCTCCTGTCTTCCAATGAATCCCATTCCGGTTCTTGTAGCATATCGGTTACTGATTGAATTCTATTTCCAGAGACAAATCTAGCAGCCCTTCTTTGCACCTCCTCTAACTCCTGTATTTGATACCCAAATTGGGCGTTGCGTTGTTTCATGTCACAATATCTTCAAGAAGCTAACTGACATGTCTCATTATCAGAATCACCACTTCAGAAGCGTGTTCATATTTGTACAACTTTATCGAAGACGTCGTTCATTTTTGAATAATTTGTAACGATTTTTTCTTGAAAGGTCTTCACGTCATTGAGAATCAACAAACTCATGAACGACTGTCGACATCGAAAATGTAGGATTGGTGAAGGAAATCAGTTCAAATAATTCCAGAAAACAGCGAAAACACCGAACAACTAGTTCATCGGAATAGCATTATACTCAGCAGATAGCATAGGAAAATTTTATTTAAACCAGTAAATCAATTTAGTTATTTACTTAAAAGACATTGCAGTATTTTCTAAACGGAGTTTGTCATCTTTTTCTAGCATTAATAGGCTAGGAGTTCATTTCGGATTATAGGATATGTGATTGCGTTTCTTGCCATTATGAGATTAATCTCGGAGATAAGGAACAGCAAACAGATAAATAACATTAACAACTAGTAAACCCACACATAACAACACGTGTTTATTACTACGTTTAGAACTCAATTTCTAAATGCCGATTGATGCAGTTTCCAAACAGCAACACACCACACGCGTAAGCGAATAATTTAATATATCAGTGAGACTTTCCCAGCATGTTGCTGCAATGTCAAGGCAGTAGCAGCAGCCAGAAAATACCGTAAGGCATGTGACAGCTGATGGAGACAGCATTGGCAGCTGTCGAAACGTTGTGTTTTCACGAAACCATCCGGCCTCATACCTGCGAAGATACAGCGTAGTTTCATATAATTTTAGCATTCTCGTTACAAGACATATTAATGCCTCAGTTCTTTTAGTTTCCAAATTGAAATAAAAAAACTAATTTTCAGAATAACTTTTTTCTGCGACTACTTCTTTCAGCTTGACTGAAAACTATTATAATTTTATACAGAATATTTCATTTCTAGTGACAAACATTCACTGAAGAAACTGAGTTTTTCTTTCTACAATTAACTGCAATCTCTTCGTGGATATTAAACTTGTTTCGAATAATATGGCTAGGCATGTGAATAATTACATCTAAGTGTACTGTGCTGGCATGTAAAAATAATGTACCTGTATTTTTAAAGACTTCATGACGAAGTTCGTTAGCTTAATCAGCTAGTAATTATTGGAGCACATTTCTTCTACGCTTATAAAGAATTTCCACAGGAGATTCTGTAAGTGAATAGGGAATGCAAACTTGCCTGCTTTCTTTTTGTCATTTCAGTTATTCTGACTATTATTCTTAGCTATATATTTCAGAAATAAGTTCATGAGAAGTTGTTGAACGTGTCGTCTGAAATATAAGTTTTTATGTATGTATATACCCACAAACTTCGTGTAACTGATTGTACTGATTCACGCTTTGAATGTTTCTTCTACTACCTTACCTATGGTTACCTCTATTTACAGTGGAATTTTAAAAATTAATTTCCTCGCTGGTGCCACTCACACACTTTATTGTGATTTAATGTTAAAAATCTGTCGAAGAGTTTTGCTTTGGTGTCGTGAAACTAAATGTCCAAATAATACGGCAAAAATATTAAGATTTGCTAAGTTCTGAAAGGCGTTAATACTCAAACACGTCGTTTATTTTACGTTCTGCTGCCAAAGTTATAAGACTGAACATTTTCTACCAGCGAAAAGAACAATTATCACCTAGCAGGTTTAGGGCCGTTAACATACTGTATATGATATGGTCAAGACGTTAGTTTTTATTTTATTTGATAAATGGGAACACTATTGTATTAACGCTGCACCACGATGAACTACCAATTGTATAAAGAATATATAACAGTATACATCGCTGAAGGCAGAAGATGAAAGTGCGGTTATAAATTAAAATGGGAAATAGGTAGACCAAGTGTCTCTCAGGGATCATTTCTGATCTCTGCTTTTAGTAATATTAATAAATGGCAATGAAGATACGATTATTTTTATCAGCGTAGAGATACCCATCAGTATAAAGTCTCTCTAACATATTTCAAATGGTACCCTACAGAAGATAAACAGTTGGTTTAGAGCATATAAAATATTATATTTAATGTGGAAAAGGCACTGACTGACAGCTCACCCGCGAGCTGTGCACCAAGAGACTCTCAATCGATAACGCAAACCCCGTCTTCACTCTCAGATGTCTGCTAGTAAAGAACTAAAATCATCAGAGAAGAATTCAGCCTCCGGCCATCATCTTGGGACACATAGTAGAGCCTGTTCCCATGAATGCCTACAGATGGCTCATTACTAGTTAATTAACAGCGCCTATAATAATACACGCTGAATGCTTAAAAATGGTTTCTGGTACTGAATTAAATATAAAATGCCGGAGTTTCGTCATTTTACATAGTAAAATATAAACATAATTAACCTTAATATCATACATCTGTACAATATGTACTGGCACTCTTTAAGTCTTTACTGGTACTGATTCGACGGAGAGTTAATAAAAGATGATAGACAATGTTCAATATGAAGCAACTTTGCTATACCACTGTACAATCAATACAGTATAGTGAGTGCTATACGCGGCACCGAGCTTGTGCGCTCACTATAGAGGAACGTCCCCGTGTTCTTACCGCGTAGTGTAAGTGTGATGCTGAGTGTATACTGTTGTTTGTATGGGGGTGAATGAAGGCCCAACCGAAGGAGTTATGACCATCAATAGCGTCGCGTGCCGTCACTCCAGAGGTTTGGGACCCAGGACTCTGGCGCACAATCTGATGATCAGGAATCGTGCACCACCATCTCTCTCTGTCTCGTACCCTGGTGGCGGAGTCCTGATGATGAACACTTCTTCCACTACAGTGACTCGAGCCGTCTCAGGCACGGGACACCAACATGAGGCCGCGACCGGCTCCAGTCAAGCTTAACGGTGATGGGATCCAACTTCTCCAGACTGCTACATTAGTCTCTGGGCAGCGACGGTCATTAGGTAGCGTCCATTAATGACGTGAGGTGTACCTCCCCATCCCCTTCTGGTGAGACTTCGTGAGATCTGCTCGGACCCCTCCCCCCCCCTCTAAAATGACGTGAGATTTTGACGGAGAGTCCCCCTACTAAACGCCCGCGTTATTATTATTATTATTATTTTTAAAAAAAGGTCTCATGCTTCCAAGGGCGGTTATACCCCCACTTTTGGACGAAATTTCCGTTGACCCTCTCCCCTCCCCCTTGGTCTGAGGCTTCGTGAGATTTCGCCGGACTCCCTCCCCCCCCCTATTTCACTTCACGTCATTAATGTACGTCCCCTTAGAACTCTTCGGAATGCAACAGTGGAAGAAATTACTAATGTGTCGGATTTTCAAAACTGATGATCAATGATATAACATTCCATGCGTCCATCGTGGAAAATCCAGTAAAGATTTGAGAACGAAGACTTTCCCGGCGTATGACTGCAATGTAGTCTTCACGGGTGTACCGCCGGATAGTGTTGTGGGTCAGCCGACCATTACACATGTCTCATCACCTGAAGAAGACGGCAGAGCCAGCCGTCGAAATATTGTGTTTCCACAACACTATCCGGCGGTACACCCGTGAAGACTACAATGCCAGTAAAGATTGTATGCTGATGATGCGATTATTTATAGGGAAGTAAGGAATTTGGCCGATTGCTTAGAAATTCAGCGTGATATGGATATTATTTTGGCATGGTGCGCTGAGTGGCAAAAAAGTGTAAGACAATGAGCATAACTAACAAAAAGAATCCAATTGTTCAGAAATACGAGTTAAACAATTCAGTTATTGATGTGGTCGATTCTATGAAATATTTGGGAGTAACAGTACAAAGGAACATGAAATGGGACTTACACATTAATTCGTTAGTAGGTAGAGCTAATTCTAGGCTGCGATTCATAGGTCGAATCTTGAAAAATTGCAATGAACAAACAAAGGAGATAGAGTACAAATCTCTTGTGCGTCCACATTTCGACTATGTTGTGCCATTTGGGATCCGTTTCGTAAGGGGTTGATCGAAAGTATAGAGAAAGAACAGAGAAGAGCCGCTCTATGCGTGACCGCTTGCTACAGTCCTTATGAAAGCGTCACAGAACTGATTAGTATACTAGGCTGGGAGTTTCTGGTAGATAGACGACGCACGTTTCGTTTAAACTTATTGGTAAACATGTGTACTCCCACTTTCACTCACGAGTGTAGTGAAATACTTCGTCCACCAACCTATTTGAGCCGGAATGACAGGAAAGATAAGATTAGCGAAATAAGGTGCCGCAATGATTCTCATATGAATTCTTTTTTCCCTCGTACCATTGGGGTTGGAATGCACAACAAAGAGATTAGCTTTGGTGCTGAGCATCCTGTGCCACCCACAATTTTGTGAATTGCAGAGTATATATGGAGATGTAGGTGTAGATGAAAGTGGCAGCAGCATTGTTTTGGAACATAACGCCGCACTACGTTCTAACAAGGCGTAAGTATATTTTCCAGTAATGCTGTATTCAACCAAATGGTGTCAGGAGCTGGGTTGATTCTTTATGTCCCTCATTGCTGACTGACCACACTGGACAGCACCGGCAGTATGAGTCGCGAACTTGCTATCAGGGACGTAACGCCTCCTTCTGCCAGGTTGCACACTGTCCCGACGCTTCGTTTAGACCGACCTCACAGGTTTCCTTCCGAGGGCTTGTACCTCGGTTGAGTTCAAGGAGTGATGAGACCTTGCAGAACGGAAACACACGGAGCGGTAGATCCTGGTAGATTAGGATCAAAGTCAGTGCTTTGTCTGAGGCGCGGAGGGGGTGTTGACTGAGAAGACGCGTCGGTCGCCTAATCAGGTCGATGAGGTTGGATCTTGCAGAGCTGAGACACTGCAGTACCGACGTGCTGAGTGACCTCATTCAGTGATCCAGGCAGGTAGCGACCGTGCTGCATTCCGAGCACACGGTGCAGGGACTCTATGTGTCTGGTCGATTAGAACTCTGGGTGCGGAGCAGTGAAAGAGTCGGTGTCCCGTGCCGCCGGCATGAACTGAGTGCCAACGCCCTCGGCAGTGAAAGCGATGGCTCCCGGTGCTGAGGCGGACGGGACAGGTGATGCAGCATGCGGTCACGGTGGGGGGTCTTCGTCCTCTGCAGGTGGGAAGTAACATCATTTGAGCGCTGCGGCGGTTATCGGAGTATTACGGTGTGCTCGTGCGCTGGGAACCTTGAATGAGTGTGTGAGAATTGGTGTTCATCAGTGACGCTTGACGTGTCTGATAGGAGCTGGGTATCGCGTGCTCCGCGAGGTGCTCGGCACTGCAGCTGCTACCGCGTCTCTGTACGGGGGCGCTCGCGGGAATAACAGAGCTTTCAGCTATACGGCCAGGTTTCGGAGGCTCTTCGGCCTTTCAGCTATACGGCCAGGTTTCGGAGGCTCTCGGCCTTTCAGCTATACGGCCAGGTTTCGGAGGCTCTTCGGCCTGGTTAGTGGCGGGCACCGCGTCCGCGTCACTCCCCGCGCCTTGCCTCCCCGCTGTAGCGGCGGGTAATGTTTCAGATTTTACCCCGCTGGGGCGGCTGCGGGGTAGTGGGAGGATATGTGTGAGTTCTGTGAGGCGGATTTATGATTCCAAACTCCCGCTGATCAGCCTCAATAATACCTAGGAATGCTGACCACACTGTCTTGTGGTAACTGTGGTACAACTGCTTCCGGGAGAACAAATTAGAAACAAACCTTGTCAGGAAACTCTTGAATGAAATATCGATTACTTATGTTATTTAGAACATTCCTACCTCTGGAAATTTAGCCAGTATCCTAATTACTAGGAAAAACTTTGTCATAAGCAGTCAATTGAGTTTCCTCCCGAAAACTCAACCCATTAAAAAAAATCCGTGCACACAGTGTGTCTTAAATTGAATTCATTAAAAAAAATATAATAACTTTTACAAAAAACCAGTAACAAGTGTTCGAGGCAGGTAGTTTCAGGATTTTTTATTACCCGACTCATGAATAAATGACAAACTCTGAAGCTTCGGAACCCAAAATAACTACAAAATTAATTAGGAGATAAGAGACTCAACTTTTAAAGTTATAGATCAGTGGTCGGCAACACGCGGCCCGTGACCTCTATGTGCGGCCCGTGTCCATCTTATAAAAATCATATAGAAAGCCCATGTTATAAAATAATAAAATATAAATACATAAAAGAGTGAACGCGATCTAACAGTTCAGCGAATGAACTACGTGAACAGAGCAGGACAAGTGCGAGCGGGAACGATTACCCTACTCCCTGCTATTATTGAAACAATAGGTCAGCGTTGACAATAATCTTCTCTCGCTCGCCCGCCGTCCGTCCGCGCTGGCTGTCTCATTGAGTGAAACAAGTTATTTCATGTGTGCACGCCGCCGCCGCGGCCCTGTACCTACGATTTAGTTATTGTTCTGTGATCTACGAGTACCTACTATTTTGTTTACAGTTCGGTAAGTGTGAGATATTGATAGTTCATACAATTACATAGTGAAATTAAGTGACTTGTTTTCAACACGCCTTTTATTCTCACAGCGTGTATTTGCCGTTGTTGGTTATACGTTTTACTGATGGCTGCAAAAAAGAGGAAGTTAATTGAAGAAAATAGTGTGTTTAACGATGCATGGACAGATTTATACTTTTTTATTAATTGCAATGGAAAGCTGATATGCTTAATATGCCAAAAACCATTGCTATACAAAAATAATATATCGTCAAACGTCACTATAATACCGAGCAAAAAGCAAAATTTGCGTGCCTAGTTGGTGATTCCCGGAAAAACAAAATCAACTCACTCAAATCTTCATTCAAGAACCAACAAAGTGTTTTTAAGGTGCAAATTCAAAGTAACGAGTCAAATATACTTGCGAGTTTAATGGTGGCGAAAATACTTGCCAAGTCGGGGCGACCGTTTACCGACAGCGAATTAATAAAATAATGTGCCTTAGCTATGGCTGAAGAGATATGCCCAGATCAAAAAAATAAATTTGAAAATATCAGCTTATCTGCCAGAACTTGTACCCGGCGCACTGAAGATTTGGGCGCTAATTGATGCGAAAAACTTCTGGAAGAAGCACAACAATTTGAATGGTTCTCCTTACCTACCGATGAAAGTAATGATGTGTCAGATACTGCCCAGCTTCTAATATTTGTTCGTGGAATTGATAAGTACTTCAATGTGTGTGAGGAACTATTACAGTTATGTAGTTTGAAGGGAACGACTGTGGGGGAAGATTTGTTTTGTCACTTAGAACAGGTAATGACGTCAATGCAATTAGCGTGGGAAAAATTGGTAAGTCTAACAATTGACGGAGATAGAAACGCGATTGGGCAAAACAACGGCCTGGTGGGTAGAATTAAAACAAAATTGGCGGAGATAGGATGCATTATCCACCAAGAAGCGTTATGTTCCAAAGTCGTTTCATGGAAAATAAAGTAATAATCGTGATATCCACTGTAAACTATATCAGAAATAATGGGTTGACACATCGTCAATTCCGAGAGTTTCTATCCGAAATGTAAGCAGATCATCAAGATGACCTTTATTATTCAGAAGTAAAATGGTTAAGTAGAGGTGCAGTACTGAAAAGATTTTTCTATCTAAGAAAAGAAATCAACACCTTTATGAATCAGAAAGGTAACTCTGTTCCAGAACTAACAGACCCTCAATGGTTAATAGATCTTGGATTTTTGATAGATTTAACTCATGAATTAAATACGCAGAATGTCAAGCTTTAAGGGGAAAACAAACTAATATCTGATATGCATACAGACGCAAAGGCGTTCCAAACTAAAAACCTGCTCTTCATAAAACATATTGACGAAAAAAATAGATTTTTTTCCCGAATTGTCTAAAGGCTGTCGAGGAAGCTGGCATTGATTTTAATTGGGATGGTAAGAAAATGAAAGACATTTTAATGCAGTTACAAGGCCAATTCAGTGACAGATTTGGTGATTTCGAGAAGGTTTAGAAAAAACTGAAGATTTTTGCTAACCCTTTTTCATTCGATGTTGACGATGTACCCAGTACTTTACAAATGAATGTGATTGAATTTCAATCCAATGAGAGTCTAAAAAACGCCTTTTACGAGATGAATGATTTGGTCAAATTTTACGGTAGCTTGCCGTCTGATTTTGTCGAATTGAAAAAGTTTGCTCAGCAGTTTATTTCAATTTTTGGAAGCACTTATTTATGCGACCAAACTTTTTCAATCGTCAATTTTCGAAAAAATAAATACACTTCACGTCTCACAGATGAGCATTTGAGAGATATATTACGTATTTCAACTTCTAACATGAAAGTTGACATACATAAAAATAGCCAGTCAAATGCAACCTCAAACGTCACACTGAATTTAGTATGTAAAATCAATTTTGTAACTTTTCTTCATTTGTATTAATAAAATTTGAAAACTGAGTTTTCGCATTTTTACTGTCTATGTGCGGCCCCACCTTTACTTGTTATGCCACCTTGTGGCCCTTGCTTGCTAAAAGGTTGCCGACCGCTGTTATAGATGATATGAATAGCAATTGTTTCGACATTATGGCAACCCTTGCACCAAATCCTTTTAAGAATTCTAAGATTGGTGGTTGTTAATTATTTATAGTTGTTATGGCTATCCATTTATATCAATTGGGCCATTTCACGATTTTTAGTACCCATAACGAACCCTGTGTATAAGCCGGCTACACAACTTAGCACTCACCAATACGTAGAGTAAATCAATAAAGTTGAAAGAGAAAATATATATTTTACGCTTCTGAATAGTCATTAGTCGCAAAAATGAAGTAGCAATGAAAACTCTGGAATGGACTCTTTCTTGCTTTTTAACATTATCATTTCTGGTACAATGAACAACAAACTTCCTCTGTTTCTTTTTTAAGAGAGACTTTATACAAAACATCACTGATCATAATTACAGTATATCGTAAACGTGAAATTGGTTGGAGCTATTTACAAAATTACTATCTTAATATTTGTTATTGCAATTTATATAAGACTCATAACATTATAAAATACATTAGGTATTAGAAATGTGATTGGCTGAATGGTCATTTGGAGCTGGCGTCTCATTAGAGAATTTTGGATATAAAGCAAGCAGACACACAATGCAATTAATGATTCTGTGTTGTATCATAAACGCTTATGTAAAGCTGAAAGACGCAAAAATACAAAGGCTGACATCATTTTTCCAACTAATTAGAGATACATAAACTTTCTATCATTATATGATACATGTGCATGGGTGTTAATGCAATATTTTTTATATGTAATGAATGGTCACTCAAGGATCATTATTTGGAACTACAGATGAAGCTTTTGCCAAATAGCTTCGTTCTGGAATGAAACATCCAATTTATTTACTTCTAGGCACTATCTGCATTATCTCTCTACAAATTCTACACACGACACGCCCACTGCTGCCACGTAAAGATAAAAGCAGAGGATCGTCGGACCGCATTTACTTGACTTTAAACAGACTACGGCAATATCGACCGAGGGAGGTGTTAAGACGTGTTATTGACTGTTTTCCCTACTTCAGTTAAGCCAGTAATCCCATTATGCAAAGGAGACGGACTCCAAACCACGAAATGTTCTTGCCTACTTCACACCAATCAAGTTTCGCCACAGATGAAGATCGGATTAATGGCCTTTAAAAATCTTAGCACCAAACGGGATTCGAAGCGTGTGATCCATCAGATGTTTGCCATCACACAGTTTTATCTAGGCGGTTCCTCACAATAGCTTTGCGTGTTACTTGAAGGCCGCCTAAATTTAAAAGGTATGTAAAAGAAAACAATACTAGTGAACGTTCCATCACAATATATATATATATATATATATATATATATATATTTCTGCTGGTTTCACTTAATGCATGTTCCGTTGGGTAAGGTGCAAAAATAGACATAAACAAATTCAGATTGTTCACGATGAAACCGTTAAAAGTTAGTGTAAATGTTCCCTGTTCAGTTTCCAATGTCATTCGTAATAACTTGCTAGTTCCTACCGTGCCCGAAGATATATTTAATCTTTTAATTTTGGTGCTAATCTTCCGAATGTATAAAAAAACCATTGTACACTTATATCAGTGTACGATATTAATATCCATTTATCCACATGATGTGGTATTAAATGAGATGCAAGATTTTAAACTTTTAAAACTATTTTATTTATCTAACAGTATGTTATTACTACTCTTAACTGTTTGAGAGCAATTATTGTGCAGATTTAGAACAAATCTTTATTGCAATTTGAGCGTCATGTGACACATATATTTCATGTTTTCTAAATTTCACTTCCTTAAAACCATAACATTGTCGAAAAAGGATTATTGCTAGCTTCACAACTATTAATATAATTCTTTAAAGCATACCAAAGCAGAAAAATATAAACGTCAATATTAAAATAAAACTCGAAATGTTGTTGCTTGTACTTACTGGCTTTAGCTCTATGATTAATGAGGATTCCTTGAGTTTGTAAGCGTGATCTTCTCTCGTGTACGTGTACCAGACAAGTAAACGCCGTTAAGACTTCATTTCAGTTATCGGAAGGGTTACTTGGATTGACAGCTCGTAACAACTACTTTTGGAGAGCCTTCTAGTAATAATATTTGCCTGGCTCTGGATAAAGTTTGTAATACCGATTACGGCATGCCCTCTTTATGTGAACGAAAAAAAAAAAAAAAAAAAAGGATGCCGGACTACGCAAGTGTGACGAAGGATTATAGCGCAGCTGTGAATCTGCACAGGACCTATTTGCGAGGAGAGGCTTTTCTGCTTGTCACCGTCGCTTGTCTCATAAAACGTCCAGCGGCTGTTAGCATAACGGTACACACGTTAACGCAAGCTCACTGTCAACTAGCATAGCAAATCTTACGGTAAGTAAAGGACAACCCATCAGGCTAAACCCGACTAAAAACTAATGGTTTAGGTCCTATTGCCTACAGCCATTGAAAAAATTATAATACCAATAATCAAATGTGCGAATAATGATGGATGCATTTGTGTACACTATTTATTCAGAAGTTGGTATTGATAGGTTTCATTGAAGGCTAAGATCATTAAAACTTTTTATTTGTTCTAAGCTTTAGTCAAAAGTTTTCTCTAAATTCCACATTGATGTTTCGAGAAGCAGCGCTCAGAGATCCAAAACAGCACACGCGATAAACCATCACACGAATTGGGGCATTCGGAATGACAATGAAATTTCTGATAATTTGGCAAAAGTCGCAATACTCGAAGGGACACTATAAAGCAATCCCGTTAGGCAGCTTCCATAAACCACGTAACTCCATTTTGGCCTCCTGAGATCCCCGTTTCCCCTCCTCCACGTAGCCCGACGTGGCTTTTGCCTCCCCTCCCCCCCCCCCTCGTGGCACGTAGCTTTTTTCCCTATTGAATCCAGAAGACATTTTGCGCTGTTTTAGTGTTTTCTCTTTTCAGACTGTCGTAAATTACATACGGAGATAATTAAATGACGGAAATAAATATTCACGTGCTGTTGTGTATTCTGTACCTTATTTCAACTGTAAAAAATGATATTAATGAAAAGCTAAGTGGCTTGGCACGGGATGCCCCCACTCCCACACAGCTTTCCAGCCAACACCTCTCCTCCCCCCTAGACCGAGTCACGTAGTTTATGGACGCTCCTTTACCCCGTACGGATTTCATCCATAAAATAAGAAAGACGGCTTACCAACTATGAAAAACAATAAAAGAGGAAAAGCGAAGATGTTACGCTACCATTCAACCAAAAATACCAACGAAACACTGATATAATTGCATAAATATGCATGGGCGACACGTATCTTAAAAAATCAATGTTAGAATAGGGCACGGTTGTTATTCAGGCCACATGTATCGAATAGAAGTGAGTGAAACTCCTTGCTCTGAAAGAACATATGACAGAATTAGCCAATCAGTGTACTTAGACCTTACTCTTTTTTTTTTGCCTGCACAAGATATAGTATTCCACAAAACAGTTTACTAGATAATCTTATGAAATTATACGTTCGTTTACCAACAAAAACCGTAACCTTTTTATACCAGTTTAATCCATAAATTTTAACAACCATCACAAGATTCCTGGACGAAGGTAGCCTTTATATGTGAAATGGACTCATGAAGTTCCACCTAAACTACAAAAACGACCACGAACCAGCTTGCTGGAGAACAGGAAACCACTGGAAGAAACGTCAACACAGATCAACATACAGTGTTACCAAACCACTATGAAAAAATGAAGAAAAGTAAACTGTAGTGATAATTGTAATTATATTTGTAAAAACAGATAAATAAACAAACAAACCCTAAAGCGACTGTCAATGCCTTCACCACACAGAGCAAACTAATTCGGATAAACTTTAAGCAGTTTCAAACATATCGGCCCTGAATACTTTCGTCCTGCCTCCGGTTTTGAGGAGGTTTTCCGCAGCCATCACATAACACAGCGCCTGTGTAATGCCTCATAAACTACACATTACACAGAGATAAGTACATTTTTCCCTTTATTTTCCTTGTGGCTTCACGCCTCGTTAACAGCGAGGTCATTACAGGGGGGACAACCATGGCCTTTTGAAGGAACCTTCCCGGCATTCGTCTGGAGTGATTTGGGGAAACCATGGTAAACTCAAACCTGGATGGCCGGACGGGGATTCGAACACACATCCTCTCGAATGCGAATCCAGAAACAAATTTTCATTTATCTCACAGGATGAATATTGTTCAGTCTGCCAGTAAAGGCCCCTGCCAGGCAGACCTCACACACAACGCGCCTGCACGCCGGGATACATATACGACTCCAAACAGGCGCAGAGACATCAAAACAAACCAGGAAAACAAATAGAATCATCTAGAAGCTAAGTGGGACTATTTCTTACAGAGGTCGCCGTACTACCACACAACGGAATTCCTGCGCCAGGCCGCCTATATAAGCGTAGCCGGCCGCTCCACCGCCAGTTCCGGCCTGACCGCAGAACCAGCTTCAACTACAGAAGACCACCGGAAGTTCGCGAGAAGTAGAAGCCGTCTCTCTCTACCCCGGATCAGGACCAGGCTAAATTTCTCGACGGTCATCCGCTAACTGTACCACATTTGTTATTGTTTACCAGTGTTTTGTGTACATAGTAATAAACCTCCAGGAACCATTAAGTGTTGTTCACTTCAGTGGCGACAAGGTTGGGATAAGAACTCTCGACCATCATGGCTACGCCAGCAGCACCTACGGAATGGCAACAGTTCCTCCAAGGACTTCTACATCAGTTCTTCGAATCTCAGAGACAACTGATTGCGGAAGTCAGGAATCTCCGCCAACCCACGGCCCCGCCTCCGTTCCCAGCATTCAACGTCGACGTCGAAGAATGGGAGACCTACGAGAAGCGCATAAAACAACACTTCGCAATTCATCACATATCCAAAGAAGAAGACCAGCGTGCATATTTCCTTTCCTGGAACCAATCAAAGCTGTATGTCTTGCTCACCAAACTTCAGCCACAAGACCCCGACACCCTCACCTTCACGACCATCTGTACGACACTGAATGCATACTACAGACGCCGGTACCATGTCGTCGCGGCCCGCGTCGAATTCTATCAATGCCGGAAGAAGCCCGATCAGACGTATCGCCAGTGGGCGGCCGAACTCCAAGGCCTTAGCAGAAAATGTAAGTTTCAAACTCGTTGTTCCCACGAATCCTACGCCGACGACATGGTGCGTGATCACATCATACAGGCTGCACCAGATGCCGCACTCCGGCATGACGCCCTCAAGTTAGAGGACCCATCCCTGGAGCAGGTCATCGAACTTGCCTACAAATTCGAAATATCTACGGCCGCAGATCGCCGCCTGGAGTCCTGGGCGGATGTGGCCGCAATCCGAACCGACGTAGAGGACACACAGGACGTCGCCGCCATCCAGAGCTCCCAGTCGCGCTCCTCCCGACACCACAACCGGGGACCGCTTCCTCAGAAGGACATCGAACCGGCCCGTTCCGGCAGGGGCACCAAGTCTCGGCAGCAGCAGCGGATCCCGCAGCGCCGACGCCGCAGCCCGCTCCGCCTACCCTCCTGCCCCGCCTGTTATTCAGCACATGAGAGGGAAAATTGTCCGGATCGTTGGGCTGAATGCTCACGTTGCGGCAAGGAAGGACACCTGGCGTCCGTCTGCCGCACCAACACCACCAATGCCAATCCCGGCTCTCGCCGCCCAGGGTCTTACCAAGACAGGTTGAGCGGCGCACCTATGGATATCAATCAGGTAGACACTTCCACAGCATCCAAACTTTTTATTGACGTTACGGTCAATGGCAAGCCCCTGCGCCTACAAGTCGACACAGGAGCAGCAGTCTCATTGCTTAATTATACTACTTATGTGCAAATTGGCTCGCCCCCCCTCTCGCCGGCCCCCAAGCGCCTCCTGACATAACAAACAGGAAATAGCACTCCTGGGACAATTCACAGCAAACGTCATGTATAAGTCTGTACATCGTTCAGTCCCCTTTTTAGTAGTTAACAGTTCTCTCACAGCAGACTTATTTGGACTGGACGCTTTCCGCTTATTCGGATTTTCAATTGAGGATAACATACACCTCGTATCTCAGCATGTTCCTTTTCCTGAAGTGGACGCCCTTTGCACCGAGTTCAGGACCTGTTCTCACCAGGCGTCGGCTGTGCAAAGGACTTCGAAGCATCACTCCAACTCCGGCCGGACGTACGGCCTCGATACTTCCGGGCACGCCAGGTACCCGTAGCGCTTCAACAACCACTTCAGGAAGAACTTCAACGTCTCCAAGACGAAGGGATCCTCCAGCCGGTGCGGTTCAGCCCCTGGGCCACGCCGTTGGTCATAGTTCAGAAGCCAGGACGCCGCTTACGTCTCTGTGGTGACTTTAAGACCACCGTCAACCCGCATCTGCTGGTAGACGACTATCCACTTCCGAGACCGGACGACCTCTTCCGTAAACTAGCAGGAGGTACCTACTTTACAAAAATTGACCTGGCAGAAGCATACCTTCAAATCCCTTTGGATATCCAGTCCCGACAATACACAGTCATCAACACTCCCTCTGGCCTCTTCCAACTCAACCGGCTCATGTTCGGCTTGGCCAGTGCTCCAGCGATTTTTCAACGGTATCTCGAACAACTTCTCCAGGATATTCCGGGATGCATCAACTATCTCGACGACATAGTCGTCACGGGACCCTCCGCTGCCGAACACATGACCAACCTCCGCCTACTCTTCCTCCGCCTCCGTGCAGCAGGATTGAAATGCAACCTTTCCAAGTGTCAATTTTTTCAACAATCCATTTCCTACCTGGGTCACATCATCGCTCAGGAAGGCATTTCCCCAGCATTTTCCTATGTGGACGCTATTTCCAACTTACCTCGGCCTCAG
>JARYHS010013630.1:137479547-137843112 GCA_031002005.1 Vandiemenella viatica | reverse complement strand
GTTGTATGAGGTGTTTCCCATTAATGTTTTTTCCATATTTTATTGGTGAATAAGGAAGTGCCATTACATAATCTCATAATGATTGTTACTGGTCTCACTGTTCACAACACCTAAGGATTTATTGAACATGTCTCAGAGCATAAATGTTTTTGAAGTAACAATGTGTATAAATATTAAGCAAGGATATAGAATAATTTTCACTAGTTGCATGCTTCAGAAATTTAATCAACTAATAATAATTAATCATGGAAATGTAAAAGCACCATCAGCTGAATAAGATTTCATTGTTGTAATCTTGTACTCAGTACTTCTTCCTTCTAATTTAATCTCCTAAGGGTGTAAATCAATAAGTTGTAACAAATTGTGTGACTGTATGACATAGTATTATTGTTCACACTTTTTATGATATAATATGATGATTAAGATCTTAATTAGCTAAAGTATAATTAACCAGTTGTTGCAGTAGACTCTGCACATTTAAAAAAAGAAAAGAAAAAAAAAGCAAAGAGTGTTGAAGAATCTTGTAGATAATTCTCTGCTGTTCATTCAGAGTCAAAACAAAAATGCTTGAGACACAAAAAAAACAACTTTAAATCACTTTATTGTTGCTCTAATTTAAGTACAAACTGCTTAGATAAAATATTTCTGAAATGTTCAAATAGCTTAAACAGTTCATTCACAATAGACTGACTTTACTTATTGTGGTAAGAAAAATGAGATTTCATTTTTTATGAGCATCTTATTCGAGTGAATCATACTTTCAAGATGTGAGCAATCAAATAGGCTGACATTTTTTCACTAAGAATCAAGAGTATTTTTAAAAATGCTTTCCAGCATACAGTTGCATAATATGAATTATTTGGAGTTATCATACATGCACTACAGATCGAATTTACTGCAGAATAAGAAAAATAGTGAATTGCATTTCCATAATTGCAGCAAAAAGTGAATTTGTGTTCTCATAATTCTACAAAGAATTACATGAAATAATAATTTTAGAGATTATTTTTACACTGAATTCTGCCTGTAAACTGAATAAGGCCACATCATTAAAATATCAGCACTGGAAGCATAAAGTTAAAATCATAGATAATGGGTGTTTGAAACATACAGTTACGCAAGGAACTGTACTTTTGTATCCTTTACTTATCATTCTATAATACTTAAATTCTTAATTTTTTTCATGGACAGTGGTGTAATTAAACACCATAAGGCAGTTATCATAATAATTTATGTCTTCTGGGGCCACAAACCTTCACTGAGAGGGTTACTTTATCTGTTTGATGTGAAAACAACATTGAGTAGTGAATTACAAAAGCATAAACAAAATTACAAAAAATATATTTATTTGTTTACCATAATACCAAGAATGACAAATAATTATATTGCTATGACAAAAGGAACCATTTATTTCTCTCACATTTGACCAGAATGGAATTAAGAATGATAACTTGAAACAATTTTAATTCGAGTATTTGAATATTATTCAGGCCTTTGTTAATTTCAGTCCGAGTTTAATTTTTTCTGTGTAAATACTAACAATTTCTCATTTATGAGTACATCAATATTTACATATGTTTATTGAAACAGTTTACAAAAATCCAACATTTTAAAAATATAATGTCTGCATTTTTAAAAATTAATATCATCTTTTATAATTATATACTGTAGTGGGTAGAAAACCCTTTTACATTTCTACCAAATTCTGTAATAACCATTTCTGTAATATTTCCATTGCATACAATTTGAAGGTCATAATGCGATAATGTAAAACAACCAAAAATCTTATGGAGGCATAAATTGAGATTCACAAAAGTTTATCAGATCAATACTGAGATTTCATACTGTGCTGTTAGGGTGTCCTTCTAATTTTGTTTTAGAAAAAATTAAAATGTTCAAAGAAAGAAAAATTGTAATCAGGAAAAAAAACCACCAAAACAATTACAAAATGTCCAGTCTTCTTCATAACAGCTGATTATAATTTATTAAATAACCATCATTCATAGTAGAACCATTTCATTGTATATTTTTAATGACTTGAACACAGCTATCCACCATATGATTTACAATATTCTAATAAAGAAATTTATATCAATGCTCTATTAGAGGATAATATCATACCTTGTTCTTTACAAATGAAAATTAAAAGAATTAAAAATATTTCCGGTGAAACTACCTGATCTACACTGTTTCATTCAAATGCATAGCTAGCTAGCATTTATATTAAAGCAAAATATACAGGATATATTTCAGAAGAATGAACAGAAATAACTAAGGATCTTAAATAACTAATATCAGTAGGAACTTTACATCCTACTAACTGCAGTGTAAATTTTGACAACTTCAGTGGAATAAGCAATTTATCTTTGCAATGATCCTTCATAAAGTCTCCGCTATTTCAACATAAAAAATAAAAACAAAAGTTGCAACAAGTAACATTATTTATAGCCACAACCCACAACTGACATACACATTGTACTGTAACAGCTTTAAAATGTCAAGGCCGCTATCTTCAGATATTAAGCACCAACTAGTCCAAAATAAAATCAGCCTAGAGGCACACGAGAGTTGAGTAACGTTTTGTCATTGAGAGCAAGTAGCGGTGCCATTGGAAGTGGCCCAGCGACCAGCAAGGTACTCTACAACAGAAGTGTGTTTGGCCTCTCTAGCCAACTGTAAGGGAGTTGCCCCCTCCTGATTGCACAGGTTTGGGTCTGCTCCTGCTGCCAGCAGCTGTTTCACTACTGCCACTTGTCCAAATAGGGCTGCTGCATGCAGCGCACTCTCACCATTCTGTAATAGGAAGAAAAAAAAATCATCCAGTTATATTAAAAAGTCATCAAACCTTGAAGACAGTAGAACAGTAAAAATGTTCTTTCAGAATTAAATTAGAATAATAGTATGTTTTCTAAGAAAACAAATTTCATTAAAGTACCTTTTATCAATAAATTTCTAAACACATTTATTTATGTCATTTTGCATTCACCATGTTGAAATCCCAGTAGGCACTAAAGCAAACAAACTTTTTACTAAGCAATCACATGTATTTCATTTGTGCATTTTTCAATTATTTTCACGCTATATGCAATAAATGACCTATATGTCTAGTAAATTTATTCTAATCTGTAATATGAACTCCAAATACAAGTAAAGTTGGTTATAAATTAAGCAAATAATGTGGGAAAATGATATGTAAATTTTTTTACATCTTTATTTGAAACTGCTTTCTTTCTTTTCTTTTTTTTTTTTTAAAAAAAAAAAAAAAAAAAATTGCATGTAATGAAAACCTCTAAACAATTATACATCAAAATATTTTCTTTTAAAGGAATGGCAGATTAAATATTCAACAGTGAACCTATTTTTAAAAATTACTAAGGAATTAATATTTTTTAATTTTTTTTAATAATCTGAAACATTTTTACAAATAACAACGCAGCAAGGTCATTGAGAAACTAGAGGAGTAAGAGGTGTACACTTCTTAGGGTGTTTGTACAAGACTTAATTTCTTCTTAACTATTCTTCAAACAAACTTTGAAACATGCTTGGAAAAAAAAGGAAGCTTGTCTAAATACCAAACAATGAACTGGAGCAAGATTGTATAGTAAAAAGTATAATAATAGCTACTGAAGCAAAAAAGAAACTTTTACATAAAAGTGAGCTAATATTATAACTCGGCATCAAAATTTGCCAAAAGATTTATTCTAAAATTATAAGAAACAGAGGACAAGAATAGCTATTTACAGGAAAATATCAAGAACTCAAATGATAAAATGAGAACTATCAGGAATGGAATAAGATAGAAAACAGGAAATTATGTTAATCATTCAAAATATATAAATATAAAAAAATGTTTTTTTCAAAAAGTAGGAGAACTTTTTAAATAATTAATAAATAGTTAACCTTTGTGGTAAGAAATTTTGGAACAGTAAAAACATACATGGCTAATACCATAAGGGTTCTTTCCAAAATAAATTTTGAGATTTGGTCGGCAGAGAAATAAAACATGTCACACTCTTTAATATTATGATTGCTTCAGTGTCTGGATAACAGAATTGGATATCCATTAGCATGACTTCTTTTTCCTTTTTTTTTTTTTTTTTTACCTAACAAATCTGTGTCACCAAACATTTCCTATATTAATTTTGTTTTTGATCTTGCAAAAATGTTTGAATGTGAGAATTATGAATTATTACTGATAGAATTGTTTAGTATACAAAAAGTTTTCCTTTTTGATTTGAAAATCAGATCAAGAACAAGTTCAACACACTAACGTAACATACCACAAGTTCAATTTAACTGTGATGGAGTGTACAATCTGATGGCAATTTCCCCATAAATCTATTTTTCCTCTATCCTGTATCTGCCTATTTTGCTTTCTACAAATTTCAACTTTAAATCCTTTCAGTGTTTTTGGTAAATTATCCATCATTTCCCTTGGTAACTTATTCTAATCACTGGCACCCTTGCCTACAAAAGAAAATTTTCTCCCTGAAATCAAATGTCAGCTTATTGACATGGTCAACTTTTTCGTTCCATGCAATACTACTAATTCTTCCACCAATATCTTTCCATGCCTCATCACTAATAAATATATGCCTTGTACATTCCCATGACTCTCTTCACCACCCTTCTGTCTTCCAGTGAATCCCATTCCACCTTTTTTTTATCATAACCTGTTCTCAGTTTTATGATACACAATGTTCTTACTCTAGAAGTAATTAAATTAAATTCTGTTAACACACATTATGTAAGAAATTATGTGCAGAAGATTTTTATTCAAATTATTTCAATAACTTACAGGAATTTAAGACACAAGGAGTATAAAATTATCTGGTATTCACACTGATGATAAACTTAAATTACATGAACAAATCATATTTCTACTCAAGAAGTTAAGCAATACCACCTTTGCAATAAGAACACCGTTTAACAATAATTCTGGAACTTAATAAACAGGTGTAATTCATTTATTTTCATTCAGTTATGTTTTATGGAATTTGGAGAAGCAGGCTCATAAAAAGGGGGAAAAAAGTCTTCAAGAAGATCAAACACCATTATCATTATTACAAAGTGTTAATTATTTATTTAAACTCACGCGTGTTTAATAAGCTTCCTAACAATACAAAGCTATCTATAGATAACTAACATATATTTGCAGAAAAACTGAAAGACTATCTTATTGCCAACTACTTCTACACTACCAATGAATTTGCATAAACACTCAATTGTACCTTATACAAGCTATACAAAATGGAATTGTAAATTTTGATGTTCAGATCCATGTGTTTGTTCAATTGTTATACATAGTGTGTATTTATTCACAAAAGTGGGTTAATCTATTAGCAGCAGGCACATAGGCAATTGGATAAATGTTGCAGGATTTCAATAATCAATGTAATTGTTTCAAGAACACTTTGAACTTCTGTCAATTATTGTGTTATCAAATAGTACCCTCAATAAACTCAGACGGAACCATTCCAATGTTACACCTTATACATGCAAATCATGTCGCAAAAAAGAGATCTGCTGATAAAACTCAAAATTAAAATAATTTTTTAGTATTAATTACTAATTGGGTAACTGATAGTGTTGGTTGTCTACTAGTTCTTTGGAGATGCACTTCTCTCACTACATATTAATGCATCCAAAAGAAGAATTTTTTAATTCATCAGGATTGCACAATATTTGACTTTGCAAACAGGATAAAAATATTTTCATGGTACTGTACTGAAACTTTTGACATTAAACATTCTGAGCTAAACACACGACCAACGGTCTTCTGTAGTTAAACAAACCATAATAAACAGAAATTATTGGTCATAATACTGCATTGTTAAGTGAAAGAGAGCCCTGCAGCAGACATAATTATTCTAACAATGCTCTTAAGTATGATAATTAAAGTCCAATCTCCCATTCTCTACCCCCATGGAGTTTCAGCCCTCAACCTCTTCATGCAAAACTGATAACTGTAAATCAAGTGAAATGCAATTAGAATTTTATGGAATTTTTGGCATTCAAAAAATCAGATACAGTTTATAGATTTTATGAATGGAAAAAATGAAAATAGTACACACAGTTTATGAGTCCAAGATCAAATCACAGGTTTCAAATGGAGTAAAAAGAATGTAATCTCTAGATAAGAAAATATATACGCATATCACTCACAGGAAGCAAGCCAAGATTAGGCCTATACTTCAACAGCTCTTCAATAACGGCAGTGTGGCCTTTATGAGCTGCTTTAAACAATGGTGTGGCACCATCCTGAAATATTGAAACAACAAATGTCAAATGATTTAATTTCTTACATTCTTAAATAATGCAATTTTAAGATGTCATATCCAATGCCTCAAACATATCACAAAATGTTCCACGTTAACAAAACTACTGAGATGTGACATAATAATATGATTTTCCAATCAAGCAGAAACTGAACTCACATGTCGAGTAGCATCAACTTTTGCGCCCACTTTTAGCAGCTGTCGAACAATATGGTCGTGGCCCATCTGGGCAGCTATCCAAAGTGGGGTTGCACCATCAGTACGCCTTGGCTCCGGGTCTGCTCCCTGGGCGAGGAGAAAGAGTAGCACTTTCAGGTGTCCATTTTGTGCAGCTATGAAGAGTGGAGTGGCTCGATCCTGAAAACAGAAGCAAATTCTAAATTAAAACGCAGAACAAACCTATTAATACACTATAGTTAATTCACTAAATCAGTGCAATCTGGATTTGTGTGTTACTTAAATGTCAGGAATTAAGAAATTATTCTAGGTTATAATAAATGCTAAGATAAACAAATCATATTTTTTAAAGATGACAGCAGAAAGAAATAGAATCAGGCAGCGTTTCTCAACCTTTTTCAACTCAATGGCCAGTAAATTGTCAGAAATAACTCATATTGGCATAGTGTTTTACCTATGTGTATATTATGTTGAACTTATTGTATTGTACCATTATAACATAATAAATCTAAATAAATCATAATAAATCCTATGGAAACATTTGTGAAGCTGTAAGTGAACTATTAGACCAGACTATTAATATTTTGTAACCAGATGAATAATAATGTTAGTACCATAAGTTGGAAGCTACACTATACCATCGACCTACATGTACAAAATGAAAGACACTAGGCCTTCTATTTATTTTTGTTTAATTCACCACTCTTAAGTGACCAACCCTACCATGTACCACTGTACCTTACCCCTACTACAAGACCCTCAGAAAACAGTCATTTACTTAATCTTTAAACGAACTGTGTTCTTTTTGATGCCAGCAGGAAACGAAGTAGGGACAATGCTGTCCAGCCCTGGTCTTGGTAATGCCAGATTTTTGTCTGGTCGTTGATATAACGGTGGCTTTTAAATCCCTGTCCAGCCATCCAGATTTGAGTTTTCCATAGTTTCACCAAATCACTCCAGGCGAATGTTGTGATTGTTCCTTGGTTTCTTCAAAAGGACATGGTCAAATTTTTTCCAGTTGCTTGCCCCCAGTCTTTTCCTGCCTTTAATGACTTTGACGTTGATGGGGAGTAAAAAAAAAAAAAAAAAAAAGACCGGCTTTTAAAAAGTTGTGCCTACAATTTATACTCACTAATAGTACAAATTTATAATATTAGGCCTGTGGACCATATGAACCATCTTCCTAAACCACACAGGTTGAGACACACTGGAATAAGGTATTAAAAATCAAGAAATGTGAAAAAGCAACTGATAAGATGAATAGAAACAAAGGTCAAAAAACTAAATGTACGTAAGTTACATAAAACTCTAGAAATTCTTCTTTTTTAAATATATATATATATATATATATACATCCAAGAAAAATTAATAAATAAGTATAAAAACAAAACTGAAATATTTTTGATAATTTCAAAAAGTTTATTTCATTGCTTTTATAGATACACTTTGTTTACGTATCTGTTAGTATTGGAATTTTCCATAACTTTATGATTATAATAATTTTGTGTGGTCCTGATAACAAAGTGATAGAACTTCTAAACAGCTGCAAAATTTGCCTCTCCATGCCCTCTTACCTATTTGGATTAAACACTTTACAAAATTGGATATGGTGTACTGTACCTTCATGTGCGTATTAACTTTGGCACCCCTGCTAACCAGTTCCTTCACTACATCCAAGTGACCACACTGGCAAGCCACAAATAGAGGTGTTCCACCATCCTGAAATCATTGCAGAAAAAATTTCAGCTCCAAATATTGTTTCCATTATTTTAAAGTTTTATGACACTAAAAATTCCGAAATACACATCTCCTTTAATTTAACAGTACAAAGACTTTAAAAAATGCTCTAATTTTGAAATTGTAATTCAAATAACATTTGAAATCTTGATTTGTGCAACAGCTTTTGAAACATAAAACAGAAGACAAACTATGAGAAATAAAGAGAATGAGAATCAGACATACTGACCACACTAGGTGAGTCGACAGGTGCTCTGTTGTTGAGAAGCACTTCTGCAACGTCTAGAAAGCCGCCCTGAGCCGCGAAAAACAGAGCCGTCGTGCCAGTCTGAAACACATCACACCATGCTGCTTGTCACATCAAAGTTTTAGTATCAGCGATTACGTCGGATATATTCTGACACAGTTTAACAAATCAATTTGTGATTGAACACCAGGCTGGAAGGATATGGGTGATACATACAAAGCTAGATGGGGAAGAAAGGAAAACCCATATCAAGATATTAATGTAAAACTGTATTTGGTTGTTCAAAGTCAAAATAATAATTTGAGTTTAGCGTCCAACAAAAGAAACAAACATTGGTAGCATTGCATCATGCACCCAAACAAGAAGTAAAATAATTCCCTTCGTTCAGGGACCAGCAACGTGCAGTGTTATTTGTTTTATACCTAGAGTAGAACTGAAGTGAACCAAAGAGCGGAAAAAACTTTATGTTTTTAATTTTTTCTTTTAAAAATAAAAATGAGAATAAGAACCATGAGACCACAAGAGCTTTGTGTAAGTTTCCAATGCTGGCCTAGAAACGGCCGATGACCGTCTGCACTCTACAAAACACCAGCAGATGGATAGCTGGCCGCAAAACAATTGTTGAATTACAAGTAGGTAAGGTATGTGGCTTCTAAATTACAACATGTGTGGGTAGTGCAGATAGCATTACAAGGAGTCATCTGAATCCAGATGATTTGTCATGATATTTCGGCGATCATATTCTGAAGCAATCTTTTGCTGAAAAATCTTCACCAAAACTAACTGCACTTTAATCCAATCCCAAGGTACAAACACAAGTAGAAAAGTTTGTAAGTTTATCCCAACGTAAAAATATTGGATGCAACTTTAGTCTACAGTCATTATTCTCTATACTGTTTTACCATAGAAGCAAACGAACATAGGTGCAGTGGCTACATTCTTAACTTCCAAATAAGAAAAAGTATAAATTAATCTGCAGCAAGAAATAGCCTGGTTTGATTTTTGGTAAGTGAGAGGCGTTATGCAGCTCATTTTTTAAATAGATTATCGGACTGTTAAGTTGTTGAAAACACCCCCTCCCCCATACAATAAAAATAGTCTGAAACAAATGTGTATCTTCAATGTAGCTCCCCTCAATTACCCTGCAATCGGTACCTCAACTCTTCTGACTTAAACTTAGAAGAGTTTTCTTTTCATCCAAGATATAATTTAAGCTATTCTCTTTTTTTTATTTTTTTTATGGCTTTAAGTCTTGTCAATGTTGAGATCATTAGAGGCGGGAAAGGACTGGGGGAAGCAACGGGAAGGAATTCGGGCATGGCCTTTTTGAAGGAAGCATCCTGGCATTCGCCTGGAGTGATTTGGGGAAAAAATGGAAACAGGGGCGTAGCTACCATAGGGCTAGGCGGTGCAGTGCACCGGGCCCTCACTCTCAGGAGGCCCCCGAGCGCATCTAAGGGGCCCCCAAGCACAGCTCAGATGGCCCATACCAGCAACTTGGCAGAGTTAAAAAAAAAAGTCTCCCATATGGTCTTAGGGCCCAAAATAATTTTATTTTGCACCGGGGCCCTTGTTGACCTAGCTACGTCACTGCATGGAAACCCCAAATCTGGATGCCCGGATGAGTATTCGAACCCATGTCTTCTCGAATGCGAGGTCAGAATCTTGTAATGAATTAAAATGTATAGTGTTATTAGTACCAAGTGTTCCCACGGTTTGTGTGAATGTTGCCGGTTCGGCATGCCAAACGAACAGACACGTGACGGAAAAAAAGCGTCCAGGTTTACACGCCCCGCGGGTGTCTGAAAATGTTCTACCTGACTTGAACATCCAGGGGGTTTATAGCCACCATAAATAACTATGGCCCGCTTTCTATTTTCTCACGTTTCGGAAAAGACCGGCCGAAAAGTGGTGCCGGTGAGCGAAAATGTACCTCAGTGCCGTTTCATAGTAAATAGGCACTGTCTGAGAGTGGTGGGAGACGATCCAGCCAATAGAAAAGCTGCAATCAATTTATTAACGTGTTGGTGTTTTTTGTTTGTTTTGTGATCCACTCAGATGCGGTTACTTTGGTGAGCGGCGCGGTAATTCACCAAGGGCAGGACGACACATCGAGGGGCCCCTACAGTAGGTGATCGGGGCCCCCCATCAGCCGGCGGGCCCGGGTACTTTTGACCCGCTTACCCCCCCCCCCCCCTAACGCCGGCCCTGGGTTCAGATCCTCATCTGATCAGGCGACAGGTAACCTTCACGGCGCTGTGTGGCGGGAGAGGGCTCCCAGCTCGACAGGCCTGGACACCACAGCAGAACCCCGTGGCGCCATTCATGCGAGGGTCCGAGATCGGTAAATCTTCACTCACGACGAAAACTTCTACAATCGATTTCACCCAGTAACTGACCTTGAAATATTGCTGTAACTGTTTGACATTAAAGATATTCAATGATATGTAGTTGTTTATATCAGAATAAAACAAACTTCATGTTTGCATAATTTCACAATGATTAAGTTGTAATAAATTGTACACCCACTTTTCAGTTCTTCTATTGATTCCAATAATATTTCATGTGTTAGCTTAAACTTAATTATTATTTTGATATTTAAACTTGATAATTTTATTATTGATGAAACAGTATGATATAGAATTTACTTTCCCTACAAAAGCAGACGCTACAATGTTAACCGATCAACTACCACGCTCGGTAAAGATATTCTAATGTGGGTGCAACAGCAGTCAAACGTACAGTTTTCTTCAAGAAATACGTAAGCTAAAGGAAAGATGGAAACAGTTCATTGTAAACGAAGTAAAATATATTGAAAAATAATAGTATGTAAATTACTTGTTTTCATTCTAATCTCATCATATGATATAGTTCATGCTGAGCTGAAATAACACATATCGACTTTATTTTTTGTTTTATTCCTTTAGAGACTCGTGAACGTTGATATCTTTAGAGCAGGTAGACGGACTTGGGACAAAAGACAGGAAAAAAATTCAGTCTTTCGAAGCAACCATTACGACATTAGCCTGGGGTTATTTCGGTAAAACATCGGAAATCTAAACCTGGGTGGCGGGACGGGAATCGAATGCCAGGTTCAGACTCCGAATCACATATCAACTTTCAAAGTCTTCATTCCTTCAGAGAAATCAGAACTTTCGACCGAACCTGGTTGATGAACAGTTAACGCTGGACACACTAAGACTTGTGTGCTTTTTGAAGCGGAGTCTTAGACTCTATCCCATATATCAAATTAGAGGAGACCAGATCCGTTACAGCACTGTTCACTTAATAGCAAGTTAAACAGCACAGCACTGCGTACAGGAAGATTCGCAAAGCATAAAGAAACTCAGGTCTTGTAACTGTACTAAAAGGATTGCTTTAATGTTGATAACTCTTCAGTGATTAATATGAATCTTTGAAAACGTGCGCACTAGTGTTTCGAAAGCAGTAGTTTCCGCAGTAAACACATTCGACATCAATATCAGTTACAGGAAACTTACAAATATCTTAGGTTTTCGCACCTTGTAAACAAGTTGAGGACATTGCACAAATATTTCTTAGAACACATCATATTTCTGTTTAGATATTTTTCACTTCAATTGCCTTTCTCAGAACTACGTCATTATTTTTGACGCAATGATGTATAGATTAAAGTATTCGGTAATTACTATCTGAGAAACTTCCGAAGTCTCGTATGATACAAACTAAGCTTGTGGAAACTGTAGTATATAGTGGCATCAGAGCCTCCCAGGACAAGACACATCATAAGCAGAGTCATGCCGTCGAGTTACAGAAACTACAGTTGGAGAAGTTAACCGTAGAGGCAGAGTCAGTATTGTATGGAAGTCTCACGGGTACATCACACAAACCGTAACATCTTCCCTTCAAAGCAGGATGATTAACATGCAGTTACGTAATGAACCGTCTGTTATATGAAAAAAGGTGCTTTTTTCCTTATTCGACAAAAATAACAATGACACGCGACAACGTGGGCGAAGAAAAATGCAGCTACATTTTTTTAAATGGTATATGCTTTATAGCCATTCGCCAAGCTCTTAGTGGTCTTTTTCATTGTTCCGTTAACTGAGTTTTGAATGTGGCAAACATGTTCATAGTAAGAACAAAATGTCCACAAAATAGTATATATTGAAAAGAAAGTTATTAATAGTAATCGAAATCTTTATCGGGATCCGTACAAACGGTATCGCATTATTTGGAACAGAAACCGATATTCATCACGATCAGTCGTGATTCTCACTGCATTTGCAATATTCTTGACTACAAATTAGGAGTTCACAATTGTCCGTGCGTGTAACTTCGATAAGAAGACCTAACTTCGTCCTATAAATTTTTGAAAAATAAAAAACCAAATGATGGAATTAATGCGCAATAGCTAGCTGATTTAATAGCCAGATCAGATCACAAAATTCATCACATACAAAAGCACTATACATTTTGAGAAGACTTACTAACCAACAGAAATCACACCGACGTGCAACCGAGCCTAGTGTGAAGGCGGTAACGCTGAGCCTGGCATCAACTCAGCTCACAAGTGCATTCAAACAGTCGACCCCGGCAGCGCAAGGGTCGACTGTTCGATTCCAGCAAGGACATCGACGTTTTTTAACTTAGCGTTATATCCCTCCTGTGTTCTCCTTACTTATGTGAATGCAAAACAATGGATATACACTTTGACAGACGACGTATTCTAGGGGTGAAAAACATTAATTACAAGGAACAATTATTTACAATCTTGCGAAATCATTTAGAACAAGCTGCACCTGGCTGAACGCCATTTTAATCACATTACACTGGCACTGCAACAAAGTGGATAGACGTGCCTTCACCATACGATCACATGTAAGATGCTGGAGCGGCTCGCAATTCTAGCAACACGTGGAAACGTCTAGAGATGCCGACTTGGAGTTCAGCATTTCGAATATGTGAAGTGCGACTCAAAGAGGGGATTACAACTTACAAGCTTTCCTCACATGTGTCTATCAACAGACCTCGAAAAATCCGAGAGAAGCAAAGATAGACGCAGTAAAATGAGTGTAGATAATTGAAACCAGATTTAGTTAGTTGCAGGAAATTGGGTGTCAAGACGAACTAACACTTGCCAGCCGTCGTGAACCATCTTTATATATATAAAAATCTCGTGTCACGATGTTCGTCCGGGATGAACTCCGAAACTACATAACCGATTTAGATGAAATTTGGCTTAATGTGTGTGATTTAGTCCAACTTAAAAGATAGGATGGTTTTTATCTGGATTGTAGACCTCAATATTTATTATTTGCGAAATAAATGTTCATTAAATGTTTGTCATAGGACAATGGTTTGTAATTATTTGTAAGCCACCAAGGCTAAGCGGTCTGCTGGCTCAGTGGTTAGGTCGTCTGACTGGTGATGGGAAGGTCCCCGATTCGAGTCCCTGTCTCGGCGAAGATTTTTATAGACTCTTAATCCGGCATTAACTCCCGGCGCAGCATGCTGTATGAGGTGAAATACGCCTGGACAGTACTGTGGTTCGGATTCGATGTAAAAATGTAGGTCCCCTGTACCAGGCAGGATGGGCGGGCTAGGTAAAGGTGGCTAAGACAGGGGCAGAATGCCCAGCCAGCAGAAACAATGTCACCAGGTCATTACGACCACACGGAATTATTATTATAGTTCCATAAGTTTCTAACAGATAGCGATGTGTTAACTTATCTATTTTTTTTTTATGGCTTTTGGCATCTTAGGCCTTACAGCCAGCCTGATGAGCTTTTTCCAGATAATTGGACACACCACAGGACGGACATGACATTCACAGACACAACACTTAAACACCCATGCCCGCGGCCGGACTCGAACCGGCGACCTTCAGCACTCTAGCCCCACGCTACCGAGGCCGGCTTAACTTATCATACAACAATTGGTTAGCTAGGTTGGGTAATCATCCAGTAGTTCACGTTCTGTTTCAATTTATTTATGCTACATTTTAATCCTAACAGATGGCGTTGTGTTAATTTATCGAACCATTCAGTAAATGGCGTTGTATTTCGATTTATTTATGCTACGGTCTATTCCACGCCATATGTGTGAGTTTCTTCAATTTTAAATGTGCTGTGTATTGTGTTATAATTATACTGTATTGTTGTTCATCGTTTGTGTGTCTTTATACCTAACGACAAAGTAATTGCACACATGAATATAACATTGAAGAAAACGTTACGATAAATTCGAATCGTGTAAGCATTTCTCGCTAACTTATCATTTTTCTTCTTCTTTTTGTTATGGTCAGCTAGACTCCACGTGTCAATTTCAATTCCTCTCCTGTTGTTTTTTCTTTCTTCCTCCCCAGTACTCCTTCATTATTGCACTCCTCTCTACCTTTGAATCCTGCCATATTCAAAGTCTGCTATCGAAAATTTTTTCTTTCCATACAGTTCACTGGTATTATTTCGTTTCAAATCTTTCTAAACCTCTTGAAAGCCTGGTGTCATCCATGCTATAAATGTATCAAAAAAAATATCATTCTTCTTTTTCTGTTACTTTTTTCAATGTTATTTTATATTTCCTAATTAGTTCTTAACTTCCATTTTACTGTATTTTTCAATGGACCCAAAAATTCCGGTTTCACCACTGTATTATAGTGTCTTATTTTAAGGCTTTCAGAAAGGCACTTTTTGTTGTAATTCAAATATTTTTCAGTGAAATGTCGCCAAAGAATCTAACCTCGACAATGCGTGTAGCAGAGAGGCAAGACGCACGACTGTGCCTTCAATACGCCGTGGATATGTACGCCAAGGTTTAAAACAAGCATTTGCGATTTATTCGATACAACCAGGTTGAATTACGATCGGAGGAATACATCCTCTTACGAGATACTGTTATCGGCAATATTTATGAAAATTTAAACGCCAATGATATCGGTAATGCATTTATTTTACCTTCAAGCTACATCGGCAGTTCACGGAACATGCAGGAATATATACAAGATGCGATGACTTACGTACGTCATTATGGTCGTCCAGATTTGTTTATTACATTTACATGTAATCCGAATTGGGAGGAAATACAAACTTTGCTATTACCAGGCCATCAATCAATGCATCCTCATGATGTCACGGCACGTGTGTTCAAACAAAAATTAAAATCATTGATTGATTTAATCGTAAAACATTCAGTTTTAGGTAACACACGTTGCTATCTGTATTTGATTGAGTGGCAAAAGCGAGGTTTGCCTCATTCTCTCATTTTGATTTGGCTTGAAGTTAAAATCCGTCCAGAAGAAATTGATCAAATAATTTCAGCCGAAATTCCAGACCCATTAATTGATCAAGAATTATTTGATATTGTTACCAGTCACTCGATCCACGGACCGTGCGGTGTTTTTAACATGACATCGCCATGCATGGAAGGTGGAAAATGTAAGAAGCGTTTTCCAAAGGAATATACGAATGATACTATTACGGATATCGATGGTTATCAGTTGTATCGCCGCACAAACGCTGAGAATGGTGGCCAAACATTTGCAATGCGAATGTCAAATTCTAGAAACCAAGTTGAAATTGACAATCATTGGGTCGTACTATATTCACCATTGCTTTCTAAAACGTATAAGGCTCATATTAACGTCGAGTTTTGCAGTTCTGTAAAATCCATTAAGTACGTTTGCAAATATGTTAATAATGGCAGTGATTTGGCCATATTTGAAGTTCAAAATATAAATAAAAATGACGAAATAACACGATACCAAATAGGTAGATACATCAGCAGCAACGAAGCTATCTGTCATATTTTTAGTTTTCGCATCCATGAAAGAGACCCTTCCATCCAGCATCTTGCAATACATCTTGAAAACTGTCAACGTGTATATTTCACCGAAGAAAATATTTTCCAAAGAACACTTGAGCCACCAAAAACGACAAACCACAAACTGAATTTTTCACATTGTGTCAAAAATCTGATGTGTTCCGCCAATTCGCAAAAACATTATTATACGTATACCGATGTTCCAAGCTATTTTTCATGGAACAAATTAGGTAAAAAATGGTAGCCACGTAAACAAGGAGAACCACATCCTTCGATCGCAGGCATATTCAAAGCAAAGACTTTACACAGTACATCCAAAACAACGTGAATGTTTCTTTCAGCGTTTGTTATTGGTGAATGTTCCCGGACCAGCTTCTTTCGAATGTTTACGAACAGTTAATGGTCGAGTGTTCAATACGTGTGGAGTGTTGAATACATGTCAAGATGCATGTCGCGAGTTGCAGCTGCTGGTAGACGACAATTATTGGGACCTGACACTTGCTGATGCAGCGTTGATAGCCACGGAGAATAGTATTCGTCAAACCGTTTGCAATTATTTTGACAACATGTTATCCAGCACAATCTTCGAGTTTGTGGGAAAAATATAAAAACAGTATGACTGAAGATATAACTGAAATTTCAGTTTATATAAATAAATAAAAAATAGTTTATTTATTTATTTTATAAATATCAATTTTTATATAATTTCAATTAAGTAATTTGTAATGAAATGTAAATTAATTTTTTTTTATGATCATTTGTCCTTAATTTAAACTCTCCGTAACTCTTTACCAATTAAATTTGAATTTCCAAATCGACTACAATGTTTTTGTCTATATTAGTGAATATTAATTTGCCTACTTGAGGAATTTTAGAATAACATTAATCCAACGTACTATAATTAGTAAGTCACAGCAAAGCGTGACCGGGTCAGCTAGTGAAGTAATAAGACTTGGCGACCAGTTAAGGGTTCCGTTGCCAGGAGCTAACCTACCACTGCTGCTATATCGCCCAGTTTTCCTCTTGTGTTTGTAAGCTGTATTAACCAATAACGCAAATTACGAGTATGACACGATTGCTGTAGAGTATGTAAGAGCCCTCTTCCTGGTTGGGTATGGCAGCTAGATTAATAGCGGGAGCAGCGCAGACCTTTCCAGACGGAATGATCGAGCGGAAACTGTTTCATGGGTCTCGTATTCTTAAATGTGCTGAAAGTTAAGAGCGGATGCGAGTTTCTCGAAATTATTGGACTAAACTTTAAGGCAAGAGAGCCGCGTGAGACTTAATACAATGTTGCGTCCACGAACTACGAAGTGAAGTTTACAAATAAACGTCCAATGATCAAGGGGAATGACAGCAGATAATTTAGGTAAACCGATTAACAACCGTTAATAATACAAAGATCGTCTTAGTACACATCCTCGAGCTTATACTGTAAAAATGAATAATTGGTTATCACACAAACATAAACGAAATTACGGAATACGCTGGACAATGAAAGAACTTGTCTTCAATTACTGAGCTGAATAAAATTATTACAAATATATGCAAAGCACTCAAAAGCCTCATTAATGAGCTCTCATTCTGCTTGTTTTCTCACGAGAACCAATGAATCGACGTATTCACACGGGAAAGAAATTATCCTTCTTGAAAGTCATACTTCAGTTTCTTGTGTAAAATTAGGAGATATTGGAAATTATCTACTCATCTCTTTCGCTACAACATATTTTCAATTCACGAATAATATTTTTGCTTAGTCTTCATTACCTAGTACCGGGTGTGGTGGGTGAGCGGTAACGTTCTGGCCTAGCATTCGTTCAAATCACCATCCAAATTTCGATTTTCCTTGATTTTCCGAAATCACTGCTAGTGAATACCGAGTTGGTTCTTTAAAAAAGCCTATGGCCGAATTCCTTTCCATTCCTTACCCCCGGTATCGCCTCTAGTAACGTTCTATAAGCATAACAAAAGCAAGAAAGAAAGACGCATGATCTGGTGAGAGAGCTTCTTACCGACTGCACAACCTGCCTCTGTGGTAACCACCTACCTCTCAGCTGGTATACGGGGCGTACAGTTTAACGCGGAAGAGTTCTGTCCCACTTCACGTGAAGAAGGCAAATTGACACCGGGATTTGAAGAAGAGACCTTCGATGTGCAAACATCTTTACTAATGAGCCGCTACAATAAATAATACAAGCGTCTATAGTAGCGTGGAAACGTCCAGGGGTACAGGCAGATATCAGCTAGATTATATCATGGTCAAACAGAGATTCAGGAATCAAGTTCTACATCGTAAAGCATACGCAGGGGCAGATATAAGACTCTGACAATAATCTGATCGTTATGAAGTGCAGGCTGAAATTCAAGCTAATAAAGAAATAATACAAGCAGAATAGACTGGAAGTAAGTAAACTGAAACAATCTAAGATGAGACAAAACTTTGCAGAAATGGTAGAATTGTGTCTAACAAGTAACTCTGAAAGGAGCTCAACTGAACGAATGGAATGCATTGGAGGAAGAAATAATGAAAAGTTGGTTAAGAAACATTCATTTTAGGGAACAAGACGCCTGAAAACCTTGGATAACACAAGAAATTTTGGAAGTGGATGGATCAGAGGAGAAGGCACAAAAATGCTCAAGGTGAAGCAGGAAGAGAGCAAGACAGACAACTTAGAAATCAGATAAACAGGAAATGAAAAAAAAAAATAGCTATAAGAGAAGTTTGAAGAAATAGAAAACGGAATGGTGGTAGGCAAAGTGTCATATAGGAATATCAAACAAAATTTTGTAGAAATGAACAAAAGATGTACAACCGTTAAAGCTGCCGATGGGAAACCTTTTTTAAGCTCAGAAGATAGATCAAACTGATGGATGGAATACATTGAGAAAATGTATAATGGGGATGACTTGAACAACAGCGTAATAGAAAAAGAAGGCATGTCAGCATTGATGACTTAGGAGATCCTGTTTTGAGAACAGTGTTTGATAGAGCTTTGAATGACTTTAAAGCAAATAAGGCTGTTGGAATTGATGAGAATCCTACATAACTTCTGAAATCCCTGGGAGTAGAAGGATTCAAGAGATTACTCAACCTAATATCAAAAATTTATGAAACAGGAAAAATTCTAACAGATTTTAAAAAAAGTATCATCTTCACACTTCCAAAGAAAGCACAAGCCGACAAATTTGAGAGTTATCGCACTATAAGTCTAATATCACATGCTTCAAAATTACTGACCAGAATAATATACAGAAGAATGGAAAAGATTACTGTAGAAGAGATAGTTGCTGAAAATCAGTTTGGCTCGAGGAAAAACCACGGTACAAGGGAAGCAATTCTGGCTTTAAGATTAATACTTAAAGGGCGGATCAAGAAAAACAAAGATACTTTTATGGCGTTTGGTTATTTAGAAAAAGCTTTTAATGATGTTAGGTGGGACAAGCTGTTCAAAATTTTTAAGAAGTCAGGTCTAAAATATCGCGATAGAAGAATACTTTATAAACTATATAAGACTCAAGTTGCTATAGTAAAAAAAGAGAATCATGAGAGACGCGTTTCAGTTACAAAGGGTGAGAGACAAGGTTGTAGTAACATTCAACTTGTATGTAGAGGAAGCAATAAAGGAAGTGAAAAAGATTTTCATGCAGCATAAGTGTTCATGAAGAAAAAATCAGTATGCTACGATTTGCTTATGATATTGTCTTGATAGCAAAACAGGCTGAAGATATTAAGAGGTTTCTGAATGGTCTACTGAAGGAAGAATTGGAATAATGTAAATCAAAGCAAAACAGAAGTGATTGAATATAGCAGAAATGATACCAATAATGGTAGGTTAAATATAAAAATAGTATAGGAGGCGATAGGGGAAGTAGGTGAATTCTGCTACTTGGGAAGTTAAATGGCCGAAGCAGGAATGATGTTAAAAGCAGGGTAGCAATAGCAAAAAGAGCCTTCATGAAAAACAGGAATCTTTTTGTTTCAAATATTGATCTATGACTCAGAAAGAACTTTTTTAAACTATGTGTGGTGCACAGAACTTTATGGTAGCGAAGCATGGAGTTTAGGAATACCAGAAAGAAGAAGCATGCACGTCATTTTGGGTTAAGATTGTACCCAAGTATACACTTAAGTTATAGCATTAATTTTACGTTGAAATCATTTAAACTAACTTAACCACATAACAAAGAAATCTCGTATAAAATATTTTTCAGCTCACCAAAAAAAATAAATGAAGTTTTATTCTAAAATACACATGGAACTCCCGAGCAAAACTAAGCGTGGATCCGTCTATTCAACAATAACAATTCTAGACACCAACTGCAGCGCTGCTGTGGCAGACCAGCCAAATATTCGACTGGTCCGTCTATACCGGTCGTCCATCTAACCCGGACTTACCCTACAGCTACAGATATTCTGTTAACATTAGCATGTCAGCGACACAAACTCATAAGATTTCACACATCCAGAAGTCGCCAAGGCGTCTAAAGAAGTTTCCAGTTCAAAAAACTAACTTAGTCCACAACCTGAAGGTTGACCGAATCTTCCTGAAGGAGAAGTACCAAGCTATTGTGTCAAAGGCAGGCGTGTCAATTCCCTTCCTCACGAGCCTACAGATTAACTTGGAATCAGAACCACTGAAGGTCCCGGCGTGGCACATATAATCACATACAACTCCTAAAAATTCTTGCTCAGCACGCTATTTAAACCTGCGCCGCTAGAGAAAAACTTTTGGAAGTAATCGCCTTAACCGCTGAGCTACCACACCGCCTTCTTTTGAGGTACACATGTGCTAAGTACCATCAAACTCGGACGAACACTGTGGGTTTGCATAAATATCATTTGAAAAAATTAGTCCACAACCCAGAAGGAGATGTACCGAGCTATTGTGTCAGAGGCAGGAATGCAAATTCCTTTGCTCAGGAGTCTTCACTTTAGCGTGGAATCACAAACACGGAACGTCCCGGCATAGCTCATATAATCAAATACAACTTCTAAAAATTCCGGATCCGTATCTGCTACCCGACAGTAACTTTCGGAAGTAAGCTACCAGACCGCCTTATTTTGAAGTACATGTGTGCTAAGTACTATCAAATTCGGATAAAAACTGTGGGTTTGTATAAAGATCATTAGATAAAAATGAGGGGTTTAGGTGACGGTTCTCTTATATATATATAACTAGCTGGTACCCACGACTTCGTTCGTGATTGTAAAGAATTCATATTGACAGCTATAGACATCTAACCACCCTAGTGCACGATGGGAGACCCGATACTATTACCACACACAAGTACCAGTCTTCTGCGCTATGTAGTTCCGGCAGCAAAGTAAAATTTACGGATACACACAAGTCTTTGGATGAAACACGAAAATACTCATGAGCGACCAATTTCAAACACCATATCTCACACACTCCCACAGTTACCGAATTTCGGTCAACGATGTGATCGATGGGAGACTCTGTGTTACTACCACACACAAACGCCAGTGATCTGCGATTGATAGTTTTCACTTAAAAGTGATACACCGTGACACATGCGTCTTTGGCAGAAATATGAACTTGCAGAAGGTCGACCATTTTCATCACCCATATCTTCCACACCCCCATAGCTATAAACATCTAACAACCATAGTGCACAACAACAGACACGATTCTACTACCACACATAAACACTAATGCTCTATGCTATGTAGTCGTGGTAGAAAAGTGAAATCTGCGGAGACACATGCCTTTCGTCGAAATACGAAAATATCCTTGGTCGGCCAATTACAACCACCTTATCTACCACAGTACCAAAGTTTCTGAAATTCGGCCGCTGTTGTGATCGAAAGGTGACTCTGTGCTACTACTACACACAAACGCCAGTTATCTGTGATCTATAGTTTTCGCTGAAAAGTGATACACCATGACACTTTTGTCTTTGGCAGAAGTATGAAACTGCCACAGGTCGACCACTTTCAACCCTCATTTCTCCCACACCCCCATAGCTACCGACATCTAACAACCATAGTGCACTACATGAGATGCGATTCTACTACCAAACACAAACACCAATGCTCTATGCTATGTAGTTGTGGCAGAAAAGTGGCATATGCGGAGACAGTCGAAATGCGAAAATATCCTTGGTCGGCCATTTACAACCACCATATCTACCACAGTACCACAGTTTCTGAAATTCGGCCGCTGTTGTGATCGAAAGGTGACTCTTTGCTACTACTACACACAAACGCCAGTTATCTGTGATCTATAGTTTTCGCTGAAAAGTGATACACCATGACACTTTTGTCTTTGGCAGAAGTATGAAACTGCCACAGGGCGACCACTTTCAACCCTCATTTCTCCCACACCCCCATAGCTACCGACATCTAACAACCATAGTGCACTACATGAGATACGATTCTACTACCAAACCAAACACCAATGCTCTATGCTATGTAGTTGTGGCAGAAAAGTGGCATATGCGGAGACAGTCGAAATGCGAAAATATCCTTGGTCGGCCATTTACAACCACCATATCTACCACAGTACCACAGTTTCTGAAATTCGGCCGCTGTTGTGATCGAAAGGTGACTCTGTGCTACTACTACACACAAACGCCAGTTATCTGTGATCTATAGTTTTCGCTGAAAAGTGATACACCATGACACTTTTGTCTTTGGCAGAAGTATGAAACTGCCACAGGTCGACCACTTTCAACCCTCATTTCTCCCACAATCCCATAGCTACCGACATCTAACAACCATAGTGCGCTACATGAGATACGATTCTACTACCAAACACAAACACCAATGCTCTATGCTATGTAGTTGTGGCAGAAAAGTGACATATGTGGAGACAGTCGAAATGCGAAAATATCCTTGCTCGTCCACTTACAACCACCATATCTACCACAGTACCACAGTTTCTGAAATTCGGCCGCTGTTGTGATCGAAAGGTGACTCTGTGCTACTACTACACACAAACGCCAGTTATCTGTGATCTATAGTTTTCGCTGAAAAGTGATACACCATGACACTTTTGTCTTTGGCAGAAGTATGAAACTGCCACAGATCGACCACTTTCAACCCTCATTTCTCCCACACCCCCATAGCTACCGACATCTAACAACCATAGTGCACTACATGAGATACGATTCTACTACCAAACACAAACACCAATGCTCTATGCTATGTAGTTGTGGCAGAAAAGTGGCATATGCGGAGACAGTCGAAATGCGAAAATATCCTTGGTCGGCCACTTACAACCACCATATCTACCACAGTACCACAGTTTCTGAAATTCGGCCGCTGTTGTGATCGAAAGGTGACTCTGTGCTACTACTACACACAAACGCCAGTTATCTGTGATCTATAGTTTTCGCTGAAAAGTGATACACCATAACACTTTTGTCTTTGGCAGAAGTATGAAACTGCCACAGGTCGACCACTTTCAACCCTCATTTCTCCCACACCCCCATAGCTACCGACATCTAACAACCATAGTGCACGACAGGAAAGACGATTCTACTACCACACACAAACACCAAAAGTCTATGTTAAGTAGTTGTGGCAGGAAAGAGAAGTATACGGAGATACGAATTTTTGGTCGAAATATGAAAACGCCCTGCACTGACCAACTTTAATCATTATATCTCCCACATCCCCACAGCTATCGACATTTGGCCAACGTTGTGCACGACAGGAAACTTCATGCTACTTCCACCCACAAACATCACTGATCTGTGCTAGGTAGTGGTGGCTGAAAAGTGAAATATAGGAAAAAGCACGTCTATTTTTATATATATATAAGATTATATATTTTGCCAGAAACCTTCCCAGGCACGCACGCAATAACTCACCAAAGTTTCATGCAATCAGATGAATGGAATAGGAACGCATAAAAGACGAACAAACCAACAAAAAATATTGATTTATATATATTAAATGTAAGTATAAACTATGATTTCACTGCTGTGCAAGCGCAAAAAGTCATACTTATAGCTTCAGAATACTGCTATTACAGCATGTTGGTGACGCGAACTCTCAAGATTATACCCATCCAATAAGCGTCCAACGCGCGTCATACGCGCAACACGTCACAGCATGTGTCGCGAATTCATAGTTTTATCCACATCCTATATAGAAGTTGAAACATTAAAAAAAAGAAAAAAAAAGAACTTTGAGAAGTTCATTTTGACGATTGGACTTCTTTAATGTTGTCACAGTACCCTACCTGTGTTCATGTCCTCTGCTCTATAGACTTAACTCGCCGAATATGAGTTACGTGACATTTGAGCGTATTATTTAATATTCCCTGGCAGACCAGGAGGCGAGGACGGCAGTCGGTTAACCGCAGAGCATTCGATACCTCTCACTTCACTCTGATTCCCGCATGAGACAGCACACGTAACAGCCGCAGTAACCACCAGGGAGACTCTCCATCTTCACTCTGTCAAAGATTCTTCGTCAGTGAAACAGTTATTAGAATAATAGTGCTGATTGCACAGTGCGCACTTGCAACAAAACAATATAATGGCTGTAGTTCATTACACAGGAAGGCTCGCAACATTCTTTAATTGTGGTAAGTTTTTATATGAAATGCCATTCCTCAGTCTGATATCTGAGAGATAGCATAACAACTGCAATCAAGCATCCTGAAAGTGGATAAAACCTGTAAAATTCAGTCTAATTCCTAAAAGAACTGGAGGCTATGAAAAAGTGATAATATTTACATCATGCTGAAGATGTGAAAATAAATATATTCAATGCTATTCCGCTGCAAGGAACTATGAGAGATAAAAATAAAATTAATACGTTTATAACTTTTAGTATACATTTTTTATTTAAGATGTAGTGTTCTTACGTAAGTGATTGCGAATTTTACAGGCCAAAATTATAAACAACACCACGTAACCTACCATTACAGCATATGGCGCATGTAATAATTTTATATATCATATTACGTAATGATGACGATTTATTACTATGTGTGATTATTCATTTCAGTCATACATATTATATCACAGTTATTACATGATGTTGGTCGATCGAAGAAGCAACATACCTTTTTTCCTTCCAATACGAAAACTATTTGAAAACTCAGCAATGATCGATAGTAACTTACCCCTCCATTGACCCTCCGCTTCTAGTTTAGTAAATCAATTAAAGAAGTAGGTAATGAAGAGTCATCCTGTATTGGTATAAACAGCTTCACGAGGTTCGCACCGCGTCGAAATACCCCTCCTTCTTCTTCCCGACGTTTCGACCAAGCCTTAGCCGCCAACTGCCTGCTGAGACTGCAAGAGACTCAGCAGGCATCTAAGTCCCTGTGGATGACCTAAGGCTTGGTCGAAACGAAGAAGGAGGGATGAACCTCTTGAAGCTATTTATATCAATATGACGGCTGCGAAAACAGCAAACGGTTTTCATCCTGTATTCCCACCCTGTAGGTCCAAACCCACGAAATGTACCTTGTTTCAAATTCACGATTAACGTACGACATATTCATTCTGAAGGTCGCCACTTCGATCACTGATATGACAAATACGTAAATCGAGGATGATGGATGCTGTTTTAAAAGTCAAGCACCCGGCTTCCGATGAAAATGACGAGCGTTAATTAAATAAATCAGGCATGCGTATTTGGTTTGATAACCTGGTTAAATAAATCATACACGAACGGCTCTGTTACCCTTATCTCAAATATGATACACGTGGTTCATATCTGCCGAGCTAGGTGGCCAAACCACGTGCTGGAATTATCCAGAATGCTCCTCAAATCAATTGCGGACAGTCTGAGTCTGGTGACTCGGCACCTTATCACCCTCGAAATTCTCATCAGTGTCGAGAAAAAGTCGACAAAGGGCTGCAAATGACCACCAACCAACCGGGCACAGCCATGCCCTGCGCGAACGGCTTCCGTTTGACCGGAGGACCCAACCCAAGCAAGGTAAACGCGTGCACACACACAATTACGAACAATACATTGTTGCAAAGTTGTATCCATTGTCACATCTGAATCGGGCCAACAGTATACAGTATACCAACCGGAAACATAAGATTTTTTTTTTTTTTTTAACTGCTTAACGTCTCCTATAACAACTAGGTCTTTAGAGACGGGAAAGGATGGGGGGCAAGGAATGGGAAGGAATTCGGCCATGGCCTTTTGAAGGAAGCATCCCGGCATTCACCTGGAGTGATTTGGGGAAACCATGGAAAACCCAAATCTGGATGCCCGGACGGCCAGAACGCTAGCGGTTACACCTCCACGCTCGGTAGGAAACATAAGCACTTCCTTGCAGTCATCCAGGGTCCGTTTAATGTGTTCGCCAGGCCAGGCGAGCCACTGCAGCCCACCGCATCAACGAGAGTGTCGCTACTCCGCCGCACAGACACGGCATTCGGGTTGTGTCGTGTCCACTGCTCGTCCATAGCAGATCTCGATCTTCAGGAGACGTGGCCGGCCATTGCACTTTCCCTTACGTGAGTTAAGACCGTTCGTGAGGCACTCTGGAGCGTGGAATTTCGAATTTCACCTCCATTTCCAAAACACAGTAGATTTTTATTCAGTAGCCACTACAATGATAGTGAGCGTTTCACACGATACTCCAACTGCTTGTACGCCACCTCATGTGAGTGTACAACGTCTAACCTTCCTCTCGTGGCGCAACGCACTCCTCACAGTCATACAACCAGCAGTTTAGTTTCCTTGAAAGGATTTCTAGATTCCATAATTTATGATTTGGGTACTTCTTTCAATTTGTCGTTTACTAACCCCAGAATTGTGTTCATTAATTGCGTGACGATATGGATAAAAGACTTCTTTTTCGATACATGATACCGTCAGGGTAGGCAAACATCGAATAGCTCTTCTTCCAAGAGACTTTATGGGATGTCTTCTCCCGCCAAGTAATTTATTTTCCAGCAGTTTGCGTTTATTTTGTGTTTTTACTGTGCGCCTCTCAAATCAACTGACAGTGGTTACTTCTTTTTATTCTATGAGTGCCAAACCAATAACAGAGTGTAGGATAGTAACGTCCCGGGGGAGGTGAAACTAGGGTGGTTTCTCCAGAGTGAAAGTGTTATTGCAAGTGTGTATGACTGTGACGATGTGTGAATTTAGTATGTAGTGTTGTTTGTGTTGTGAATGCAAAATAAAAGAATGTGAAACCCCGCGCCAGCCAATTCAGGCCCACTCTTCCTTTAAACGCCAAGCTTAACACGCCAACAAGTGTCACATATCCTCGTTCCATTCGCACTGCGGAGGTGTTTAGGATTCAACTCAGGACTTTCATACACAATCTGATAAGTAGGAATTCTGCACCACCAACTGCCCTACCTTGCCGCCAAGCCCTGATGGGAATTTCTTCCACTGAGCCAACGGGGCGGGACAGTAATTATTTAATCTAATGGCGCTTATTCCCCGGTGCAACTTCCATACACACCCCAACCATCTACTCTTACCCCTTCCGTATTTTAATTTTAAACCCTTTAAAGTGTTTTTGGTAAATTATTCAATACTTTCCTAGTTAACTTATTCCAGTCTATGACTCCCTTACATAAAAAAGGGAAATTTCCTCTCCTTTATGCCACCAATCAACTGCGATGTTATGGTTATGGTCATGTTTTCCATTCCATGTACTTATTATAATGCTTCTACCAATATCGAGCCAATCATTATTGCCAATATAAGCTTTGTATACTGTAAGCCGCCTGCTGTCTTCATGTAACTCCCGACCCATCTCTTTTATGATATCAGTTACTGATTAAATTCTGCGGTAATTTCCACAAGCAATCTAGCTGCCGTCCTTTGCAACCCCTCCAATTCCTGTATTTGATGCCCAAAATATGGGTTCCATTCAACACCAACAGATTCAAGAAATGGTGTGAACAACGCTTTCTAATCCAGTTCTTTGACTTCACTGGTATATACACTCATCATCCTCTCCAGTAAACGAAGGACTCTGACTCTACTTCGTACGGTCTGCCCAACGCGTCGTTACCATTCGGCTATCAAATGTTAAGTCAAGGTATTTATTTACATTTAAGGACTGCAACAAGAAATTCCTTGCAATCCGAGGCTTCGGCGGCCAAAACAAGCTCTCGTTTGGAAATTATTTTCATTCCATGTGTATGTTTCTTTGTATTTGTGCATGTTTCTGATTTTCTTTCAGGGGGCTAGAGCTCCGTTATTCCAAACTGTCGTGCAAACAGTTTTGCCGCAAAATTTCTTATAAGACGTTTTCTCAGTTACTGTAAAACACATTACCTTAGAGTAATGATGCAGTAACTTGGGATAATCGCTGACGTAAGACCAGCAGAGAGGGTGTGACCCAGTTGCGTGGCAGTGCGTGGGGGCTCGCAGATCGATGGCGCAGCATCTCCGAGCCCCAACAGGCTGTGTCACGTGCGGGGGTAAACACGACACGTGTACTCCAGTACTGAATAATGACTCTCAAGATTCAACCTGCACCTAGATATGCAGTAGAAATGCAATGTTTATTGACACAGTAAGAAATCAAATAAAATTGCAGTGTATCAAAACAAGTTCTCTATGTCCAATTTGACAACTATCTTTCTGCCGATAATCCTAATAATTTAAAACGAAAATACGAAAGGTTGTAAAGACTAAGTGCGAAACGCTGGGGGTATGAAAGCATGGCATTTGCTCTAACTCTGACCGTGAAAATATTTATTACTGATATACATATGCAAAATCACATTGCACTGATTAAGTTCGTTTATTATCACTCTCTTGGTCGCCACCTTCCTATGAATGAAAAGTTCTAAAATGATAAGTCGAAATCTCTAAAATTTATTGTTAGCTTCAAAATTAAAACAGGAAGTCTTCTAGAAATAGATATGTTCTGAAGTTGAATTGCAAAGTATCAGTCACAAATTGTTGTACTGTTATCGGATTCAATATTTAATAAAGATTGCAGTAGAAATAATTCCCAAGTCCAATCGACAACAGAGGAGCGTGCATAAACCACGTAGCTCCATTTTGGCCTCCTGTGAACCCCCTCCCCCCCCCCCACCCCACGTAGCCCGACGTGGCTTTTGCCTCTACCCTTCCCCTCTCCACACGTGGCACGCAGCTTTTTCCCTTTTGATTCCAGAAGACATTTTGTACTGTTTTCTCTTGTCAGACTATCGTAAATAACATACGGAGATAGTTAAATGACGGAAATAAATATTCACATGATGTTGTGGGGTGCTAGATACCAGTTATCTTAATTTTTTTATCGCTAGCTATTCTTAAAGGTAGAGTCATTATGTACAGAGGGCACCGCACACTTCTTTTGTATTAAAGTTAACTTTTTAATCAGTGACTCTGTATTTATTTTAAGCTTATTCATAAAAGTTATACCGAATTTTTTGACATCCTAGCGCTGTTCAACAATATTTTTATATTTAAAGATTATTTTTAATCTTTTAGTTCACACTGCTACATAAGCATGTAATTTAATTTTTTTAATATATAATTTTATTTTTAACTTTTTAGTTGACAATGGGAATTTCAGGACATAGGTATGAAATTATTGTATTGTCACTGATCTTAATATGTGTGGGTGAGTATTGAAATGAAGTATTTCATTGCATTTAACCGTTTTTCTATTGTTACTGTCTAAGCAATGAGAATGACAGGACACAACTATGAAATTATTGTATTGTCACCGGTTTTCAATACATGCGAAAAATTTCAAACAATTCGGACATCTGGAATTGAGTTAAAGTTAAATTTCAAATTCAACCACATTCAACCATTTTTCTATTGTTACTGTCAAAATGATTAGAATATCAGGACAAAGCTATGAAATTATTGTAATGTCACTGGTTCTAAATACGTGTGCAAAATTTCAAACAAATCGGAGGTCAGGCAGTGCATGAACGTTGAACATTCCATTGCATTCGAACGCTTTTCTGTTGTTACTGTCACAGAAATGAGAGTAACAGGACATAGCTATGAGTTTATTATACTGTCACCGTTTCTTAATGTGTGTGCATTGAAATTGTGCATATACAGGCAATACAATTACATACATACAATTCGGATATATGACAGTTGCTGAAATTCTGTTAGTTTCCTATCGTTATTATCAAAGTAAGAAGAATAGCAGGACGTTGCTATGAGATTATTATTCCGTATCCAGTTCTTAATATATGTGCATAATTTCAAACAAGTCTTATTTCTTAAAGTGGGTGAAACTGAATTGACAGATTCCGTTACTTTCCAATTGTTACCGTGGAAGTAATGGGAATAGCAGGACGTTGCTATGAGTCACTGGTTCTTAATATGTGAGAACAATTTTCAAACAATTCGTATATCTGAAAGTGGGTGGAATTGAATTGACAGATTCCGTTACTTTCCATTTGTTACTGTCAAAGTAATGACAATAGCAAGACGTTGCTATGAGATTATTATATTGTCACCGGTTCTTAATGTGTGTGCATAGTTTCAAACAATCCCGATATATAAAAGTGGGTAAGTGGATGAATATTGTTCAAGGCACTTTAATGAGAGCTGAATGTATACTCGACCCACAAAGAAGAGAATATCAGGCAGATTTAGGAAGGGCAGATCTCGAACAGAATAAATATTCAATTTAGAGAACAAAATAGAAATGAGAAAAATCAGGAACTTGAAATTTGTAATCACTTTTGTGGACTTTAAAAAGGTCCTGTGAGCTCAATTGACAGAAATGTACTAATAGATATTCTGAAAGAATTAGGACTTGATAGTAAAACAACTGAAACAATTAAAGGAAACCTAAAAAATACGACATCCAATGTAAAATTTACGGGGAATTTTCCAATCCGTTTGATTAAAATTAAAATAGTTCAGTTTGTTTTATAGATAATAACGGCAGTGACAAATTCAAAACCGCAGTTAACCACGATGTATTTTAATATGTCACTTGTGGCGACTTTAATCGAACACTGTACAAGTGATCTTTCATATATTACAAGTTACTTTAAAAAATGCTGGAGTATAGGAAATATAAAAACATTTAAAATTAAAATTGTACTTTTATATAGTTATACTGGTTTTGTCTGATATTAACGTAAGGAACACATGTACGATTTCTTCTATTGCCTCTGAATACTCTAGATACCAATCTGGTGAGTTTAAAAAATGCTTTGTACTACATTAATTAGTTGAAATACTGCGTTGTATATCCAGAGTTATTGTTTATATGATAAAAGTGCTCGGTTATCTATTAAGTTACCAGGTCTATTATTATTTTTTTTATTATTGTGGCTGTATAGAGAAATCATGGAATCGTTTTAAGTTGGTCGCTTTCTTAAGGCACTGCTAAACGCGAGAGGAAACTTGGAAAACTGAGATTGTTTTGGTCCCTGCAGGCGCTCATTAAGCGCAGGAGATAATTGTCGGATCTTCATTTACGACACTCCCTACTAATTACGGCGCCTGCCTTTCGCAAACACATTGAGTAAGGCGGCAACAGCAAAGAGCCTCGGCGGGCCACACATGTCCTGCACCTTATTTGTTGAAACAAACGACAACGTAAGTTATACTTTCTGCCTTTGAATAGTCTCTCCGGTGTTAGCATTAAAACGGTATAACGGTAACGGAGATCGTATTGTGCCACAGTGTGCCATCTTTTCAAAAAGTGTTCCGTGTATTTGAGTTTATACTTGCGGCTTTCTGGATTCATTGAGCTGATCTCTGATGCTGTTCAGAGTTCTTTTTCCAGCGATGAGTCTACTAGAGCTGTAGCAAACCGTATGTATTCGTTACAGAATAACGAGAACATCGCCTGACTCGTAGTACCGAATCGTTACTCACTAATTCATTTCGTTACTCGCATTTGTCGTATTGCTGTCAGTTTGATTCGATAAACGAATACGACGCATACGCGGGAACTGGAACGGTGAGAATGAACATTTGAACATCGTGTGTCGCGTATTTCTGGGAATTATGATTTAAATTTGATTCGTGACAAAGGAAAATGTGTAAGTGCGAACATGTTACGCGTACGTTATTACAGTATAATTAGTATTATTTACTGTTAAGTGTGGATATTTTTAACGAGGTAAGTAATTTTGACAACATAAAGAGTAAAGGGTCTAGCGGAATAAGACAGTGAAAAGTGTCCCTCTCTCATCCCGTTCATGGGGCATACCAGTTCATAGATCTTGGTTAGCATAGTCTTCGGACCGATTTTTATTTCAATGCCGCCACTCTAGGGTACGCTACGGGGGTTAATGTGCCATTGGGGCCTAAATACATAACTCGTGAAATCGATGCGGGAAAATTCTAAAAAAAAAAAAAAAATCAGAGACGTGCACATTGCTACAGGAAATATCTAGTATTTTTGTGGAATTACAATGTTTTATCGTAATTTGTTTATATCGAGTTCCTAGTAAACAAAGTCATTTCCTTGAGTGACAACATTTAGATTTTTGCTGTCGAATCATCTATGGGCACTATATCTACGGTTCAGATTTTGGACCTGTCCGCATGGTGCAACATAGCAAAAAAAGATTAACACTGAATTTGATGACATCGGGTTGCCCACCACACAGGGGCCCTTACGGTGGGTACGCACATCATAATTATAGTTGTGAGACGGGTGTTGAAATATTATTTTGTGGATTTCTAAGTTTTTTGTTTGTCAAATGAAAGAAGCAGCTTATAGGATTAATAAAAGCTACTAAATAATCCACGAAAAAGAAGAACTTAATATATTTTTCAGGCATTTCTCGCTAATAAAATCTTTTTGCAGTGCAAAGCACTCAAAACAAAAATCACAAGGCGTAACATTTTTCCCCCCCTTAAATTTAATCTTCGTCGCTATCCGTTTCTATAACAAGATTTTCTTGAACGTCGTCAAAAAGCCTGCTTAGAACTTGAACGGTCGAACAATTTTGGATAAGTATTGAGCATTTGAAAGGTAATAAATTACCGCAGCTACATGAGAACAGCATCCTATCGTTCTGCTACCGTTAGCGCATTCGCAGTAGTATCGCTTGATACCCCCGTAACCTGTGGAGTTCGGCGAATAATCGATATAGCATCTGTACGTCCACAAAAATACTAGATATTTCCTGTAGCAATGTGCATGCACGTCCCTGATTTTTTTTTTTTTTTTTTTTTTAGAATTTTCCCGCATTGATTTCACGAGTTATGCATTCTACATCTACATCTACATATAAACTCTGCAAATCACAAAACTGTGGGTGGCAGAGAGTGCTCAGCACCAAACCTAATCTCTTTGTTGTGTATTCCAATAATCTCTTTGTTGTGTATTCCAATCCCTAATGGTACGAGAAAAAAAGGAATTCATATAAGAATCAGTGCGGCACCTTATTTCTCTAATTTTATCTTTCCTGTCATGCCGACCCAAATAGGTTGGTGGACGAAGTATTTCACTACACTCGTAAGTGAAAGTGGGAGTACGCATGTTTACCAATAAGTTTATTCGAAACGTGCGTCGTCTATCTGCCAGAGACTCCCAGCCTAGTTTACTAATCAGTTCTGTAACGCTTTCATAAGGCCCCAATGGCACATTCACCCTCTAGAGTGGCGGCATTGAAATAAAAATCGGTCCGAATGCAATGCTAACCAAGATCTATGAACTGGTATGCCCCATGAACGGGATGGGCCAGGGGCACTTTTCACTGTCTCATTCCGCTAGACCCTTTGTAGTTTTGCTTTTGTTTAACATTAAAATTTATAGAGCATGATTTATAAATAGAATATTTGGATAGATAATGTGAGATTTTTTTTTTTTTTTATTGATCATACCTTAGTTAGATTTTATTGATTTCAAATATTTATGAAATGCGTTTATTCTAAAATGCGATATTCTAACCTTTTCTTTTTTCTTTTTTTTTTTTAACTGCTTAACGTCTCCTATAACAACTAGGTGTTTAGAGACGGGAAAGGATAGGGGGCAAGGAATGGGAAGGAATTCGGCCATGGTCTTTTGAAGGAAGCATTCACCTAGAGTGATTTGGGGAAACCATGGAAAACCCAAATCTGGATGCCCGGACGGGGATTCGAACCGCCATCCTCCCGAATGCGAGGCCAGAACGCTAGCCGTTACACCACCATGCTCGGTCCTAACTTGTATTTTATTTTAAAGTGCAAATTTTACCTAAACTTACTTAATATATTAACAATTTATTTAAAATTTATAAAATACGAACAAAGTCATCCCGTAATCCGTACGCGAAGCGACACGATGCGATGCTTCATATCAGTGCTCGATTGCGTCAAAAGCAACGAAACGATACGATAGTAATGAAGTCGCCCCGTACGCGACGCGACTCGATACAATGATTCATGCTAGCGCTCTATTGAACCAAAAGTAACGAGTAACGATTCAATAGTAACGAGGACTGATTGCTTTAGTAACGAATACATACGAGTATATAATTTCTCGTTACTTTTACAGCTCTAGAGTGTACTGTACTGAACCTGATAATGCAGTTTGTCGCCACTTTTTAAAGGGACATATCAGTGTGGTGCATATTCAGTAACACCTTATGAGAGGCACGTCCACCAGTTACAGAAGCGGAATGGAATCTGTTTTCCACTTTTTTTTTTCTGAGGTACAGTGCAAAGAGAAAATGTTTCTGTAATGAAACTTTTTTACGCTTACTAGTGATTTAAAAATCATCAAATTTGGTCTAGTAGGAATTATTGATAATTTCCTGTGTCGTTTATGAAGCTGTGTGAGGACATCTTGTTTCCTACAGAGCAGTGGTTCTCAATTAGTGGTTGCTTCAAGGGGTCCGCCTGGTATTCTATTGGCTAAGATAATTAAAAAACAATTACTCAACCGTTACTATCAGCAAAATATATTTGTTGGATATTTTATGACCTTTTTTTTTGTAGTTTGCAATTGGGTTATTATCTAACAAATCTTGAAAAATTGGTTTAGTCAGCTATTAGGGTTACGCGAGTTTGAGCTCATTCTTAAAGTGGTACTCGGAGAAAAGTAATGTGAACCACTGCTATAGAGAGCCAGTACTAGACTGCAATCCTGACACTATTGAAATTCAACAAATAATACCTGTAGCACACTAAAAAGCAACAGTCACTTGGTCGCCAAGGCACAAACGGGCTACTCGTCACAATGACGTGAGCTGCCCCGGTGAGGTGTATCAGTCTGTAATCTATCCCTTCTAGCAGTTCGCAGGTGGTTTAGTGCCTTCCATGGTGTGTTTCGTCGTGCTGACAAGGTTTCTGACGGCTCAATACTACTGTAGGCCTCGGGCAACTCCGACCCTTCCTCGCTGTCCTCCAGTCTGTTTTGAGTATTCAACAACGGAGTGATGTCATATTTGTTAATCCTTCCGACCCGAGTTGGGATAATTCGTTTGCTGTGAAACTACTCAACAAGCTAGGATATTATAAAAGATTTTTCGCAGCTGTTATGATGTCGAGATTTACGCTGCGTCCAAACATTCCTCCTTTTCCAGACGTTTGTACCAATGGCCACGGTCTTCTTTAGGGGCATTTCGCATGATTGCGACCATTGCCTGTGGTCTTCAGGAGCTAGGTGGTGGCTTGCTGAGGCATCTAGAGAATGTCTCTCTCGCAGGTGGCTTGCTCCGTGAAGACTATAAGCATTGGTCGAAACATCGGAAAAAGGAAGAGTGTTTGGACGCAGCGTGAAGCCACTGACAACAAGGGTCAGTATTTTTGAACTCCTCCAAAGCATCAGCTCACCTAGACGTCAGAAGCATGTAACCGGGTATGCAGCACCAGTAAATGGATTACTTGCGACCCAAACACTTAACAGACTACAACAGTTCTCTCAGCACCGAGGCCAAGTTAAGCCAAGGGTACTACAACTGTCATGAATAAGGGAGCTTCCATTAACCACGTAGCGCCATTCCGGCATCTGTGAACCCCATCCCCCCCACGTAACCTGACGTGGCTTTCTCTCTACCTTCCCCCCCCCCCTCCCCGCATAGTACGTAGGTTGTTTCCCTATTGATTCCAGAAGATATTTTGTACTCTTTTCTCTTGACACTACTATCGTAGATTACAAACGGAGATAATTAAATGACATGAATGAAAAGCTACGTGGCCTGGCTCGGAACGCCCCTCCGCCCCCCTACGTAGCCCAACGCAGCTTTCCACCCAACTCCCCCCCCCCTTTTTTAGACCAAGCCACGCAGTTTATGGACGATCTCTAAAGTGTTCGTCTCCTCTTGACGCCTACTTCCTTTTTGAAAACAAAACAAGATTAATAAAACACCCTCTGTCCCGGAGGCACATAGGTTTTTCGAGATACGTTAGGTAGAGTGTGTGGAGGTTCCAGTATGACGCGTGTCATGAGGCTTACAAGGAGCCAGGAGGGAATATTCCAAACTGGATCCGCCAAGGCTAACAGCAAATACCGGCCGGCCGGCGAGCAAACTTCCATTAGGAGGCCTGCAACTGTCAACAGCATGTGATAACGCCCGGTCACTCCACAACCTAAGCCGATACCTCCAGTAGAGTTTAATACTACTTCACCTGATAAAGACAACGAAACAATCTGCTGAAACATTGTGCATAGCAGAATTAATCCGGTGGAACACCAGTGAAATCTACGTGGAAGCAGTACGATCAGTACTCACGAGTATTTACTCTGTTATGACTGACTAAAAGAATATAAACGGATCCGTCCGACGTGGTTTACATATTTTTGCAATCTAAAATTTAACTATTAAATATCCTTTTTTGTAATACACAGAGCGAATTCGTGAACGATGTCGGGACCCTGACAAACAATCAAGTGATATGTAACAAATGTAATGGAAAAATGTTCGTATCAGTGGTATATTTGTGTGTATTTCAAACATCCTTAGATTAGGAAATATGCGGAAGTCAAAGGGTGTCAAATATTGCGAATAGGGTGGACGTTACAAGTCGAACTGCAGATCCCTCACTGTTCCCATTCCCAAAGCACCTTTGTGCGCAAGAGCACTGTCCTGGTGGAAGAATTTTTTCTTTTCTACTCCACGTCAATTGCCACTACTTTTTTTTTTTTTTTATCCAGTTGGCACAGTAAGTATTTTATTATTTTCAGCGTAACCAATAAAGAAAAACACTTTCGAATCCCATAAAATTCTGGTCAAGAACTTTTTGGAAGGTGAAGTTGACTACGTTTGTTTGGTGTAGAGGCACTTTTTGATTGCTGTTTTGTTTCTGTGGTGAAGTGGTGGACCCACTTCTCGTTGTTGAGAAATTCGGTTTTGAATCTGTTTTTGCTCAGCACTAAGCAAATGCTGAACAAAAAACAAACAAAAATGGCATTTATCTTGGACAAAGCTTCCTAATATTTAAAGATTGAAGTAAAATGTATCGTACCCTTTCTTTTGATATGGCTACGGCCTCGGCTTACATACACTTTAACACAACTACGTTAAAATGCCATATAAAGGAAGAAAACTACAGATATGCTAGACATGTTAGTATGATACATGTACAGTACCAACACCACAAACAAATAAAATGCACTTGATAGCAAAGCCATCAGGCCTAGAACTTTTCACCTCAGCCTCGTGTACTGAATCACTTAGTTATTATTGTCTGCCTGTGAAGAGCCGTTCCTGTTAATGAGCTTTTTTTATTTGAAACTTAACTAAACCTGAACAATACAATATCTTGTTATAGTGAATGGCCTAATTCTGATTTTTTTTTTTTATATGTCTTTGCGCCTCGTTTATGTCGAGCTCATTAGAGGTGAGAAAGCACTGGGGACAAGGAAAGAGAAAGAATCCAGCTATGACCTTCTGAAGAAACCATCCCGGCATAAGCCTGTAGTGATTTGAGGAATCCTTGGAAAACCCAAATCAGGATGGTCGAATCGCGTCCTCCCGAATGAAAGGTTAGAACATACCACGCTCTGTACGTAATTCCGTTCACTGTCAAAAGCTGATGACTAACCAGAATTAAAAATTTCTTATAAATAGGTTTTTTTTTGTATTCTTGGGACTATTTTCTTTTTACCGTATAAATAAGCGCATAAAAAGAGAGCTTGTTTCCTTTGATACTTGGAGGTATATGTTAAAGAAATATAGATTTTTTAAAATTTCATTTCCTAAGAAACTGTTTTAAAAGATTTAAAACTTGCTATTCTCAATGAAGTTTCGTGGTCTACTTTCGTAACAGTTTCGCAGATATTTTCACAAATAATGTGTGAGTAAAGCTGCAGAATTTAGATCTACGAGAACTCAAAAACACTCTGAGATGTTCAGGAACTGTTCCAGTTTTGATAAGAAAGTATCAGACGTATTTATTAATCGTTCCTCCCTCTGCGAAGGGCTGAGCAAGTTTATACTTTTCAGTTGATTAAGCTTAGCGTCAACAAATGGGAAGCATTTTGAAGTTTCAGCACGCACTCGGCGAGTAGAGAGCAGTACAGTCTCTTTTAAGCGTACCAAGTTTCGTAGTGTCCTCAACAAAACGGAATTAAAGTACCACGACCGGGCTCTCATCATGTAGCACGCTACGCTAGTGCTACCCACCAAACAAAATGGGGAGTAGGTGAGGATAGGCATTGATTTGGCACACAACACCTTGTGACACTCAAGTCTAACCCCTGTACAGTATTTTTTATAAGTGAATAATTATTTTTGTTGCTAATAATATGTGCTTATCATTGTTCTGAGCATAATAATGTAAATAATTGTAACTAAATATAATGGGGTTTCCACAGATGGTAGTGTGTGTAGCGAACGGGGTAGCTTTAACATCTTAGTTATCATATTAATAGAGAGTATCTTTGGTGAAGAGTCGTGCTGGAGAGTTCGCGCCGTAAGCTCGTAAGCGAGCTCCGCGGGTGTTTGTAAGAAGAGTACGATTAGAATATTTTGTACAGGAAAATCTACGTTGTGTCTAAAGTCGTAGTTGAGTTTAAGAAGCATTAAACGTGACGTCAATATTAATCGGACTGTGTATTCATTCTTTAAAGTTACTTTAAGGAATCCTGAAAATATAGTAGGCGTGTTTGCCAGTACGATATTAACTATCGGTTATTAAAACATCAGCCGGCTTGCAGTGTTAGAAGTGGTGAAAGGACCAACCACAACACGCCGCTCATTAATTAGCAGATTACAATTGGTTCAACTTGCCAGGAGTAATTGACAGCGGATGGTTACAACCAGGAACGCATTTTCTGCCATCCGGGTAGTGCTTGTGATTTTAGAACAGACAGTAAGACGGACTGCACAGTGGTTTACCTTATCTTTCAGAATCCGTACAGTGTGACTGCCCTACTGGACTCCATGAGCCCTGGCAATGGCGACTCTACTGAGGACACTGATGGAGTCTCAAGGCTGCCAGGAGCGCTCTTGAGCCGCAGATATCTGACTCTTTTCGATCGATCTACGAGCTCATTAGCAGCAACTGTCCCCGCAACTCCCTGCCATTCGTCCGATGTTCTAACATTGACAGTACCAACGAGAAGGTAACATCGCTATCGAATGCAGACGGATCGACTAGAGTTTCTTTCGTGCATGAAATTATAAAATATTTATATACGTTGAAATAGACACCACTGTCAACCAAGCTTGACACAGAAATCTGGGCACAAATATTCACGCCGTGTCGACACGGTTTCAATTGTTCTACGAGAGTTTTTCATTACAATTCGAGACAATTACGAGGGGTTACACACAAAAAAAGGAATTATTTTTTAAAAGCTATATTTTTTACAAAACGACCTTATCCCCTTCAAAATACTCTCCATTACAACTAATACATTTGTCCCACCGGTGCTTCCACTGTTCGAAACATTTTCTGTAGTCATATTAAGAAAAGGATAACAGCTCTTACTTTTCAGTGTTGTCGAATCGGTGTCCTTTCATGCTCCTTTTGATGTGTGGAAATAAGAAAAAGTCGCACGGAGTCAGGTCAGGCTAGTAAGGTGTGTGGCATAGGAGAATCATGCCATTTTTAACCAAAAACAGCCTAACAGAGACAGCGGCGTGTGCAGGTGCATTGTCGTGGTGGAAGAACCAGTCTCCTGCCCGCTACAAATCGGGTCTTTCTTGACGAACACTGTTGCGTAATATTCTTAAAACTTCGAAATGTAAGGTTTGATTGAGGGTCTGTTGTGGGGGAACAAACTGTGGATGAACTACGCCCTTGGCATCAAAAAAGGAAATGTGCATGGTTTTGATGTTTGATTTGATGAATTTTTTTTCGACGAGGTGACATTGACCTCTTGCTTTGTTTCTGGGTCGTAACCATAGCACCATGACTCATCACCACTAAGGGAGCGTGCATAAACCACGTAGCTCCATTTTGGCCTCCTGTGGAAACCCCCCCCTTTTCCCCTTTTGATTTCACAAGATATTTTGTATTGTTTTCTCTCGTCAGGCTATCGTAAATTACATACAGAGATAATTGACTGAGGGAAATAAATATTCACATGCTGTTCTTCATTTTCACTGTGAAAAATCTTATGAAAGGAAAGGTATGTGGCCTGGCTCGGAACTAGTGTTGCAAACTGAAAAAAAAACAAAATGTTTTTTTTCAGCTTTGTGAAAAAAAACATGAAAAAAAACCTAGCACCCGTGTTTTTTTTCTAAATTTTGTTTTTTTTTCAGAAAACAATATATTTGATAAATTATAGTTTTATTTTAGGAACTTCCATTTTACAAGTGTGTTTTAAGTCTTACTGAATCATATAATGTCTCACATAATGATTCATAAGTGTATACATATAGGTAACATAATTTTATTCATTCTCTATGTCAGTACCACATTCACTAGTATCAGCACTACCAACACTAGTTCGATCGGTGTCGGAATTTTCTGTCTCCTCTAGATCCATAACTTCAGAAATAGTTAAATTTTCTTTTACTGGTTGTCCTTGTATTGTACGCAAAAGATTTTGAGATTGCAATTTTAAATTGTGAGCAAAGTACACACTGTGCATAAAGACTGCGCCGATAGTTCTGTATTACGGTCTTTTAAGTTTGAATTAAAATCTATTTTCACACAAAATAGGAGCTTTACTTCTTTTCAATCGTTTGTTTACACCAACGGTTGCAAGGAAACGATTCATAATTAGGGACCGTGCACAAACTACGTGACTCGGTCCAGAGGGAGGAGGGGTTAGCTGGAAGGCTACGTGGGGAGAGCGGAGGGGGGGAGGGAGGGGGGTTCCGAGCCTGGCACGTAACTTTCCTTTCGTAACATTTTTCACAGTTAAAATGAGGAACTGAACTCACAACAGCATGTGAGTATTTATTTACCTCAGTTAATTATATCCGTATGTAATTTACAATAGTCTGACAAGAGAAAACAGTACAAAATGTCTTCTGGAATCAAAACGGAAGATAGCTACGTGCTAGGTGCTACTTGAGCGGGGGGGGGGGGGGGGCTATGTGGTTTATGCACGCTCCCTTACTGACAATTTAATGAGTCAGTTCCACTATACTCTGAGAGTTAACAAGTATACGAATATAAGGAAAGCCCAATAAGTTATAAAAAGGGTTGGCAGCACTATTTCAAATAGCAAGTATCAATCCAAACAATGGGGAATGGGGATTCCTTCTCGCGCAACCTAGTCTTTTCGGGAAATCCCCGTTCATAAAGAAAATTTAAAAAAACAGCAACCAGTCACAATATATTGTGACTGGTTGCTGTATTTTTTACAACCCATATTTGACATCACAGTCGCGGAAGTTCCACCAATCCATCATGGATAAAATATTATTAAGAAAATTTCAGTCAATTTTGCCAATATTTTCGTATTTTTTTTTTCCTACTGAACCAGGAAAATATAGTAGATTTTAAACTAAGATAAGTACTTAGAATAAACTCTAAAATAGTCATTTTAAACGATAACTGCCTTACAAATTCGAGATTTAGTAGTTGTGAAAAAAAACGTGTTCCAGAAAAAAAAACATGTTTTTTTTCAAAGTTTTTTTTCATGTTTTTTTTCAAGCCAGAAAAAAAAAACCGTTTTTTACAACACTACTCGGAACACCCCCCCCCCTCACCCTACGTAGCCCAGTGTAACCTTCTAGCCAACTACTCTTCCCCCCCCCCGGGGTTGGACAGAGCCACGTAGTTTGTGCACGCTCCCTAATGACCTTTGACAGAAAATCTTAATCAATTTCATGCTGTTGTATCAAAATACGACATGTTTCAACTGGATGTTCTTTTTGATTGTTAGTGAGAGCCCACAGAACAAACTTGACAGCAACCCTTTTCATTCCAAAATGTTTGGTTAAAAATCACTGAACCGAGCACCAAGATAACCTACTAATCTCTGACAGTTGATCATTTGTGTGTCGACGGTCTGAGAGCACAAGATGTCGAATTTTTTCAACATTTTCGTCGATTCGGACAGCTGATGGACGTCCAGAACGAGGTTTGTCATCAGTCGACATGCTGCCATTTTTAAACCGAGCGAACGACTCGTACACTTGAGTGTTTCCCATAGCATCATCTTTGTAAGCTGTTTGCAACATTAAAACTGTTTCAGCAAAATTTTTACTGAGCAGAAAACAAAATTTCCCTGCTGCACTTTGTTCACTTAAACAAAAACGAAACAATAACAAAACAGCGCCAGCAAAAACAATCACTGCAGATTAACAGAACAAGTCAGGTCGACAACACAGGCGGCACTGAACTACTAATGAGTTGCGCAATAAACTAAACGCATAGCGGCAGAAACGCGTACTACACAAGCTCCGCCCACGGCAATGCTGTTCCGGTGATTTACTCCCTGTTTCAAAATTTCCCTGTAAAGAGGTCATATCTGGGTGAGAGGAATGTGAACGTACCGTCCTGCGGGCGCTGGGGTCTGCTCCCTGCTGCAGCAGCTCCCTCACGCAGTCCACGTAGCCCCCCGCAGCCGCCAGGATCAGCGGCGTCGTCCCATCCTGCAACACACACACACACATGTAACTCTCCTTCAATGACACACAAGATTTTATGTCGAATAAAAGTATCTGCTCAGCTATAAAATTTGTCAGAATCACATATTTACTTATTTTGCGTAAACCATTAACACCAGAAAGGTACGTTTCTGGGGTAAGAGATGAATAAAACGGGCCTTAAGGATAGTGGTTTGTTACTAACAGCGACCGGGGTTTATACATCACCGTAAGCTTCCATTAGTTGTCGATTGTTTTTAAGCACTAAAAATATCTTCTCAGGATACTCCAAGAGGTTTAAACGCCGATATCAAAACACAAATAGCAAAAAGGCAGTGAGCCATGTTGTGAAGGCGAACTAGCGAGCAGGCTTTGAGAGTACCGGCGTGCTCTAGGCAGGCAGATGACACATCCTTCCGACGTTAGCTTCCTGCTCGTCTTCCCCCAACGTCTCGTAAACGTCAGTGGGTTGAGTACGTGTACGCAAGGTGTATTTAGCTTCGATAAATCGATACTAAAGCATCTCGAGGTAGTATTCATCTGGACTAAACTTCTTGCAATGTCGGCGCTCCGTGCGAGAGGACGCGGGTTCGGATCCCAGTCCGGCATCCAGATTTAGATTACCATGGTTTCCCCGTAATCACCCCAAGAGAAAGCCGGAATGGTTCCTTCAAAAGGCCGAGGCCGAATCCCATCCCGTTTCCTTTCCCGCTTTTTTTTTGCTTATGGCTTTACGTCTCGGTTTCGTCGAGGCAGGAAAGGACGGGGACAAGGAACGGGAATGAATTCGACCATGGCCTTTCGAAGGAACCATTCTAGCATTACCCTGGAGTGATTTGGAGAACCCACGGAAAACTCAAATATGGATGGCCACACGGAGATTCAAATCTGCGTCCTTCAGAGTACAAAGCCAGAGCGGTACCGCTTACCCAACACGCTCGGTTTTCCCCTTATAATGACCACGATGTCGCCATGTCAAGTAGGCGTAAAGCCCTAAGCAAGAAAATGATGGTTTCCGTAGTTACACCATAGCGTCTAATATAGGCCCTGACTTACAATTTATAACAAGATTTACGGGTAATTAAAATTAGGTTAAACAATACCACCTGAAGTAAACGTTAGATTGATGCTACATGTTAAATGTATTTGAATGAATATTCGTTAGGTATGATTATTAACAATTGGATTAACCATTCATAAGTTACTGCCCAATGTTTACATCGGTATCTACAAAATATAAAAAAATGAAACAAGCGACTATTTACTTTTGTTACTGCAAAGATAACACGCTGTTTTATTACTCTATTTTCCTTAGTGCTTTGCACCCCATCGAAAGCGGTCTGGTGGCTCAGTGGTTAAGGAGTCTAGGAAGAAGGGTTCCCTGTTCGAATCCCTGTCTCGGCGGGATTTTCATTGGCACTTAACCCGACCTTCACCTCTGGCACAGCTTGCTGTGCAATGTGAAGTACACCAGAACGCTTCCCTGGTTCGGATTCCACGGTAAACTGTAGCTCCCCTGTGCCCGGCAGGTTTGACGGGTTAGGTTAAGGAGGCTACGACAGGGGCGCAATGCGCATCCAGTAGAAACCCTGTCACCAGGTCATTCCGACCACACAGAATTATTATTATACCTCATCGACGTCGGTATAAAAGGATTGAGCGCAAGAAACGGGAAAGAAATCGTAGATGACCTTTAAAAGGAGCAGTCCTGGCATTCGCCTCGAGTGATTTCAGGAAACTGTGGAAAACAGAAATCTAGACTGGGTTTCGAACCCGCATCAGCTTCTATGCTTGGCCCGATTGTTACCGCTCGGCCATTAAGCTCGGACTATTTAGTAATACACTAAGTTTAAACTTCTGTCAAAAATGACAGGTATGACCTATGATGGTAGCTGAAATTTGTTCAGTAAAAGTTTTTATGAAAAAAATAGAATAAGTATTATTATCTTTTTTATAGATGTGAGTAAAGTAGATTCTCGGAGTATTTAGTTGGGAAGTTTTGCAATAGGAACGCAGTAAGCAATTTATTTGAAATTCTCGTATTGTTAGTAAAAACATCATCGCTGTACCAGAAGCGTAGGCCAAGCAGCGCTGTGGTGGCGACCAGAGGAACTAATGTTGTCGAAGGTTCCTGAGTTACGGAGTCGCAGCATCCAAGTGATGAAGCGTGGAAAGATATTGGTGTCAAAATTAAGAGAGGTGATTGGAAGGGTAAGGATGACCATGACCACAAGCTGGCGCTTGATTTCAGGCGTAAGGGTGTGGGAAAATTTTCTTTGTTAGGAAAGGGTGTGAGAGACTGGAGTAAATTGCCAAGAGAAGTGATGAATAATTTACCAGAAACACTGAAGGAATTTAAAGTAAAAATTAGTAGATGGCGACAGTAGGTTGGAAGAGGAAAGGAGAAAGGGGGTTGTGTAGTGAGATTGAGATTGTCACCGGCGCGAGCGCTCCATTGCAATTTTATTAATTATTATTATTAAGTTGCCAGACAGAACGCATTTTATTAGAATGTCTACAGAACCTCTAGGGGCAAGAAGGGGAAACCAAGCAGCAGTCTTGGAGAGACTCTAGTTGATAAAACAACTCTTGCAAGAAGCGTTGTTTCTGCGTCATAAGCGTGTCTATTTGCGACAAATTCTTAACCAGTTGTTTGCAGACTCGAGGACTACCCACGACAATTGACGTGCCCGTCTTGAAGATGTGAGAGCATTAGCTTTAGTGGCAGCCAATTCGTTCAGCATCTTCGCCACTGTACATCACAATCAAGCAAAACAAGTGCTACCTCATCGGGCCACACAAGGACAGGTTAATACCAAACTGTGATTACCTATTGACCAAAGGCAGCGTCTCAATGTAGCGACAGGGTTGCGGCAGGGCTATCGAACTGCTGCAGACAGACATCTGCAGGCACCTGACTGCACGAGCTCTGCTGAGTATCTCCAACATCACGTCAATCTTCCCACCACCCAACTGAAACCGTACCAATCTTGATAGGATTAGACCCTGGTAACCTACACCGAAACAATTCCGATCAAATGCGACAAACAAGCAGTAGCTGTGATTAGAAGTATGTGACTGAAGGTAAGTTTAATTTAATTTGATTGCGATGGAATGTACGCTCCGTGGAAATTTCCCTACAAACCCATCTCTCCCTCTCCTGTACCCTCTCTACAAATTTCAACTTTACTTTTAACTCTTACGCCAATATCTTTCCACGCCTTGTACACTCCCATGACTCTCTTCACCCTCCTCCTGTCTTCCAACGAATCCCATTCCGGTTCTTGTATCATATCGGTTACTGATTGAATTCTATTTCCAGAGACAAATCTAGCAGCCCTTCTTTGCACCTCCTCTAACTCCTGTATTTGATACCCAAAATGGGCGTTGCGTTGTTTCATGTCACAATATCTTCAAGAAGCTAACTGACATGTCTCATTATCAGAATCACCACTTCAGAAGCGTGTTCATATTTGTACAACTTTATAGAAGACGTCGTTCATTTTTGAATAATTTGTAACGATTTTTTCTTGAAAGGTCTTCACGTCATTGAGAATCAACAAACTCATGAACGACTTGTCGACATCGAAAATGTAGGATTGGTGAAGGAAATCAATTCAAATGATTCCAGAAAACAGAGAAAACACCGAACAACTAGTTCATCGGAATAGCATTATACTCAGCAGATAGCATAGGAAAATTTTATTTAAACCAGTAAATCAATTTAGTTATTTACTTAAAAGACATTGCAGTATTTTCTAAACGGAGTTTGTCATCTTTTTCTAGCATTAATAGGCTAGGAGTTCATTTCGGATTATAGGAGATGTGATTGCGTTTCTTGCCATTATGAGATCAATCTCGGAGATAAGGAACAGCAAACAGATAAATAACATTAACAACTAGTAAACCCACACATAACAACACGTGTTTATTACTACGTTTAGAACTTAATTTCTAAATGCCGATTGATGCAGTTTCCAAACAGCGTAAGCGAGTAATTTAATATATCAGTGAGACATTCCCAGCATGTTGCTGCAATGTCAAGGCAGTAGTAGCAGCCAGAAAATACCGTAAGGCATGTGACAGCTGATGGAGACAGCATTGGCAGCTGTCGAAACGTTGTGTTTTCACGAAACCATCCGGCCTCATACCTGCGAAGATACAGCGTAGTTTCATATAATTTTAACATTCTCGTTAGTCGTTACAAGACATATTAATGCCTCAGTTCTTTTAGTTTCCAAATTGAAATAAAAAACTAATTTTCAGAATAACTTTTTCTGCGACTACTTCTTTCAGCTTGACTGAAAACTATTATAATTTTATACAGAATATTTCATTTCTATTGACAAACATTCACTGAAGAAACTGAGTTTTTCTTTCTACAATTACCTGCAATCTCTTCGTGGATATTATACTTGTTTCGAATAATATGGCTAGGCATGTGAATAATTACATCTAAGTGTACTGTGCTGGCATGTAAAAATACTGTACCTGTATTTTTAAAGACTTCATGACGAAGTTCGTTAGCTTAACCAGCTAGTAATTATTGGAGCACATTTCTTCTACGCTTATAAAGAATTTCCACAGGAGATCCTGTAAGTGAATAGGGAATGCAAACTTCCCTGCTTTCTTTTTGTCATTTCAGTTATTCTATTATTCTTAGCTATATATTTCAGAAATAAGTTCATGAGAAGTTGTTGAACGTGTCGTCTGAAATATAAGTTTTTAAGTATGTATATACCCACAAACTTCGTGTAACTGATTTTACTGATTCACGCTTTGAATGTTTCTTCTACTACCTTACCTATGGTTACTTCTATTTACAGTGGAATTTTAAAAATTAATTTCGTCGCTGGTGCCACTCACACACTTTATTGTGATTTAATGTTAAAAATCTGTCGAAGAGTTTTGCTTTGGTGTCGTGAAACTAAATGTCCAAATAATACGGCAAAAATATTAAGATTTGCTAAGTTCTGAAAGGCGTTAATACTCAAACACATCGTTTATTTTACGTTCTGCAGCCAAAGTTATAAGACTGAACATTTTCTACCAGCGAAAAGAACAATTATCACCTAGCAGGTTTAAGGCTGTTAACATACTGTATATGATATGGTCAAGGCGTTAATTTTTATTTTATTTGATAAATGGGAACACTATTGTATTAACGCTGCACCACGATGAACTACCAAGTGTATAAAGAATATATAACAGTATACATCGCTGAAGGCAGAAGATGAAAGTGCGGTTATAAATTAAAATGGGAAATAGGTAGACCAAGTGTCTCTTAGGGATCATTTCTGATCTCTGCTTTTAGTAATATTAATAAATGGCAATGAAGATACGATTATTTTTATCAGCGTAGAGATACCCATCAGTATAAAGTCTCTCTAACATATTTCAAATGGTACCCTACAGAAGATAAACAGTTGGTTTAGAGCATATAAAATATTATATTTAATGTGGAAAAGGCACTGACTGACAGCCCACCCGCGAGCTGTGCACCAAGAGACTCTCAATCGATAACGCAAACCCCGTCTTCACTCTCAGATGTCTGCTAGTAAAGAACTAAAATCATCAGAGAAGAAGTCAGCCTCCGGTCATCATCTTGGGACACATAGTAGAGCCTGTTCCCATGAATGCCTTCAGATGGCTCATTACTAGTTAATTAACAGCGCCTATAATAATACACGCTGAATGCTTAAAAATGGTTTCTGGTACTGAATTAAATATAAAATGCCGGAGTTTCGTCATTTTACATAGTCAAATATAAACATAATTAAACCTTAATATCATACATCTGTACAATATGTACTGGCACTCTTTAAGTGTTTACTGCTACTGATTCGACGGAGAGTTAATAAAAGATGATAGACAATGTTCAATATGAAGCAACTTTGCTATAATAACACTGTACAATCAATACAGTATAGTGAGTGCTATACGCGGCACCGAGCGTGTGCGCTCACTATAGAGGAACGTCCCCGTGTTCTTACCGCGTAGTGTAAGTGTGATGCTGAGTGTATAGTGTTGTTTGTATGGGGATGAATGAAGGCCCAACCGAAGGACTTATGACCATCAATAGCGTCGTGTGCCGTCACTCCAGAGGTTTGGGACCCAGGACTCTGCTGCACAATCTGATGATCAGGAATCGAGCACCACCATCTCTCTCTGTCTCGTACCCTGGTGGCGGAGTCCTGATGATGAACACTTCTTCCACTACAGTGACTCGAGCCGTCTCAGGCACGGGACACCAACATTAGGCCGCGACCGGCTCCAGTCAAGCTTAACGGTGGTGGGATCCAACTTCTCCAGACTGCTACATTAGTCTCTGGGCAGCGACGGTCATTAGGGAGCGTCCATTAATGACGTGAGGTGTACCCCCCCCCTTCTGGTGAGACTTCGTGAGATTTGCTCGGACCCTTCCCCCCCCCCTCTAAAATGACGTGAGATTTTGACGGAGACTCCCCCTACTAAACGCCCGCGTTATTATTATACCCCCACTTTTGGACGAAATTTCCGTTGACCCTCCCCCCTCCCCCTTGGTCTGAGGCTTCGTGAGATTTCGCCGGACTCCCTCCCCCCTATTTCACTTCACGTCATTAATGGACGCCCCCTTAGAACTCTTCGGAATGCAACAGTGGAAGAACTTACTAATGTGTCGGATTTTCAAAACTGATGATTAATGATATAACATTCCATGCGTCCATCGTGGAAAATCCAGTAAAGATTTGAGAACGAAGACTTTCCCGGCGTATGACTACAATGTAGTCTTCACGGGTGTACCGCTGGATAGTGTTGTGGAAACACAATATTTCGACGGCTGGCTCTGCCGTCTTCTTCAGGTGATGAGACATGTGTAATGGTCGGCTGACCCCAGTATCTGTGGGTCAGCCGACCATTACACATGTCTCATCACCTGAAGAAGACGGCAGAGCCAGCCGTCGAAATATTGTGTTTCCACAACTATCCGGCGGTACACCCGTGAAGACTACAATGCCAGTAAAGATTGTTTGCTGATGATGCGGTTATTTATAGGGAAGTAAGCAATTTGGCCGATTGCTTAGAAATTCAGCGTGATATGGATATTATTTTGGCATGGTGCGCTGAGTGGCAAAAAAGTGTAAGACAATGAGCATAACTAACAAAAAGAATCCAATTGTTCAGAAATACGAGTTAAACAATTCAGTTATTGATGTGGTCGTTTCTATGAAATATTTGGGAGTAACAGTACAAAGGAACATGAAATGGGACTTACACATTAATTCGTTAGTAGGTAGACCTAATTCTAGGCTGCGATTCATAGGTCGAATCTTGAAAAATTGCAATGAACAAACAAAGGAGATAGTGTACAAATCTCTTGTGCGTCCACATTTCGACTATGTTGTGCCATTTGGGATCCGTTTCGTAAGGGGTTGATCGAAAGTATAGAGAAAGTACAGAGAAGAGCCGCTCGATTCGTGACCGCTTGCTACAGTCCTTATGAAAGCGTCACAGAACTGATTAGTATACTAGGCTGGGAGTCTCTGGTAGATAGACGACGCACGTTTCGTTTAAACTTATTGGTAAACATGTGTACTCCCACTTTCACTCACGATTGTAGTGAAATACTTCGTCCACCAACCTATTTGAGCCGGAATGACAGGAAAGATAAGATTAGAGGAATAAGGTGCCGCAATGATTCTCATATGAATTCTTTTTTCCCTCGTACCATTAGGGGTTGGAATGCACAACAAAGAGATTAGCTTTGGTGCTGAGCATCCTGTGCCAGCCACAATTTTGTGAATTGCAGAGTATATATGGAGATGTAGGTGTAGATGAAAGTGGCAGCAGCATTGTTTTGGAACATAACGCCGCACTACGTTCTAACAAGGCGTAAGTATATTTTCCAGTAATGCTGCATTCAACCAAATGGTGTCAGGAGCTGGGTTGATTCTTTATGTCCCTCATTGCTGACTGACCACACTGGACAGCACCGGCAGTATGAGTCGCGAACTTGCTATCAGGGACGTAACGCCCCCTGCTGCCAGGTTGCACACTGTCCAGACGCTTCGTTTAGACAGACCTCGCAGGTTTCCTTCCGAGGTCTTGTACCTCGGTTGAGTTCAAGGAGTGATGAGACCTTGCAGAACGGAAACACACGGAGCGGTAGATCCTGGTAGATTAGGATCAAAGTCAGTGCTTTGTCTGAGGCGCGGAGGGGGTGTTGACTGAGAAGACGCGTCGGTCGCCTAATCAGGTCGATGAGGTTGGACCTTGCAGAGCTGAGACACTGCTGAGTGCGAGTCCAGTGATCCAGGCGAGTAGCGACCCTGCTGCATTCGAAGCACACGGTGCCGGGAAGCCTAGATGCGAAGCAGTGAAGGATTCGGTGCCCCCTGCCGCAGGCATGCACTCAGTGCCAACGCCCTCGGCAGTGAGAGCGATGGCGCAGATAAAGGGGACTTGTTCCCTCTTCTGCTGCTCCCGGTGCTGAGGCGGACGGGACCGGTGATGCAGCGTGCGGTCAGGGTGGGGAGGGTTAGTCTTCGTCCTCAGGCTGCGCTGTGGCGCGCTTTTCGGTGATCAAGTGATTTCGTGTCCCTTACCGTCGGTATACACCAGCCTCTAGCTGTCATAATAGATCCTCTATATGAGTGGGAACTGGTAGCGCATGTGTCCGAACACCTGACCCAGGTGGGAAAGTAACATCATTTGAGCGCTGCGGCGGTTATCGGACTATTACGGTGTGGTCGTGCGCTGAGAACCTTGAATGAGTGTGTGAGAATTCGTGTTCATCAGTGACGCTTGACGTGTCTGATAGGAGCTGGGTATCGCGTGCTCCGTGAGGTGCTCGGCACTGCAGCTGCTACCGCGTCTCTGTACGGGGGCGCTCGCGGGAATAACAGAGCTTTTAGCTATACGGCCAGGTTTCGGAGGCTCTTCGGCCTTTCAGCTATACGGCCAGGTTTCGGAGGCTCTTCGGCCTTTCAGCTATACGGCCAGGTTTCGGAGGCTCTTCGGCCTTTCAGCTATACGGCCAGGTTTCGGAGGCTCTTCGGCCTGGTTAGTGGCGGGCACCGCGTCCGCGTCACCCCCGCGCCTTGCCTCCCCGCTGTAGCGGCGGGTAATTTTTCAGATTTTACCCCGCTGGGGCGGCTGCGGGGTAGTGGGAGGTTATGTGTGAGTTCTGTGAGGCGGATTTATGATTCCAAACTCCCGCTGATCAGCCTCAATAATACCTAAGAATGCTGACCACACTGTCTTGTGGTAACTGTGGTACAACTGCTTTCGGGAGAACAAATTAGAAACAAACCTTGTCAGTGAACTCTTGAATGAAATATCGATTACTTATGTTAGCTAAGAACATTCCTACCTCTTGAAATTTAGCCAGTATCCTAATTACTTGTCATAAGCAGTCAATTGAGTTTCCTCCCGAAAACTCAACCCATTAAAAAAAATCCGTGCACACAGTGTGTCTTAAACTGAATTCATTAAAAAAAATAATAACTTAAAAAAAAATCAGTAACAAGTGTTCGAGGCAGGTAATTCCAGGATTTTTTATTACCCGACTCATGAATAAATGACAAACTCTGAAGCTTCGGAACCCAAAATAACTACAAAATTAATTAGGAGATAAGAGACTCAACTTTTAATGTTATAGATGATGTGAATAGCAATTGTTTCGACATTATGGCAACCCTTGGACCAAATCCTTTTAAGAATTCTAAGATTGGTGGTTGTTAATTATTTATAGTTGTTATGGCTATCCATTTATATCAATTGGGCCATTTCACGATTTTTAGTACCCATAACGAACCCTGTGTATAAGCCGGCTACAGAACATAGCACTCACCAATACGTAGAGTAAATCAATAAAGTTGCAAGAGAAAATATATATTTTATGCTTCTGAATAGTCATTAATCGCAAAAATGAAGCAGCAATGAAAACTCTGGAATGAAGACTCTTTCTTATTTTTTAACATTATCATTTCTGGTACAATGTACAACAAACTTCCTCTGTTTATTTTTAAGAATTTATACAAAACATCACTGATCATAATTATATCGTAAACGTGAAATTGGTTGGAGCTATTTACAAAATTACTAACTTAATATTTGTTATTGCAATTTATATAAGACTCATAACATTATAAAATACATTAGGTATTAGAAATGTGATTGGCTGAATGGTCATTTGGAGCTGGCGTCTCATTAGAGAATTTTGGATATAAAGCAAGCAAACACATAATGCAATTAATGAATTCTGTGTTGTATTATAAACGCTTATGTAAAGCTGAAACACGCAAAAATACAAAGGCTCACATCATTTTTCCAACTAATTAGAGATACATAAACTTTCTATCATTATATGATACATGTACATTGGTGTTAATGCAATATTTTTTATATGTCATGAACGGTCACTCAAGGATCATTGCTGGGAACTACAGATGAAGCTTTTGCCAAACAGCTTCGTTCTGGAATGAAACATCCATTTTATTTACTTCCAGGCACTATCTGCATTATCTCTCTACAAATTCTACACACGACACGCCCACTGCTGCCACGTAAAGATAAAAGCCAAGGATCGTCGGACCGCATTTACTTGACTTTAAACAGACTACGGCAATATCGACCGAGGGAGGTGTTAAGACGTGTTATTGACTGTTTTCCCTACTTCAGTAATCCCATTATGCAAAGGAGACGGACACCCAACCACGGAATGTTCTTGTGTACTTCACAGAAATCAAGTTTCGCCAGAGATGAAGATCGGATTAATGGCCTTTAAAAATCTTAGCACAAAGCGGGATTCGATTTTTTTTTTTTTAAACTGCTTTACGTCTCTTAACAGCGAGGTCTTAAGAGATGGGAAAGGATGGGGGCAAGGAATGGAAAGGAATTCGGCCATGGCCTTTTTAAGGAAGCATCCCGGCATTCGCCTGGAGTGATTTGGGGAAACCATGGAAAACCCAAATCTGGATGCCCGGACGAGGATTCGAACCGCCGTCCTCCCGAATACGAGGCCAGAACGCTATCCGTTACACCACCACGCTCGGTACGCGGGATTCGAAGCGTGTGAGCTATCAGATGTTTTTCATCACACAGTTTTATCTAGGCGGTTCCTCAAAATAGCTTTGCGTGTTACTTGAAAGCCGCCTAAATTTGAAAGGTATGTAAAAGAAAACTGAAAAAATACTAGTGAACGTTCCATCACAATATATATATATATATATATATATATATATATTTTGCTGGTTTCACTTAATGCATGTTCCGTTGGGTAAGGTGCAAAAATAGACATAAACAAATTCAGATTGTTCACGATGAAACCGTTAAAAGTTAGTGTAAATGTTCCCTGTTTAGTTTCCAATGTCATTCGTAATAACGTGCTAGTTCCTACCGTGCCCGAAGATATATATTTAATCTTTTAATTTTGGTGCTAATCTTCCGAATGCATAAACAAACCATTGTACAATTATATCAGTGTACGATATTAATATCCATTTATCCACATGAGTTGGTATTAAATGAGATGCAAGATTTTAAATTTTTTTAAACTATTTTATTTATCTAACAGTATGTTATTACTACTCTTAACTGTTTGAGAGCAATTATTATGCAGATTTAGAACAAATCTTTATTGCAATTTGAGCGTCATGTGACACATATGTTTCATGTTTTCTAAATTTCACTTCCTTAAAACCATAACATTGTCGATACAGGATTATTGCTAGCTTCACAACTGTTAATATAATTCTTTAAAGCATACCAAAGCTGAAAAATATAAACGCCAATAATAAAATGAAACTCGAAATGTTGTTGCTTGTACTTACTGGCTTTAGCTCTATGATTAATGAGGATTCCTTGAGTTGTAAGCGTGATCTTCTCTCGTGTACGTGTACCAGACAAGTAAACGCCGTTAAGACTTCATTTCAGTTATCGGAAGCGTTACTTGGACTCACAGCTCGTAACAACTACTTTTGGAGAGCCTTCTAGTAATAATATTTGCTTAACTTTGGATATAGTTTGTAATACCGATTACGGCATGCCCTATTTATCTGAACGGAAAAAAAATAAAATAAATAGGATTCTGGACTACGCAAGTGTGACGTAGGATTATAGCGCAGCTGTGAATCTGCGCAGGACCTATTTGCGAGGAGAGGCTTTTCTGCTTGTCACCGTCGCTTGTCTCATAAAACGTCCAGCGGCTGTTAGCATAACGGTACACACGTTAACGCAAGCTCACTGTCCACTAGCATAGCAAATCTTACGGTAAGTAAAGGACAACCCATCAGGCTAAACCCGACTAAAAACTAATGGTTTAGGTCCTATTGCCATTGATAAAATTATAATACCAATAATCAAATGTGCGAATAATGATGGATGCAGTTGTGTACACTATTTAATCAGAAGTTGGTGCATTCATAGGTTTCATTGAAGGCTAAGATCATTTAAACTTTTTATTTGTTCTAAGCTTTAGTCAAAAGTTTGCTCTAAATTCCATATTGATGTTTCGAGAAGCAGCGCTCAGTTACTCCGCAGAGATCCAAAACAGCACACGCAATAAACCATCACAAGAAACGGAAATGACAATGAAATTGCTGATAATTTGGCAAAAGCCGCAAGACTCGAAGGAATATTTTAAAGCAATCCCGTTAGGCAGCGTCCATAAACCACGTAGCTCCATTTTGGCCTCCTGGGACCCCCCTTCCCCCCTCCACGTAGCCCGACGTGGCTTTTGCCTCAACCCCCCCCCGCGTGGCACTAGCTTTTTTCTCTATTGAATCCAGAAGACATTTTGCACTGTTTTCTCCTTTCAGACTGTCGTAAATTACATACGGAGATAATTAAATGACGGAAATAAATATTTACATGCTGTTGTGTGTTCTGTACCTTATTTTAACTGTAACAAATGATATTAATGAAAATCTACGTTCAAGGCACCAGAAAGGTTTCTGAGAGTTAGCTTTAGAAATTATATGTAGACACGATAAGACACATGAATAATAACTCTGTTCTGATAGAATCTAGAACAGTAATTAAACGCATTATATCTCAATTAAAGTTGAAATATACGCTGACAAAAAGAAAATTACAACTCAAAAGAATAAGAATTTTCCATCCATCAAGTGCTACACGGCGCCATTACACTTTCTACTCATAAGAAAGTCCAAGCGTGTTGTCAACAAAATCTAACAACACAAAAGCAAAAAGCTCCGCACAAATAAAATAGTGTACAAGTAGTGTAGCAGTTGTCCATTTCCGAAAATTACAGTAAGCCCAATGATTTTTTTGTTTAATGAGAAATAAAAGAAGCATTACAACAAAACTAATTTCTCTGATTTAAGTAAATAGTGAATCTGGTGTGTTGTGCAGTAAAGGCGTCGACACCTACGAGGTACTGCCACGTCGTCCCATCAAAACGAAACCGTGTGCTTGTGATAACTGTTCTTTTTTCGCCTGTCTATTAGGCTTGCAACGAATATTCGGCAACTATTCGGTATTCGGCCTATTCGGCCACTTTTGCACTATTTGGCCGAATACCGAATATCTAGGTACTATTCGGCCGAATACCGAATACTTAGGATTTGTTTTTGTTAGATAATTGCCTAAAATAAAACGATTGATTCATCGCATGGTAATGTATTTAACTTACAATTAAAAATTAAAAAAAATTAAAATAATCGTGCATGGTCAACTTACACGAAGTCAAAGCAAAACAAAAATATTATAAATATCTATTCACTGGAATCATCATATTTGAAATTTAGGAGTGGAAGATTGTGGAAATACTGATTTTTCTGCATTGTCAGGTAGTAGTTTACATCTTTTCTTCTCGTAGACATTTCCAGCTTCAGAGAAAAGCCACTCCGAATAAACACTGCTTCCTGGCGCGGACAAGTATTTTGCTGCAAGCTTTGTCAAACACGGAAATTTCTCTCTTCCTGCTTGCCACCAAATGTACGGATTATCATGCCATGATATACTATTAATTTTTAAATAAACATCAATTTCAGTTTCAACTGCATTTTTTTCTTGTGATGTCCCTGTATTGATCGTACTTTTCTCTGTAACAATCTCTTCAAAACAATCCATAACAGATGAGTATGTACCCTGACTTTGACCCGACTCTTCCGTGATCCTCTTGGACTGAATAGGGGACGAATTCGCGTTGCCGTCGCTGCTTGTTTCACAGTACGTCTTTAGACCATAGATCAAAATATACTGCCTTGCTTTTTCTCTTTGCAGTTGACTGGTGAAAACATTCATTATGAAGCGAGGGTCCAAAGCGGTTGCCGACAAATAATTTTTTATTTGTGGCAATGTCTTCAAATCGTTCGTTCAACTCTTGTTGCATGACAAGTCTCACTTGGCTTAAGTTTACTGTTAGCTCTGATGTGCTAGTTTTATCGCAATATCGTGTGAGAGTAACAACATGCGGAATAATTTCAGAAATGCATACATATCCGGAACTGGTGATTTTTGTTAGATCTTCAAATGGTTGCAGTAATCTCAAAAGTTGCTATAAAAGCTCCCATTGAGCAGCAGTCAAGTTGACAATATTGCACTCCGTGAGATAGACTGAAATTGCTCGTTTTTGGTCCACTAGCCTTTCAAACACATAATATTTGGAATTCCACCGCATACTGACATCTTGCACCAATTCATTCAACATTTAGTCTAAATGCCCTTCTCACAGACTTAAAAACGAGGTATGAGGATGTTGTGACTACGGAAATACAACACTCTGTTATCGATACATATAGTGAAGAATGGCATATCATACTACAAGAAAATTATTGATCGAAGTAATCACTATCGTACTATGTAGGGGACAGTTCAGAAAGTGGTATCAGCAATTCGGTCTTCAGAAGGTTATACCAATTGCTTATCCCGTATTATGAACTATCGTAAGAAAGCTTTTCCATCGTCACACCTCATTGGATGTTATTCTTAAGAAAAAAAAAGTAATGTCATAAATAATCCAACGTAGATACTTGAGGCCATACTTCAAGCTTGTTAAAACAGGCGCAGAGTGGTGGGAGGTAACTCTGCTTTAACAGGCGGGCGAGAGACAAGCACAGCAATACAGATTTTGGCTCACTCCGGCCGAATACTTTTGCCGAATATTCGGCTATTCGGCCAGGAAGTCTGCCGAATATTCGGTATTCGGCGTATGGTGGAATATACTATTCGTTGCAAGTCTACTGTGTATCCCACTACAAGTAAGATGGTAGCCAGGCAGTGGATCGGTTTATGATCTACACTACTACTAACGAGAGCTTTGTAGGTGTTAGAGTACGCTTTCATGCAGCTAGTCACAGTTCTGCGTGTAGCCATGTAGTCTATGAGGTGGACATGGGACGGGCGTCGAGCAGGCTCAGAATGCCGCCTCATAAACAGCACAAACAAAAATACACTTACCATACACAACATAAGATACACGTTCCGCAGACAGATTTCAACACAAACATTCAATGCTTACGATAAACGCTCTAGAGATAGCAAATTCGGTTATAACTAGTACCAATGAAACACTGGTATGATTGCATAAAGATGCATGGGCGACACGTATCTTAAAAAATAAGAGTGAGAAGAGGCCACGGTTGTTATTCAGTGCACATGTATCGAATAGAAGTGAATGAAACTCCTTGCTCTGAAGAACATATCACACAATTAGCCTACTTTGACGCTTTCTTTTTTCCTGCGCAAAATGTAAGTACCCCACAAAACAGATTACTAGATTATCTCATGACATACGTTTCTTTACCAACAAAAATAGTAACCTTGTTATACCAGTTTAATCCACAAGTTTTAAAAGGCATCACAAGATTCCTGGACGAAGGTAGCCTTTATAATGAAAGGGACTCATGAAGTTCCATCTAAACTACAAACGATCACGAACCAGCTTGCTGGAGAACAGGAAATCACTGGAAGAAACGTTAACACAGATAAACAAACGGTGTCACCAAACCACTGCGAAAAAAATGAAGGAAAGCAAACTGTAGTGATAATTGTAAATATATTTGTAAATAAATGGTTGAATGGTGTGCGCAAAAATAAATAAATAAATACATAAACCCTAAAGCGACTGTCAATGCCTTCACCAAGCAAACTAATTCGGATAAACTTTAAGCAGTTTCAAACATATCGGCCCTGAATACTTTCATCCGACTCCGGTTTTGAGGTTTTCCGCAGCCATCACATTACACAGCGCCTGTTTAATGCCTCATAAACTACACATTACACAGAGATAAGTACATTTTTCCCTTTATTTTCCTTGTGGCTTCACGCCTCGTCGACAGCGAGGTCATTAGAGGCGGGAAATGACTGGGGACAAGGAACGGGAAGGAATTCAACCATGGCCTTTTCAAGGAACCATCCCGGCATTCGTCTGGAGTGATTTGGGGAAACCATGGTAAACTCAAACCTAGATGGCCGAACGGGGTTTAACCCCCGTTCTCCCGAATGATAGGTAGGAGGGCGATTTCGGCACGCAGCCGTAAAACCACAGCTAAAAATTTAACCAACTCAACGATAAGTAAAACTGATCAAAGGCAGCCGGCTACAAAATGTTGGGGAAATGTGTTAATTAAAACTGTTACATATTTTTGCCGTGATTAATGTTTCTGAAAATCTTTAATATAATTGAATGATGACTGGTTCGTGTGGTTGTTATGAGCTGGTGACAAGGTTTATACTGCCTGTGCAATCCACTACAGTAGAAGCTTTAACTAAACCCGGTATTCTTACGGTTTATAGGAGACGTAATTTAACGTGGAATCGGAACCGGGAAAGTGTCCTGCAGTGCTTCACATTACACAGCAAGCTGTGCCAGCTTCAGCAGTCTTTCGAATTCCCCACCGAGACAGGGATTCGAAGCGGGGACGCCTGAAACACTGAGTCACCTGACCGCTCTAATTGAATCGTTACGGATTTCTAATTAATAGATTATGAGAACTGTTGATTTATAAATAGCGGGCTGAGTGGTTAGCAGAAATTTAATATCGGGTTTATGAAAGAGACTTTGTCACAAAAGATGTTGAAGTAAGTTTAATATTCTCTGTTTCCAGTGGAGTTAACCTGTAAAGTTAAGTAGGGCCGCAGTGAATAAAAGATTAATAAAGTCTTGAAAATCGCCAAGGAATTTATGAAAATGGAGTTTCTTCTATAGCTATTGACGACTAAATATAACTGGCAAGCGTCGAGGAAATGGGTAACTTCAGATCAAGGATTTGAGGTGCGTTATATTGCGAACGTAGAAAGAGTCACTTACTGTTTGTACCACGTCGCCCCCTGATTTCCTTCGTAAAACGTTAGCTTCAAGAATCTGTATGGACATTTAAATTATAATTTATTTCCTTTCAAGATGAGATATTCAATTAAACTAGAGCAGTTGTGATCGAAATGGAAACAGAAACCGAACGTAATGGATGAACCGTAACATTCGGGACACGGGTTTGAATTCCCGTCCGGACACCTGATTTTCAGTTTCATGGCGTCCCAGAATCAATGCAGAGCGGATGTTTGCTCGAAAAAGGCCTTCCTGTTCCTTGCCCTTGGTTGTTTCCCGCCTCTAACACCTGGATGTCGAGGAGGCATAAAGTCACAAGAACAAAATAGGGAGGCCTAGCGCTGCAGTGACGTTGCTGAGCTCACTCGTCCCGGCTACAGGTGATTTTGTATTGTCTATACTTAGTGGAAACGATATACTTCAGAAGCGAAATGGTGTTTTTAAACAAACAACAAAACAGTACGGCCCAGCGACTTACACAAACGAAGGAAAATCTGTCGCATAAAATATTCTGACTTTGAAAAGACATTTGATTCATAGCAGGAGGGACTCAGGTTCGCACCTCCTGCCTCCCGTGTGATCACGAGACTGTTCCCAGTCTTCCTCTTCACCACCTTTTACTAATATTTTAGGGTCAGCTACCCTGGATGAGTCTTACTTATAGCTGGCTTTGGTTTTACGGCCGCACACCACTGCTGACGCCAAGCACTTTATTCCTACGTACTAATGGGGAAAGTGAGTGTTGCTGTCTTCCTGTTAAACGTATAACTTTAATGTGTGTGATAAGTGTGTTTTTTAATCGTGGAATGTGTATTGTTTGAGGCGGAATTTGAGGACAGTCCCGGCGTTCACCTTGATGGTTGTGGAAAACCGCCTAAAGCTGACGGCCAGTGCGCGGCCCCGCTGTGCCTTCCCGATCCACTGTGCGGAGTCTCTGCGCACTCACAAGGGACACCTCTAACCTCGTGCGCTCGGAACTGTGCGATCATAAACAAAGCAGTGGTGTCTGTCATTTCCATGCAGAACTCCGCAACTTGTCTGCTAGTGCCATTAGTTGCACATCTGTTTTGAGCACATGAAACGTTTTATATGTCATGGGTTTTTGGTTTTACTTGTGGCCTTACGCCTCGTCGACGTCGAGATCATTAGAGACGGGAAGGGTATGGGTACAAGGAACGGGAAAGAATTCGGTCATGGCCTTTTGAAGGAAAAATCCCGACATTCGCCTGGAGTGATATGGGGAAACCATGGAAAACCCAAATCTGGATGCCCGGACGGGGATTCGAACCGGCGTCATCCCGAATGCGAGGCCAGAGCGTTAACCACTCACCCACCACGCTCGGTCTCTAACTTAAGTCCTTGGCGAACATGAAAAGAAATGAAAAGAACCTACTGTTGTCTGATTTTTGGTCAGGTCATATGGATCGTACCGTTCTAGATGCAACTTTCCCAAACAATGATGTTATGCTGAAGTTATTGTTCACAATAAAATATTGCCAGTTCCTTGATGTTTACTTCTTATGGCAACATAAGCTCTATATCAGAAGGATTACTGATTTTGCAAGACTACAATGTGCCAAAACACAAGTGAAGATACATGATCGTTATTTCATCATGAAACTTCACTCTGTGATCTACAATCAATCTGATGTACTTACGTATAAGCCTATGTTGCAATATGCTTGGCGAAAGCCAGGTTATGACTTTGACATACCAGCATCATCATTTGAAAATGTAATTAGTGTGGCTTTTGATATTGGACTGCGTGAATACGAAAGTGATTTGGAATGTGATAACGTGGCTTTAGTGAGGTGTGCACATTGTTCTCTTCCACATTGTTTTAACCACTTCATCGAAATCCCGCATCTGCACTTTGAGGACTAATATAAGCACTATCAGGTGTGTGGTACTGCTGTATATGCGTGTTTTGCGCTACATTAAGTACTTTAAGCAGAGAGTTTTTGGAACTGTTGATTGGAAATGTAACGATACAATGACGTCATTGAATTACGTATAATTTCCTTCATATGGTATTGATATCTTGTCACTCTGTTTCTCTCTATTCAAATGTTACTTGAGGTAGAACGCAACGTTTTGCATGGAATGGCACACACCACTGTTTCGTTTATGATCGCTTGCTACGCTAAGCGTGTTTCCGTGCGGTTCAGAGCGTTCGAGGTCAGAGGTGTCCCTTGTGAGCCACACTGGCGCGAGACGAGACTGTTCCCAATGCCTTCACAAACACTGCTCACCCAGAACGAAAGCAGCGCCGATCACTGACAGATGACGGCAGGTGTGCTCTGGCAGCGAGCCGGCTGGTGTAATAAACTGCGTATGACATGCGTGGCCGGGATATCTCAGCCGCTAAGTGATACAGTTCTGACTTGCCCCACATTCCACCTCTGACGTGGCTACACCTAGCGTAAACATATGAACGGAGGAGACAGCTAATAAACATTCGTGGCCACACAGGACTCGAACCCGCGATCGTATATTTTGAAGGCGAGCGTTATCCACTATTCGTATTTTCAGCATTGCCCAGGGCTATGTTATTTATCTCTGTCTCTGAAGGAGGTTGGTCTACTGAGCACCAGGTAAACAAGGTTGTCGCAACTACACGAGTACCTGTTACCGGCGAACAACAAATTTCTCAATATGCGGAAACTGTTATCTCGAGGAAACCGCGTCCCCATTAGTGCAGCTACTGGCATAAATTCTATCTTGGCACGACTCTCCTTCAGCTTAAATAATTTATTTCTGCTTTTTCCATTAGACGTGACGGAATGCTGAAATAATACGCAGCAGTTTCACAGAGCGAACCTTAATTATTCAGTTCACTGAGAACAAGCAGAAGAGCTGGGACCGAGAAAAGATGCAAAAAGCCTGCTCGACAAAACAACGGACCCTCAGGTCGGTCTCTCCAAAAAGTAATTTCCATTCTTTGTTGTGTTTGAGGTGATTCATTACCCGAATGCAAAAATTACTTTTTTTTTTGCCTTCTTGGTCTGTTTTGATGTAGTCCTCTATTTCTCCATATCCTGATCTAAACTCTTCACCTGAATACATCCATCACATGTTATGTCCTCAATTACCTGTTTCACATATTTTAATTTTTGTCTTCCCCTGCGGCTCGTCCCTTCGACTACACGGAGCCAGGTGGATAACGACTCAGGGGGGTGCAGGTTCAAAACCTCGTCCGGCCATCCAGGTTTCGGTTTTTTATAGTTTCCCGAAATCACTCACATCAAATGCCGGCTGGTTCCTTCAAACTATCATGACCGAATTCCTTTCTGTTCGCTCCCCCAACCTCTCCTCACTCTAACGACTTCGATGTTGACGAAGCCACATACACACACGCGCGCGCGCGCACGCGCCTTCGACTGCTCCCTCGATTCACAAATTACCAATCACGTTTGATTTAATATATAACTCTGCCTATTATCTCTTCTTTCTATGCTATAATCCAACAAACGTCTTTCCTCACCCATTATTTATATGTCAATTAATTTTCGAAATTCTTGTTCTATGGAATCACATTTAGAATGTTGTACTACATAAACAGATGTTGGTAGAAGTTGTTTAATGGTCCTAGCACAATATTTCAAAGCAACACTTTCGAGGAGACTGTTTTCAATAGTAACACACAGCTTGAGAGATTTTTCCTGCTTCTGCAATCAGTTATTCATCGAACCTGTATTCAGAAAGTTGTCTATCACATTTCGTCTAAACTAGTTTGTACGGACGCTGTGTTTTTCTTCCAAAGTAGTCTCGGCGCTTGGACATGTAATACGATACAGATTGGAGAATCAGCCACGGCATCTCGTCCAACTGATAGCTTCCCAGCGGTTCAACGTAAATATTTACAACAAAACCCTATCGTATTTCACATAAGATAATCTTCACATATTTAAGCAAATTGTAGTTATAGCAATCTGATTAATTAGTACAGAGTACCATAAAAATCTCCTAAATTATGAATCTAAGGTGCAGCACATAATAACAATAAAGCCATACAATAAGGCGTGAGTTAATAAATGGAAAAAATTTGATTGTAGTATCGAATTGACAAAGTTCTCGTTTTTCTTAAAGCAGATAAATCAATAATTTTTTTAGATCAAATTAATAATACCAAACTCTTGTAGGTTTTAATGGAACTTTAATAATATACACGTAGGTAAAAGACTAGACTCGAACATGTTATTGGTACGTAGAACTATATTTTGAGACTTTAATGGTCCTCGGGTTGCAAACGGTTGAGAAACACTGTGGTAAAATGTCCCGTCAGTTACTACTGGCACGCCCCACACAACACAGGAAATTTCATATCCTACGCCACTACGTCACACAATGGCGACCCAGTATATGTGTTCAACATACAGCCACTGCGTCTTGCAGTGTTAACAGGGATGGATTCTAATGTGGACTGGACCGTCAATGATATATTTTGGCAAAGTGCAGCTCTTCTGCGCGAGCAAACATTGCTACACTCGCAACGAATATTCTGACGGAATGAAAACTCACCAGTAGATGACTGTTAGGAGTAAAGGGGATTTCAGTATCGAAAAGAACACAGGGGAGATGTATATTAACTTTGGGTATAAAGTGCGTAGGTAAGATGTCTGAATTGAATTGATCAGTTGTTGAAAGGCTTCAAAATTATGTGACGGCTCCACACTGGTATTCCTCACCACGATCCTAAATTGTCCTTTGATTTCCCGTGTTTGGTGTTTAATCTCTGTAGTTGTTTCGTGAACCTAGGGGAACCTGCTGGCCTCTGATACGATGGGAATAATATATTAAAATTCTACTGCCTATTATAGTTGTTAACTCCCAAGTGACTCGGAGAAATGAAGATGCGTAGAAACGTTTCTTTTCTTGTTTTCTTCCACTGTTAACTTTCCCAAGCTAGGCGAGAACATTTTTCATCTACACAGCCACCGAATGAACTGTGAGTTTCACAACTGACTTGTTTAAGCTATTCATATTTTTTCTAAGAATACATATTTTTTTTTCGAGCAGTGAACATGAGACAGTATTTAATTAAACATCCACAACACTTCTGCACCACAAAGGCGCAATTCGTATTGATTTTGAGTCCCATAGAAGTATTCTGAAAGCGGTAAGCACAGTACTGATAGCAACATACCTTATAGGAAACAATTCTCATCTGTATGGTATTTGGCAACGATGCTCAGATCGGGGCCTTGAACATATTGGTGGTCCTATAGTTCAAAACAGATAGGATAAAAATGTAAATACGTATGGCATCTTCGACCAGGGAAGTCCTAGGCATCAAACGATAGTTTCAATTCGCCACGCACTCTGCCTGTGACGTGGCTGAGCCATCAGTTCAACGTGGAATCCGAATTGTGGAGCGTGCCGGTATTCTAATGTGAGCAAAGCAAAGCCGTTAAAAACTCCTGGCTCCACTGGGAGACAGCCTTCACCACTGAGCTTCCAGACCACGAGTTAATTCAATAATAAGCTTGATAAAATGTTCCTACAACAGAATACATACTTCCTAATATGCTCATGCAAGATAACAGGTACATTAGAGCGTTTATGAAGCCCTCCGCAAGATTAATGAGCCAAGTTACGAAGAAGGTGACAGATCTACATCAATGGGACAGTCTCCTTCAAAGCCAGAGGTGAGTGTGCAGGCGTGATTGGTAGACTGGGAGAGAATACGAGAAGGAATTCAAGGAACCATCCCGGAATTCACCTGGAGTGATTTAGGGAAACAATGGAAAACCGTTATTGGCCGGACAGAGATTTGAACACACGTCCTCCTAAATGCGTTACCGTTCACACATCAATCTTTGTTCGTCTTTAAAAACTAACAGCAAAATTTGATCAAGTCGTGACACACTATATTCAATGAAAATCTTAGATTTATGTAGTTAGTCCACCCTTTTCGGTGTTGTCAAAAACCTGTAGCATGTATCATACCGTGTGATCCAGTGAAACGGGTAACATCGTGAAAAACATTCGTCTTATTTACGAAGGATAGGGGAGACGCAGTTACTACGCATTGGAAGACAGCGGTTAGGGAGCGTCCATAAACCACGTGGGTCTCTTTTGGTCTGCTGTAAAAAAAAAAAAACCGCCTCCTCACGTAGGCCGACATGGCTTTTTCCTCTACTCCCCCCTCCCCCCCCACGAAGCAAGTAGCTTTCTTTTCCTATTGTACTATTGACTCCAGAAGACATTTGATACTGTTTCCTCTGGTCAGACTATTCTAAATTACATACGAGATATTTAAATGACGGACATAAGTATTCTCATGCCGTTGTGTTTTGTAACTTATTTTAACTGTGACAAATAATATGAATTAAAAGCTACGTGGTCTGGCTCGGAACACCCCCCTCCCCCCACGTAGTCCATCGTAGCTTTCCAGCCAACCCCTTCCTCCCCCTAGACCGAGCCACGTAGTTTATGCACGCTCCTTTAAACACGGGAGGTACTTTCACTGTTTTAATGTCGCAACGCGGCCTTACCAGGCCAGGACGCAGGTACGATTACAGCTTCCTGCGTTTCCACAGATCACTCGAAGCAAATGCTGGGATGTATCTTCAAAACCCATAGCATAATTACTTCCCGTTCCTTTCCTTCTGTACTCGCCTGGCTCTAACGACACCGACGCTGTGAACGACATTACAACAAGGGTGAAAACTGTGACGTTTGAAAAGTAACTGCCGACAATTATGTCAGTTGTGTTGATACTTCCAACACAATCAACATACATCACTCTTCTAGCACACACTGTTCCCCATTGGAAGCAGTACACGTAGGGGGCGGCTATAATGAATTAAATTCTTCAGTTGGATGTTAGTCTTTATGTTCAAGGTGCCTAAACAATCAACAGCGTTTTCATAGTTCGTGTTCCCCTTTCCCTTTGATGAACTACGAAGGACCATATCTGCATATTACAAGTCTCAGAATGGTTACTACAAGTTTTTGCACCTTTAGCTTCATCCTTAAAAGACAGAACCATAAACACTGCAACCAGAAGAGCTAAGCAACGCAGCTGTATTCATTAGGCTTAGTAGTGTGGTACTAGCGCTGTCTAACTGATACCAGAGGCAGAACATCTTCCTAAACGCGTCACTGGTTCGAATGCCGCCTCTTGCAATCTACCCCAGTAGCCCCTGCAAAACCAGCAAGTACATACATAACGCACGTTAAAAACGGTGACTAAGCTGTATACATAGAAAGATAGATGCAAGAAGAAAGGCGATTTTAACCATACACTTTTCCATCTGTATACACCTCCACCAACATAGCGGCTGTTCCTTCAGATATGTAGTACAACATCAAGCTGTTCCATTTTTTGTAACACAGCAAAACTACCGCTAGTAGTAACTGCGAAACATTTTATTTGGATACGCAAGAGGAACTTCTACTCACTTCTTAACTGCTACAAAAGGTTTTTGTGAGTAACTGATCGGGTCCAGTCGGCAGTACTATTCCGACGCTCAGCCACACCTAGTGACCGCATGGCTTCCCAACGCTCGGCTCTACGTGTATATGCTCAGTCGTTCGGGCGACACCTCTCCGCATTGCCAAGAAAGATTTCTTCAATTCTACCTGTGTCCTGCTTCCACTATCTTACTATGTAGTCTGACATTTTCACTTTCATATTATCGCAGTGTCTCTAAATTTACTTGTATCGATGCGGAAGTGGTCTTGCGTTGTTCGCAATAGAGTATTTCATACGAAACAGTATTATCTTGGCTCAAGTCACTGGACACACCAGCGGGGTAGGCCACTTGTTCGCCGTTTCCTTACCTGACGATTCGCGTCCCTTTCTCGTGTCCTGCGGGGGGCGGGAGAGAGGTTGGCTACTATACTGGCTCCTTTCAAGCTTTCTCTGTCTAACGCGGTTTACTCCCGTTGTTCTTTGCTCCGTAAATTTTGAGTATTAGTTGGAAGTTCCTGTCGCTCGTAATTTTGGGTTGAAGAAACAACCGGGGATAAGTTATTCACGTCAAAACAGAAACCGTTGGCCCCGTTTTCGAGGACTGAAGGCAGCCTGTGCTTAGCAGGTCAGATTAGCTGCTTTTAATCGTTTCGACGATACAAATTCATAATCCAGTCCTCAACAGAATGTCACGCAATAATTGGCTTCAACCCACTGCTCACCATATCTGCCGTTAGTACAGCAGATACAGGTTCACACAGTTTATATATTTGTTTTGGCCTCGCATTCGGGAGGACGGCGGTTCGAATCCCCGTCCGGGCATCCAAATTTGGGTTTTCCATGGTTTCCCAAATCACTCCAGGCAAATGCCAGGATGCTTCCTTCAAAAGGCCATGGTCGAATTCCTCCCCATTCCTTGCCCCCCCCCCCCCCATCCTTTCCCGTCTCTAAAGACCTCGCTGTTAGAGAGACGCTAAGCAGATAAAAAAAAGTTTATATATTAATAATGTACATTACCACAGCCGTCGGAATAAGATGAGTTAATTTGGCCATGAATGACTTAAAATAATTTTATCGACCATTTGATACGTGCGTTGATTGGCTACCAACGCGAAAATAATATTTCAAAAATTGATAGCTTAATTTAAAGACAATTCGATTTTTAAAGTGGAAACAAGCTTACGGCACCATTTCGCATGTAATAATGAACAGTCAGGCTAGTTTCACAAACACACGTCGGTCACGAGTCAGTAACAAGTGATCTTAAGCAATTACATGTTTAGATAACCCAAGGCGGTTGACCGAGGTGATATTTACGGAGCCATTTCGGCAGCCAATGGAACAGGAAAATAAATAATTAAAAAAAGTATCTAGGTAGCAAAATTTTTCTCTCAACGTTTCGAAAATAGTCATATTGCGATGAAATAAGATTATATGTCAAAACTCAATAATCGATTAACACTCAATTACGCTCGTAGTACATAAACACTTTAAGGAACCAACAACCATTACGAAAATATACAAACACTTTAAATCCAGCCTCATATACATTATAGGCATTTGAATATAGCAAATCATGTGTTACGTTACAAGATATAAACGACAGTCACTCGCAAAGCATTTAGCCTTCACCGTGGCGGTATACAGATAACAATAATGACGTCACCATGTTTCCTTATAGCTCCTAACGCGCGAATCTGGCATTCGGGTGGACACAGATTCAAATCTCCGTCCAGCAAGCCATTCCAAGCGAATGCTGAGATGGTTCCTTCAAAAGACCATGGCCGGATTCCCGTCCCCTCGCTGTCGCCGGTACTCTTCTGCCTCTAATGACCTTGACATGGATGAGGCGTGAAGGCAAAACAAAAACATATTAGTGAGCAATACGTTGTTAAGGACGGTTGCAACTAAGACGAACGACAAGAAAATCTGACTATCTCGCAGTTCAATTTCTTCTTCCACTGACACAAACATGGAAATGGAACTACTCTTATAAAGAACACTCCGTTTCCTTAACTTCTGGAAAAGCTATTCTTTGGAAAAGAACTACACAGGTATTTTATTAACAGTACTCGAAGTGTAGGGGCCAGCAATGGAAAGGTCACCGGTTCGGGTCCGGCCTTGGGCTCTGCTGGTCTTAATTAAGTACCGCGTCCGTCCTGTGCTGGCTGTACTTAGTTCAAGCTATACTCCGTACAACAGTGGTTCCGAAATGGTGGTCCGCGGAACCCTGGGGTTCCGTGGGAGGGTCACAAGGGTTCCGTGTTCCGTCCGAGAATTAAATAAAATGTTCGTTGAAATGAGTCATAACCGCGCCGTGAGAAGGCTATCATGGTTCTGCATCCGTTTGTGACGACTTACCGATGCGAGACTGGTTTTTCACCTTCCGCTTGTAAAAATGGGGATCCACCAAAAAATGTATGATCAATTAGGGTTCTGTGGCCAAAAAAAATTATGAATGCTGCTGTAGAAGATTAATGATGTACGCTTTAAAGAATCATAGTCATACTGGAGCTACATGTGTGGCCAACAAGCAAAACGCCATTAAAAAAAATAATAAAAAATAAAAAAAACTCTTTATACTAACCAATTTACTATCAAACCAACACTGGTCCAGTAAAACAAATTCGACCAAAAAATTGTTTTTAGTATCTACCTATCTTGACAACAATTTCTGGATCTACCTACGGCTCCAACAATTCCGGAACGAAAAATAACAAAGAAGAAAACCGCTCGAAAGTCGCATGAAGTTCTTTAAATTTGAGGACTGAGGACAGTCCAAACGCCGATCCTTTTGTACAGCTGAGATTATGGTCCGCTTCCAATGAATCGTTCACACTTTCACTCGCCGTTAAGCACCCTAATCAGCTATCACCCTTGGAGCACAAACGTGTCTGTGGATTTCACGAAGAATTATAGACCTCATTTCACACAATCAACGGTCCCTTTGATTGAGTTAAATCTTTCAAAATTTTAATAATAACTATGAATATAAATAAACGTTAGCACAATAGCATCTGTCACTTGAAACTAAATAATAGAAGGTTACAAAAAATGCCACCTGTCCTACATGTGGAGAAGATACTATGAAAGGGAACTTACTTTCCAAACAGCCCTCGTACTCTCGGTGTCATAGATCGTTTATTAGGATAAACAAAAAAATCTGATGACTTGGCCATTATGCACGCCATGTTTTAGTTAATCTATATAAATACCTTAAATGTGTTTGATATAAATACGTAAAAGCCAAGATTTCCCTCGCTCTTTTTCGAATTTGACAAGTATTTATTATGCCCTCAATTTCAGTAAAAATTATGACGTGCATAATGGCCAAGTCATCAGACTTTTTTATACTAAATACACGATCTATGACACCGAGAGAAACCATTCTGTTTCACAAAGTGAACTGAATACACACTGTAAAGTGTAGACTTGGCTCAGAAGAACTTTTTGTCACTCCATGAACGTGGCCTATTTTTACAATAATTGCTTTTGTGGTATATTAATGACAGCATACAGTAAACAATGTAGAATACTTACTTACATACAAACACAATTTACTCGGATTTTTTACGAGGCTTTTGGGATGTTGAAGAGCAACGGTAGTGGTTAGTGCTTCGTGCAACCGTTTGATTGGATTAGTGTTTTCAAGTCTCTATTTCTCCTGTTCTTTAGGAACTACGTTTAAGCCCTTTGTTTTTCAAGCTTTCTTTTCATTTTGCACGGATTTTCCTCTTTATTCTGCACTTTTCGTATTTATACACATAAAACAACGGGAGAGGTTACATTAAATACTGTACGTTCTAAGACAGTGTTTCTGAACCTGTGGTACACGAAGACGTTATAAGTGGGGCGCAGGCAGAATATTATAAATTTAGATACCGTATTAGTACTATATAAGGTATAAGCACGAATTTTTAATAGCCATCCATATTTCAATCTGGCACTTCCTGAATATGAAGATAAGACAACATTGTTCATACAATAGTCTCGTCACTAAATACGTTTCCAGTCGGCGTCAAAGAGGGCTCCGTTTGTTTAGTGACCTTTTTTTGAGGGTCTAGTAGTAGGTGTGAGGGATAATGGTACGAGGTAGGTTAGCTGATATAACGGTGGTGAAATAAATAACAATAAAATTTGTCAAGTATAGCTTTTTTTAAAAATTATGACGTCGAGGTTATTAGAGACAGGATGGAACTGGGGACAAGGAACGGGAAGGAATTCAGCCATGGCCTTTTGAAGGAAGACTCCCGGCATTCGCCTGGAGTGATTTGGGGAAACCATGGAAAACCCAAATCTGGATGCGAGGCTAGAACGTTAACCTCTCACCCACCTGGGTCAGGTATCGTCACTTGTATTTTATTTTCTGCGTGTAGAGTAGCATCCAGACTACAGCAACATTATATATTTGGTTTTAGATATTAACAGCCTCGTCAATACCTAATTTAAATAGTTCACTTCCAGTTTCATAACTGCGTAGGGATTCAAAATATTTTTACAGTTATTATGTTATAATTGTAGAATACAATATGCATCAGATGTTAATAACATACAAGTAATACACGTAATATATATATATATTAGGCTTACTTAAGTTAGTGGTCCGCGGCATTCTTTTTGTCAGTATTCTGGTCCTGGGGTTAAAAAAGATTGAGAAACACTGTTCACTGTTCTAAAGCATTCCTTTAAAACTATTCAAATCAACAAATTGTCATTTTTTTCCTTCCTACGGATTGCCGAGTTGCAACCAGAGACATGTCACCGCTTATTAATGCAGTCATTGAAACATCTTAGAATAAGTCTGGCCTATGAAGCCGAAAGAACTAGGTTCTCGTTTTCATTGAGATGTGTTCTTTCAGTATGAAACTGATAACCAGAGCGATACCGATTCCACAAGCAGTTTTATGCTGTCACCAGCCTTGAAAGTGTAATTTATGCAATCGTAAAGTCGCAGGTTAAAATCACCTGAGGGCAGTATCGCATGACCGCAGTTCGCCGGTTCATACTACATGAATTTACCTCAAGATTCGCCTCAGCATATTGCGGTGGACTGTTTGTGATGTATACGGTATGCGACCCAGCAGCCGTTTCACAACGTTCTACGGACTGGCTTTATAACGCCGCCTAGTGCTCAAATTGAAATGTAAATTAAAGCGCCTGCTTTCACTCGCGGCGGAAGCGAAGAACTCCTGTTAGTTCCTCGCAGCGTATCTGCTGTTCCACTCAGTGAAACAAAAGGAAGGAAACACAGCGTGTAAGAGAACCACAAGGTGAGAGCAGCAAGTCACACAAAACAATCATCGGCCCAGTTTAACGGACACACAACAGATCGTAAAAGCTGCAGCATTCAGTAACTACGCCTAATGCTCGTAGCTCTCTGTAAATCAGTCAAACTGAGTACATTACTCGACCACAGCAAATACGATGTAAACTCGAGTGATTCGGAGTTTGCAATGTTTTTTGTTCGGCTCGGCTTAGCAGCTACGATAGTACATGGAATGCAGTCACAGCTAACTTTCTCACTTCCTTGATTACGACAGTAACTAGTATTCTCATGTGTTCACAGCATACGGAACCAGCGCCAGTTACGTCAAGCATAGCCATTTCACATTCCTAGTACATTTAGAGGTGAGCTGAAGAAAATGTTAATCTGAGCGACAAGCGAGGCAACGCTTCCTCCGGTCTCAGCATCTGCGACCAAGATACGCAGGTGCCTAGACATACAGCTCCGGCTGGCCGATGTAAACAGCGAATAAGCGGCGTCGTATGTAGATAAAATTCTCTCGGATTAGTAACTGAAATAGTTCGCTTGTGAAGCACGACATTTTGGCGGTCATAGTCATAGTGACTTGACAATGGAGGCAGAGTCTATGACCGCCGAAACGTCTGGTTTTAAAAACGAACTCTTTCGGTTAGTTACTCGAGAGAATTTTATCTGTAGCGAATGGTCATGATTCTAAATCCTGTCGACTGAACAAACGTGCGGCTCAGAAAAATGAATTTTCCAGCTAAGGATCGCAATACAGAAAATAGACGACGAATAAGCAAACCTACCATCAATATTAGGCAATAGCTGTGTAATCTAAAACTTTTCAAAACTGAAGGACGCTCACCACTCTGTTATATCAAAGTAAACAGTCGAAAACTATAATGACACTTCCGAGTACAGACCTCCGTGTATACACACCAAAAATTTAGATCGGAATATTCAAAACTGCTGTAGAATTAGAGTTGCTGCGTTGATTTTGTTACTAGTTTCGCCATAAATTACACATCTTCTAAAAGCAAAATTTGTATCAAAGTTTGCCTCAAATTCCTATATGAAAGTTATTCATAGTTTACTGTCTCGAGTGGAGACGTTTATATCTCCTGAACTGACGGGCAAATCGGCGGCTAACACGGAGCCGACCAGCTGTCGAAGAGTTACACCCGCAAGGACCCGCCAAGTAAGTGAGGAACAGCAGTATGAAGCTAGTCGCATAGCTTCCGTTCTACAGACGAGATCATTCTGACCACCTAAACGGATTGTTTCATAGTATGTAATATCTCCCAGAGCGGGCAGTCAGAATAGGACACTTAGTCATTAAATATACGAACGTACTTTGTCACTTATCTTTCTCACTAACCTGCAATTTACTGCGAATCTTTCAGGGCAAAACATGTCCTCTTGCTCTGCGGCCCCTCTACGTGAAGATCATTACAGACGGGGGAGGACAGGGAGGCAGGCAAGGAACGGGAAGGAATTCAACTATGCTTTTTTGCAGGAACATCCCGGCATCGCCTAGAGTGAATTCAAGGAAACCTTGGAAGACCTAAATCTTCATGGGCAGACAGTGATATGAACCCAAGTCCTCCCGAATTCCAGCCTCGATCGTTACCGCTCACCCACATAGCTTGGTGGAAGGGTATGTAATCTCTATGCTAGAAAATAAAGGAAGTTTTCTAAAAATTTTTGTTTGGCTAACTTTCCTGATACAAACTAAAATCTCTGATGGAGATCCGGGAGAAAAGTGGAGCGAGGAATCCAAGATTCGTCAGCAATATTCAACTCCCAGATAGTAGAAATAATAACTGTTTTGTCGCAGGAAGGCTTATGAATAACTTAGAAAAGTCTTCGCCGCAGAAAGTCACGGAATTGATATTTACATAGCGACAGACCCAAGCAGGAATAGTATTTCCTGCACACGTCGAATTTAATGTTATTGAAGATAACCACTGATGCCTCAAACTGTCTAATGAGATACCATGTCTTATCGTTAAACTACGACCCCATCCATTACACTACCACACGAACGGTAACGAAAACAGATTCAGTTATATCTATCTGCATCTCCCCACTAACACGCGATCTATAAAACCACTCAGTTTAAAAGAAGCATCTTGAGAATAGTAGCACATGTGTAGCTTTCCAAGAAACTTACCTATTTCGAATTTAGTGACACAAAATGTAATTAAAACTGCGATCTACGTTCATGGCACCAGAAAGGTTTCTGAGAGTTAGCTTTAGAAATTATATGAACACGATAAGACACATGAATAATAACTCTGTTCTGATAGAATCTAGAACAGTAATTAAACGCATTATATCTCAATTAAAGTTGAAATATACGCTGACAAAAAGAAAATTACAACTCAAAAGAATAAGAATTTTCCATCCATCAAGTGCTACACGGCGCCATTACACTTTCTACTCATAAGAAAGTCCAAGCGTGTTGTCAACAAAATCTAACAACACAAAAGCAAAAAGCTCCGCACAAATAAAATAGTGTACAAGTAGTGTAGCAGTTGTCCATTTCCGAAAATTACAGTAAGCCCAATGATTTTTTTGTTTAATGAGAAATAAAAGAAGCATTACAACAAAACTAATTTCTCTGATTTAAGTAAATAGTGAATCTGGTGTGTTGTGCAGTAAAGGCGTCGACACCTACGAGGTACTGCCACGTCGTCCCATCAAAACGAAACCGTGTGCTTGTGATAACTGTTCTTTTTTCGCCTGTCTATTAGGCTTGCAACGAATATTCGGCAACTATTCGGTATTCGGCCTATTCGGCCACTTTTGCACTATTTGGCCGAATACCGAATATCTAGGTACTATTCGGCCGAATACCGAATACTTAGGATTTGTTTTTGTTAGATAATTGCCTAAAATAAAACGATTGATTCATCGCATGGTAATGTATTTAACTTACAATTAAAAATTAAAAAAAATTAAAATAATCGTGCATGGTCAACTTACACGAAGTCAAAGCAAAACAAAAATATTATAAATATCTATTCACTGGAATCATCATATTTGAAATTTAGGAGTGGAAGATTGTGGAAATACTGATTTTTCTGCATTGTCAGGTAGTAGTTTACATCTTTTCTTCTCGTAGACATTTCCAGCTTCAGAGAAAAGCCACTCCGAATAAACACTGCTTCCTGGCGCGGACAAGTATTTTGCTGCAAGCTTTGTCAAACACGGAAATTTCTCTCTTCCTGCTTGCCACCAAATGTACGGATTATCATGCCATGATATACTATTAATTTTTAAATAAACATCAATTTCAGTTTCAACTGCATTTTTTTCTTGTGATGTCCCTGTATTGATCGTACTTTTCTCTGTAACAATCTCTTCAAAACAATCCATAACAGATGAGTATGTACCCTGACTTTGACCCGACTCTTCCGTGATCCTCTTGGACTGAATAGGGGACGAATTCGCGTTGCCGTCGCTGCTTGTTTCACAGTACGTCTTTAGACCATAGATCAAAATATACTGCCTTGCTTTTTCTCTTTGCAGTTGACTGGTGAAAACATTCATTATGAAGCGAGGGTCCAAAGCGGTTGCCGACAAATAATTTTTTATTTGTGGCAATGTCTTCAAATCGTTCGTTCAACTCTTGTTGCATGACAAGTCTCACTTGGCTTAAGTTTACTGTTAGCTCTGATGTGCTAGTTTTATCGCAATATCGTGTGAGAGTAACAACATGCGGAATAATTTCAGAAATGCATACATATCCGGAACTGGTGATTTTTGTTAGATCTTCAAATGGTTGCAGTAATCTCAAAAGTTGCTATAAAAGCTCCCATTGAGCAGCAGTCAAGTTGACAATATTGCACTCCGTGAGATAGACTGAAATTGCTCGTTTTTGGTCCACTAGCCTTTCAAACACATAATATTTGGAATTCCACCGCATACTGACATCTTGCACCAATTCATTCAACATTTAGTCTAAATGCCCTTCTCACAGACTTAAAAACGAGGTATGAGGATGTTGTGACTACGGAAATACAACACTCTGTTATCGATACATATAGTGAAGAATGGCATATCATACTACAAGAAAATTATTGATCGAAGTAATCACTATCGTACTATGTAGGGGACAGTTCAGAAAGTGGTATCAGCAATTCGGTCTTCAGAAGGTTATACCAATTGCTTATCCCGTATTATGAACTATCGTAAGAAAGCTTTTCCATCGTCACACCTCATTGGATGTTATTCTTAAGAAAAAAAAAGTAATGTCATAAATAATCCAACGTAGATACTTGAGGCCATACTTCAAGCTTGTTAAAACAGGCGCAGAGTGGTGGGAGGTAACTCTGCTTTAACAGGCGGGCGAGAGACAAGCACAGCAATACAGATTTTGGCTCACTCCGGCCGAATACTTTTGCCGAATATTCGGCTATTCGGCCAGGAAGTCTGCCGAATATTCGGTATTCGGCGTATGGTGGAATATACTATTCGTTGCAAGTCTACTGTGTATCCCACTACAAGTAAGATGGTAGCCAGGCAGTGGATCGGTTTATGATCTACACTACTACTAACGAGAGCTTTGCAGGTATTAGAGTACGCTAGTCACAGTTCTGCGTGTAGCCATGTAGTCTATGAGGTGGACATGGGACGGGCGTCGAGCAGGCTCAGAATGCCGCCTCATAAACAGCACAAACAAAAATACACTTATCATACATCACATAAGATACACGTTCCGCAGACAGATTTCAACACAAACATTCAATGCCTACGATAAATGCTCTAGAGATAGCAAATTCGGTTATAACTATGTTGGGGTTTCCTTTCTGTTGATTTCCACTGGAACTCTGTGCAAATAGGTAGCTGGAGTCTATGTGGTCTATCGTGGCTGTAAAGAAAAAAAAAAATGCAGTGTGATAACATCACCAAGCTGATATAAGCCGGTTGTGGCAGCTAAAATGCAAGTATCCAGTCTCGATTTTTTAAATTTCGTGTTCCAGGAAGGAGAAACACTTTTTCTCGTCCACACTCTACTGTTGTTTCTCTGTAGCGTGAGATTAGTCTGCATTTCGGTGCGGGGTCCAGTCGGCGCATTCCTTGATTGTCTGCTGTTCGTTCAGAACCGACCATTCGCAGCACAACTGATGTCTAGGAAACTCGATCGCACTACGTCATCACAACATGAGACACGCTGTTTCTTGATTATGCGCTCAGATTACATGAATAATCTAATGCAGTGTAGAATTGCTTTGCTGACAACCCTTGATATCCCTGGTAAATGCGCAGCGCTTTTTTACAATGAAAAAGCGGTTGGCATACTGCAGTTTAAAGTATTACTTTTCAATACTCGAACCAAGTGTATTCGGATTTCATACAGATGGATTTATGAGATATGCGTAAAAATACTCAGCATGTTCAAAACTAAATTGAGAGACAGTGCATGAAGCAACATAAGAATAACGTTGACATGTTCGTAGATATGGAATGTGCGTGCAGAGCAGAGCAGTGTGTCACCGCTGTTTGTGGAGCGGCACACCTGACATGACATCAGCTGTTGCAGGTATTAATACACGCGTCATCCCGTCCTCGCCAACGCTCCACATGTTCGCTGCTCTTCACACCAATCAGCAGTGGTTCGCTTCGTTCGTGTTGGTATTTACAGTTGTTCTGAATGCGGCGTGAGAGCTTAACTCCACTGTAGTCTCGTTGCTTTCCTTCTTCGAGAGGCACATTCCGATACAAAACGTTATTGAACAGCTACGTAACAGTTTATCTATTGTGTGTAAAAGAAGAATTACACATGTTCCATATATGTAAATCGGTGATCACATATCAAAATAAACATAAACAATCACAAACTAAAGTTTCATAGTTCAGTTGTGGAATTTTACAAAAATAATACATTTAACAAATACAAACACAAATTATGTTTTTTACAATTCCCAATCCATTATAATCTTCAATACACAACACTTTTTATTTTTAATGCGAGATTTTTATTTTTATTTAGTTTCTTACTATTTTTTTTATTATACTTTATTTTTTCCTACCGCCGCTTCTCGCAGCAGTTAGGGAGCGTGCACAAACTACGTGGCTCGGTCCAGAGGAGGGGGGGAGGGGTTGGCTCGAAGGCTACGCTGGGCTACGTGGGGGAAGAGGGGGGGTTCCGAGCCAGGCCACGTAGCTTTCCTTCCATAACATTTTCCACAGTTGAAATAAGGAACAGAACACACAACAGCATGTGAATATTTATTTCCCTCAGTTAATTATCTCCGTATGTAATTTACAAAATGTCTTCTGGAATCAAAAGTGAAAAAAGATACGTGCTACGTGGGTGTGTGTGGGGGGGGGGGGGGGTGGAGGGCGGGAGGCAGAGGCAAAAGCCACGTAGGGCTACGTGGGGAGGGTTCACAGGAGGCTACATGGTTTATGCACGCTCCCTTAAGGACTTATCACTGTTTACGGCAGTCAGCTATTGTAGCGCAGAAGAGAGATTCTGCTTCCAGAATCTCGGTAAGAAAAAGACAGACAAAGCTAAGGCATAATTACGAGACGAATGCTTGCACACACTTTCTTTGATACGCCACGTTACGGCGATTCAGTTATTACGGTTCTAAAAAAAATCGCTACAGCAGGGGAGAAGCAGGCACTGCACGATGCGACTACTCGTTCAGCATCTCCCCATTACATGGAGAGAGAGTAAGTGTTGATACGTTATGGCAAGCTTCCTAGTTCTCCGCAGAACACAAAACTAAATAAAGTTTAAGAAAAAAGTAAAACGTTTCACAGTTTTACAATAATGCATAAGAAATTTATTTGGCAATCTGTCTTTGTAACCTTACAGATATTACTTTCCGAACAAAGAGAGAATGGAGAAGAATAAATTAACATGGTTTGGAGGTGTAAAGAGGATGTCAAAACAGGAGAAAGGGAAAAATGATGATTCAACTATGAACAGTATACAAAGAAGAAACGGGAATCAATCACAGTTACAGAGGAACAGTGGTGGACGGAGAGAAGGAGGTTATGAAGTGTCACACATGTACCGATAACGTACTAATTAATCGCACTGAACAATGGTTTAGTAAAATTCATTGAATTCATTGAATCGCTTTTAAGTGAACACTTCAGCGGAGTGCTTGTCAGTCGGATATTTTCCGGAGCGTTGACGTCCTATATTATATGATCAGCTACAATTAAACGCATCATAATTTCACTACAGCAAGCGTCTTTTCTTCGAAAGTAACAAATATGGATTCTTTAATGTGCGCGTTCGATCTGTTTGATGCTTCACAGCACCAGGATTACATGCGTTAGTTAGCTCAAAACCCGTGCATAAAATTCCTAAACTGCAGTCAAGTTGCTAATACTATACAGAAGACTGCTCCAACATATCAACCGCATTTTTAGTATGCAAAAATTATGAATCAAGATGATTTATTTTAAAAACAACTGCAGATTAGGACCCGTAAAAATACATTATGTTAATAATAAGCCAAAGATATAGAACCTCCATTATCTAATAAGAGATACTGAACTACAATTCAGAAAAAAATGCAGTTTTAATGCTATTCCGTGTTATGATGCAGCAACCGGTTTGCTGTGGCCTACTTTCCAGCCACTGCAGTAGAAAGTAACGCCTCAACCGCTCCAAGACTGATACTTACTAGATGCGATAAGAAGCTGCATCGCAGGATATCCTTACGTAACAAGACTTCGCAGAGTCGGACTGGCACGCTGCTCTCTTTGGAAGGGCCGCCGGTTCGAATCCGGTCTCGGTCTCAAGTGATTTTAATTAAACCTTGTGATCTCTGTATTTGGTTGGAGCAATAAACTGTCAGATGAATGATATATGCAATAATAGTGGAGCTGGGTGTGTCGCCTAGGAGCCAAACGCCATAAAAAAAGAAATACACTATTGTTTTACCGGCGAGAGGTAATGTATGACACATATATGGTAGCTACACTGTAAAGACATTATTTCACCTGCAAAACAGATATCCAGTATTTGTTAACATCACCAGTAAGTCGCTGTTTTCCATGCCGCCAGCGCTAGACTTTTTATTCCCTGATTATTTTCCACACTTATTCTGTGTTTCTGGTAGGAACACCGCACTGTTAATCTTATGAGCTGTCATAATCCTGGCAGATGTAGCCAATTATGAGGTTTCCTTTAATTAGTGTGGTTAATAAGATGACGACAATCACCAAACCAGTTCTCGAAGAACTAGATGGGTTCGTAACATTGCTATAATACATGAAACACAGTGTTCAGGCTGCTGCTCATTTAGTATTAAAATAATTAATTTAGAGCTGGAAATTATGATTGTAACGAAATGAAAATCACTGTTCAAAAAGAATTTCACGCCGAATCTTTTAGCAAAATTAATACTTAAATACTCTTTGCAGCACTTATTGTAATATTTGTAACACAAAATTTAGACTTTCAAACTCTACGTATTTTAGACCTTCCGTTTCTCATACGCACCGAGCGTGGTGGTGGAACGGTTAGCGTTCTGGCCTCGCATTCGGGAGGACGGCGATTCGAATCCCCGTCCGGGCATCCAGATTTGGGTTTTCCATGGTTTCCCAAATCTCTCCAGAGGAATGCCGGGATGCTTCCTTCAAAAGGCCATTGCCGAATTCCTTCCCATTCCTTGCCCCACATCCTTTCCCGTCTCTAAAGACCTCGCTGTTAGAGAGACGTTAAGCAGATTAAAAAAAAAATATATCTCATACGCATCTCGCGCGCGACCTCGCGGCCAGCTGTTCAGCTGTTACCAGCCAAAGATTCTTCACTACTTATCGCTACACCAAAGACTATACATATTACAGCTTGTGGAATTCTTACCATACACAAACTGATTTACAAATATCAATACAATTATTCGTAAACAAATATCATTAATTAAATATAAAAAATAATAATGATAATAACATTTAAAAATGATTGATGGGGTGTGATATTGTTGCAATCTGATAGTATTTTCTAAGCTGACAATTACTACTCTTGAACAATTTATGTTATCTGTTCGAACAGAATTCCGTTATTAAAAAACAATGTTTATATCTTTCGAAACGTCAAAGGAAATAAAGTAAAATCCTCAGGTTACGTCAGCCGCAGACTAAAATCCTTTACAGTAATTCTATTAGCAAATACGGCATATCACGCGTAACAAAAATTACACGCAAGGAAGCGTTGGGTAGATCCATCAGTTCCGCATTTTAAGTGTACGGGCCTTAAACGTTGTGGGAATAACTGGTATTTTTTTTTTTCGCTGACCGAATGATTTTTTGGCCTATAAGCAAGATTATCTCAGATTTTATGAAGAAAGATTGCTGCATTTTAAGACTTTTTGCCTTTTTCCTCAAAGAATTTGGAACTGTTGGCCTAATTGTGGTATGGAATCAAGTACACTAGCTCTCAGCTATGCTATTCCTTTATGTGGTGACATGTAGAGTGAAGTGTAACAGAAGAGCGAAAGATAACCGTAATTCTGGCCCCGCCTGTAGGACACTAGGATAGAACATAACTTCAGCAACAGAACCCCTTCTCTCCTGGTGACAGTGGCAGATCTCAAGCCTTTAACAAGCCCTGTAATTAAAGGGTTTAAGGTCCAGTAGTAGACGTACTACACTACGTTACCATTACACACCTGACTGAACAAACTAAACACAGGTAATTAGTATGTCTTTCCAACAGTTGCTATCGGCATCGAGGTTGGCTAGCACGCTGCTGCTCAAAGACAGTACTCTTGACTTGAAATTTAATATTCCCGGATTTTTAATTTTTTGAAAAACAGGAGGAAGAAGAGACAAATGTAACTTACGACACAAAATTTCGGTGTGAGAGAAGTATTGAATTATTTGCGTAAACTCCGGTCGGTGGACACGATAATAAGCAAGAGTTGAAAATGTGTATGCAGCGAGTGTGGGTACGTTCCGAGAACTGAAGACGGCGAGAATGCGGCTGGACGAGACTGCGACCAGAGAGGCTGTGGGAGCAGCCACTGGACCGGAACAGTCCAGCGCGTGTCTCTGGACCCGGGAACAGACAGGATTCATACGCACATTGGTCTTGTCGCTGGAGTCACTGTTTATCTTCAACTAGGTTAGGAGTTTTTATTTTTGTCGAATGATAATTAAGTCACCAATGTTAAATGTGCAAAAAATTTATGATCAAATAAGTTTCTCTCTTGTGAAAACAAAGCAAAAAAAGGTCCGACATGATGTTTGTTCTTCTTCTATGAATACACTGACCGTATCCGAGCGTAGGCGGTTACTGTGTGGGATGTTTGCCCCTCCATAGAAACGTCTGGGGAGATGTCTTCTCCATCGTGAGTGTTCGTTGGTTTGGATGACTGTGCTGGTGTGTTCAGTGCATAGTGTTGTAGAGGGTGAAACTCGGTGCTGGCCCATTTAGGCCAACTTTTCCGAAAGATACCGAGGACCTCCAGGATCAACGTATCCATTCGACGACGAATCGACCTAAAAATGAGGTATGCCCTCCACCCACACACCCTGCGCAAAGGTTTGGGATTTAACCTGGACTTTGATGCAGAATCTGGTGGTTATGAATTGTGTACCACCATCTCTCCTACCTCTTCAGCCAAGTCCCTATGATGAAAATCGAACACTAGCTAAGCCCGTGTCAGCGCGGTGCCTCAGCCGAATGAGACAGCGGGGAGTCCGACATGAGGATCACATTGTCTCTCTCCGTTACCTTTTTGAGATTCAGATTGATTAATCAAAAATAATCACACCAACTTATGTCAGATTAAGTGAGAGAAGTGTAGCGCCGATATCCAAATGCCCATTTTTGTCCCTATGTTTAAATCTCAGTTTTAATGAGTGATCCGAAACATGTTTCGACTGTCGGTACACCTTCACGATGTTTGACTGACAGTTGTGCCTCTTATCTCTAGCGACAACTTGACAGATCGGTTCTGTATGTCTGATACAAGTTCAAAACAGCGGCACCTTTCATATGCGGCCACACTCGCCAGATAATAATTTTTTTTGCGATAAATCGGCTATGACAAACGATTGTCAATTTCGTATCACACTGAATATAGTGTCTGAAGTTGGAGAAGTTATTATGTTTGACATTCATAAGCTTGTCTGAACTGTGTCCAATACCATTCACATTTTGTTTATGTTACTAACAACGGATGGAAGGAGATATTCTCTACCTGCCCGAAAGTTATACTAAACTGTTGCAATTTGTTTTAACTGTTTCCTTGTATTGTCCTCTTCACGTTTTCCGCTCTGGTTTTCCGGAAAAGTCACCAGGAATTAAATTAAAAATGCCGAAATGTGAGACGCTTCACAACCGCTAAATGCTAGCAGCACTGCAATAATGACACAAAAATTATCGGTACAGGGATCATATCAACCTAAACAGGTTTGTTTAATCACTGTGATCTAGGTTAGGTTGAAATTCGGCCTGGACCAAGGGTAAAAAGTTTACGGAAAATTTGTTCTGCAGCATTCATCTCAGAAACGGGCGCATTTGTTTTCAACGGAAGCAATCGATTATACCTCTTATATCGATTGTAATATGGTGAGCGTGTTGTACTGCATCTCGGATAAATATTTTCTATCTGTTAATTTAGTGAGACGTTTTACAATATAGTGAAGCCAAAACAGCAATCAAATGTTACAACAAAGGATTTAACCAACATTTCAAAAGATTCTCATTGTTTTTGCAGCGCAGGTGGCATCTAATAGCCGTGCGTCACTCTCACTTTTTTTTTTTTTTTTTTGTTTTTTTTTTTTTGTTTTTTTTTTTTTTAATTTAATTGCTGGTCACTTTTCCGGAAATCCCAGAGGAAAACGTGAAGACCAGTTAAAACAAATTTCAACAGGTTAGTACCAGTTTTGGGCAGGTGGAGAATACCCCCTCCCACCCCTAACTCACTCTATCTATCTATCTATCTTTCTCTTCTAAAATCATAATGACAATTACAAGAGAAAATATCCTATGAAACAATACTATTTCTCAATTAACATTGATTGGATTTTTTATTTTGTTTATTTTTTTACTTATATAATTATTAGCCTTTCTCTTGTGGCAGCGTCATTTTATTATCATTTCACAGTTCAACCGTGCATGGAAATAAATACTTTCATAATTCCCAAATGCTACAATTATTAACACTTTTACCAATGGTTTGTATTCTCATACTATTAAAAATATCCTCTGCTTTTTGTCGTCAACGATTCCCTTCTTTTCTCTTGACTTCGTCACAAATAATGTTCGTCAATATCTCGATTCAATAACTAAGATATTAATGTTTACGTCATTCTGGAAAATCACCACTCTTAATATCATGTTACACATACGAATTAAAGGGTCCCTCATCTTACAAGACTCATACTCAGGTACAGCACTATGAGAAGCAGTGTAACATCAGTGTTGTCGGTAACGAAATTGTTACGTCTTCAAGCGACGGTAGTAGTGTGACGATGCCAATGAAAGATAAACGAACTTGCAGTTGTGCTGCCTCAGCAAAAACCTGCCATGCTGCTTTTTCGCAATCTGCGACTTCAACTAGCAAAGCATGTGTCCATTTAAATTACGACCACGCTGAAAATACCGCTTGACGAAGTCCTGTTTTCAGTATAGCGCTGCTATTTTTCTATCCACACATACTGTTTCAAGACACCACAACGTCGTGAAGCATACAGCACAACTGCGCCAGGATTATACATATATACGCGGTTAGAGTTGTGATGAGCTTAATAGACATCTGATACGTGGTGTGCTTTGGGGGCGGCCACTAATAACGTGACGTGATTTGGTCGGACCCCCCTCCCCGCTACCAATCGACCTCTCAACTCGTGGTCCTAAGGCTTATTTTTTTTAAGCTCTACAATTCTACAAGAATTTCAAAACCTCACGTGAGATTTCCGTTGACCCTCCCCCTCCCTCTTGGTGAGGTTTAGTGAGATTTTGGCGGACCCCCCCCCCCTCTATTCTATCTCACGTCTTTAATGGACGCCTTCTTTTGAGATTAGACAGCGGACTCCACAGTTTTCGACGACGTACCACGTCGAGGCTAGCACCGCTAGCTCAGTCGTTCAGTTTCAATCGTGATGTGGATATTAGGTTCCAATACAGACTGAATTAACAGCATTTTTAATAAAATAATAATAATACATGAGAATTAACCTCAAAATAAAAAGTTTTGCTTGTTTTTCTCACGACTAAAACACTAATTAGATGTCAATGACTTTAGTATTTGTCGTTTAAATACAATATATGGCATTTATTGGGGGTGTATTTCAAATTCCAATGCAATATCGTTTTTTGAGATAGAATCGATAAAAAGATGATCTAAAATTAACAATCTTTCATGTTTTTATTTTCAGGCGAACAAAACTGAAAAATATATGACAGGTCTCTACTTAACGAGCTTTAAACATCTGCATCTCACACGATGAGGGAAAAAAAACTATCGACTCCTTTTTATTCTATGAAAATACTCAAGCAAATAATTTTCTACAATTTTAAATACGATACAAGGTTTTGACGAAGGAAACGCAGAGCACGTGCAAATGAAGCAGCTGTACCAGATACATCATCTCATCGATTTTTCATTCCAGCGGACCGTGTGTGTCGTACAAACCTCTTCCATAATCACCACCACTGCTCTTCCAGTATGCACTGCGATTGGCCAGTTCTTCATCCAACTACCTCGTGATGTTCCTCTGGATTTTTCCACTTTTTTTAATTGCTTTAGATAGTCTGTTTAGTGCCATTCTTATCACCATTAGTCTCCTATGGTGTCTATAACGCTTTTTTGAGTGCTAGTTGAAGTCGCTTCAGCTTTTCTATCGCCTTGTCTTCTTAATACTTAACCCGAGGAATTTCATTACAGTCACTTGAATCCCTTCTGGCCAGTGTGGCAGATTCTATACCATGGTTTAGGATGCGGAGAAGGTTGGTTTTATTTATATAAAGATATTTTTTGTCCAATAATATCTGTGAAACAGAACTTTACAAGTGTGAAGCTTTTTTAATCCTATTTATAATTTCTGAAATGTATCTGTTATCAACTGACATAATCGCTGCCGATGTAGTTAAAGTTTAGAACAGTTTCAATTTGTTGCTGCCAAAATTTTAATTTGTTTCATCTTTTTTTTCCTGCTGACCACCAAGTACACCGTTGTAGTTCTTTTCATTATGCCCTCTCCCCCAAATGAAAACATCATCCGCAAGCAAATGACATCAACATTCCTGTCTTTCCTTTTGGCCAACTTGATATTTTCGTCCATGATGCTTATGGAAAGGAGGCAGTTAGAGATTGTGAATATTTATTAAAAGACAAATAATTACTATTACTGGCTTCCGTGTTCTGTTTTGTTTCTGATCATATGTCGTTCGCGGACAGTCAGCAATATTTTTCAGGATATTTTGTTTCTCCTAACTGCCTATTGACACCTCGGATGGTCCTCGGTGATGACACAACGGCCAGGCAACTCTCACAAGACGCCTTTCCTGTCTTTTCTCCGACAACTTAGCAACAAGTAATATTCCACGTTAATAAGAAAATGATTTCAGATTGTGGAATAACATTCCTCCGATATTAATCTCACTATTACTACTCCCGGTGTAGGCTAAGGACGTCAGATATCGGTTTGATGCTCAGGACTGTACTGCGGCCAGACTACGCTGACCAAACTTAACTGCCCGCTCACAGATAACAACATAGTCTCTCCAACAAGTTACCCTGAATAGATTCAGTAATATGTTCACCGCTTCAAAAATGCAGGCCTGACGATCAACACTCGGAAAAACCAAAGTGTTAACGCAATCTGCCCCTCGAGATACTCTCCGAGACTTTGATGTTACCATCTGGGCACATTCCCCGAGCAAGTAGACAACTTATTTATACCTTGGGAGGATTCTCTCGGCACGGTTTACCGGAGGATTTTGTAGAAAACAGAATCCATGCGGCAGACGTTACATATGGACCTCTCCCGACGAGTTTGCCTCAGCATAGATGCATCAAGCTGATGGTGTACAGAGCTGTCATTGTCTCCACGTTACTGTACCGAAGTCAGACATGAACCCTTTACCTACATTAAACGAAGAAAATGGAGCGATTTCACCAGCAGAAACTTTGCTACATAACGAACGTCAAATGTGATATGTTCAAGGTATGAGTAACAACAGACCCTCTCGGCAATGTTTATACAGTGAGAACCACGTCGCCCCGAATAATTGGTGGAACCTGCGCGGGCGATTATTTTGCGTCAGGACCGGCCATCACGACGCCCACATAAACAAGTGTCTGCAAGTGCGAGACTTAAACTCAGAAACGAGTACTGGCCAACGACAACTCACCTTAAATATCTGTCGCAAGCTGGCGTATTACACTCGACCAGTACGCTGGTGATACTCTACGCTTGCTGACTGTTTCCTAGGATTCCCAGTTTTTGCTGTGCTCGATGAGACGCGGCAACAGATGGCTGTTTCGCGTGCTCGCTGGTCGTTTGTACCTCCCGCAATACACATGCAATTTAAACAGCTCGAGACAGGCAGTGAAAGATTGCCTCTAACTTGGGAGATGTACCTGACTAAATTCAAAAGTTTCGCTGTACCATAAACCAGTTCCTAGATTGCAACAATATAACTTGCTCCACTGACCGCTTATAAAAACAATATCTTGCAAGATTAATGCACATTCCTTTGTGCAGTCAACTCTACATACACCTCTAGGATATTTATAAGCCCAGAAATAAATGGACGTGGTTACGCCGGTTCCAACACCGTGGATCATAGTTATGAGTTCTTGGTGTGATCAGATTCTGGTGCCTTTATTCCTAAGCATTTTTGATCGAAAAAATTTGTTCCCATAACCAATAATGTGTAGATACACTGGTACAATCAACCTGATTCGAGTTACGATTCACTGTTGGGTTCAGTGATAGGACAATATCATTAGTATTACCATTAAAGTTCACATTTGCCACTTCTACTCAAGTTTACGACACAAGTACTTTATGATACTTATTCTGTACAAGCTTTTGAAATTACAGTTTACTAGTAACACAATCTCATCGTCTTGTGTAACAACATGCCAAGATTCGTGTTAATCTATTAGAGTAATAGCTTCGGCGAGCCTGAGACGTGGTGAAACAGTTTACAAAATACAGGTACGTTGGAAACTGCACGTGAGACTGTTTTTTTCTGTATTCAAAGAACTGAACGAAAATATGGACAATTCACGAATCAGTTACGAGGGGAACTAACCTTAATACATCTGTGAAAAGCCTAATGCTAGGGCATTTTTATTTATATGTGTCAAAATACAAAAATATGCCATACATTTCAAAAACAGATAACTGTGCCGAGCATGGAGTACGTACAAATTAGTACGATTCTTAGACTAAAGATTGTCATTTCATTGTGGTGCTGATATCCTAATGTTTAAAGTCATCTAACCTAGGAGTTTAAACATTTATTCAAGTTTTGTTTACAATATTTATTTGTTCTGATTGTCTGTTACGTCAAAGTAGCATTTAATCCGACGTGTGTCTAGTCAAAATGATCTTGCGGGCCACGTTGGAAATGCATCATAACTCCGCGGGCCGCATATAAAATTATATATCTCCATATTAGATGTTTCCCAATATAGACATTATTTGGGAATGAAAAATTGAAACATAATGAGTTATTATTATTGTGTTTATTATTATACTTACATGTAAACATAGATAATATAGTAATAATGATGCTAACAATATCTGACACATATTCACAAGAATATTATTTTAAAAAGAAAATTAATTTTTTCTCATAATTCAATTTTTGAATATATGGATGAATAAATAATGTAATTTTTTAATACATTGGTTTTGACTGCTTTGGCCATAATAAAATAAATATATTTTGGAAAAGCGTGGTGAACTCGCGGGCCGGAAAAACGAACAAAGTGGGCCGCGGGCTGCCCACCCCTGGTCTAGTCATATACCAGCAGTTGTAAAATGGAAAGAGATATGATATAATGAGATATGATATAATGAGATATGATATAATGAGATATGATATAATGAGATTTTTAGATATTGTGGATGCGACAAATCACGGTCAGAGCTTGGTGGACGAGCGATAACGCTTTGCTCTTTCATTCGTGAGGAAACGGGTTCGAAACCCCGTCGGTCTACCCAAATTTCGGTTTCCCATGGTTTCCGCAAATCATTCTAGGCGAATACGGGATGGTTGCTTCAAAAACACAAGGCCCAATTCCTTCCGTCCCTCCCCCTCTCCTTCCCGCCCCTCCTTTCCCGCTTCTAATGAACTTGACTTTGACGAGGCCTGAAGCCATAAAAAAAAATCTTTCACATGATACGGCCGATAACATCCACAGAAAAGCTGTTACGAGCTTAACGGTGAGGAGAGGTGACATAAACATTCAAGTACTTTGAAAATCTCGAACGCTGAATGATCCGTGACTAATGTAATTTCGTTTATTTTCTGAAGGCTAAGGTAAGTACATAGCTATTAACTAACGGTATTAAGATGATTATCACGAAAGCTTGAATGGTACAGTATCAAATACTATGAATGTAAAATACATTCACACCACCCAAGTGAATAGGATATTCAGTACATCTTCAATTACGAGACAGTGCACCAATAGACTGCTAATTGTCTGATATCTGTAGTTAAACTAAATTTCTTGTTCGTAAAACGTAAATGTCTTCAAAGAGATTAGCCTTGACTTCGAGAATATTCTATGATCTTCAAAAAATCCTTTGAAGAATATTAATTCATATATAAGAGAACTAAACAGAAATAATACAAGAAGAAATGAAATATGTAAATAAACTAACACAGGGAAATAAAAATCAAGATGACAATAACTTTTATTACAACTTCGTAAGACCTATTCATTTCCCTTCGCTTTTACATGGCCACCTTGATCTTCAAAAGCATCAAGAAAGCATGTGCAGTAGAACTTAACATAAATAACAAGAGAAGAAATTAAATATGTAAGTAAATAAACTAACATGGGGGGAAAAACAAGATGGCAATAAATGTTATTATAACTCCGTAAGATCTGTTCCTTTTCTTTCGCTCTTATATATCTACCTTCATCTTCAAAAGTTCAAGGAAGCACATGCAGAAGATTTAATTGCATAACGAGACTGGTTCTAGATGAGGTACAGTTGCAATGCGCATATCCTGCGCCTTCCAGATTGCACTCCTTCGCCTTAGACAACCACTGATACGCAGCTGCCAAGCCGGCTGTGTCGTCAAGACAGCTGTCAGGGGCGTCTACCCCAGACCGTACAAGAAGATGGGTGTGTCTCGGTAGAAGCCCAGATTTTTCAATTCACCATCAAGCAAGTCATCTGGTATCCACAACGAGAGAGCTACATCGGTGAAAGCGCCGCAACTAAACAGTTTGTGTATACACGCGTCGTACAGCTGGAAGTAATCGTAGCAACTATCGAAACGAATGGACGCTATTAATCACCAACGACGTAATGGTAAGACCTAAACATGTCTGTGAAAATACGAGTATCAATCTTAGAATCGTAACACTGCTAAACCTTCCATCAACACAACTGTTGTGCTCAGTGTTTCATGTCAGGTCCTTATTCACGTCTCCAAGGTAAAATTACCGGGATTAATACAGCAACTCGTAACTGTCAACCACGACTAAGGGACCGTGCACAAACTACGTGGCTCGGTCCAGGGGGGGGAGGGGTTGGTTGGAAGGTTACGCCGGGCTACGTGGGGGGAGGGGGGGGGGTTCCGACCCAGGCCACGTAGCTTTCATAACATTTTTTCACAGTTGAAATGAGGAACAGAACTCACAACAGCATGTGAATATTTATTTCCCTCAGTTAATTATCTCTGTATGTAATTTACAATAGTCTGTCAAGAGAAAACGGTACAAAATGTCTTCTGGAATCAAAAGGGAAAAAAGCTACGTGCTACGTGGGGAGAGGGGGGGGGGGGATAGAGGCAAAAGCCACGTAGGGCTACGTGGGTGGGAGGGGGTGTTCACAGGAGGCCAAAGTGGAGCTACGTGGTTTATGCACGCTCCCTAAGGGAACACGAAATTATTTCAATAGACACAATAGGAGTCCGATTCTCAAAGCAACGAAGCCTCTTGGTGGTGATTCGAGAGCAATCGGCGCCAGCCTCCTGCATCGTGTCTGGTGAGCCTGCTATGCGCTATGTGGTGCCCGGAACGTTCACAAGCAACTGTTTCTCGTCCAGGGCGCCTTCACCTAACTTTCAGATGGTGAATATATCTGCGTTTCTAATCGTTTATGCTATTTACTAAGCTGAAGTCAGAGCGTTATGGGTGAGCGAAAACGCTCTTACCTTGCATTCAGGAGGACGCGGGTTCGAATCCCCATTCGGGCTTCCATATTTGAGTTTTCCGTGGTTTCCCAGCAGAATTACGGGATGGTTCCTTTAAATGGCCATTGCTGAATTCCCCTCCCCCCCCCCCCCCAGTCCGTTACCACCTCTGATGATCTCGACGTCGACGAGGCGTAAAGCATTAAGAATAAAAAAAATTGGCAGCGATTGCGGACTACCGACAGATGTGAAAACTTCAAACATCATACCCAACACGTCATACTTATGGGTACAGATACATTAAATAATGATAATTCCGTGTGGTCGTTATGACCTGCTGACAGTGTTTCTAGTGGCTGCGCATTCCACCTCGAACTTAGTCGCCATAACCTAACTTGGTAGTCCTACCAGGTACAGGGGACCTACAGTTCCACGTGGTATCCGAACCGCGGAAGCGCTCTGGCGTACTTCACATTACACAGCAAGCTGTACCAGAGGTGAAAGTCGGGTTAAGGGTCTATGAAAATCCCCGCCGAGACAGGGATTCGAACCGTGGACCTTTGGTTCCCCAGTCAGACACCTTAACCACTGAGCGACCAGACCACTATATATGTACTATTAACATTAGCATGTCGGTGACGCGAACTAATAAGATTTTACCCATCCAAAAATCGCCCAACGCGCCTAAAGAAATTTTCAGTTAAAAAACTAAAAATCTATCTTATTCCACTACCCGAAGGTGGGTCCAATCTTCCCGAAGTAGTTGCACCAAGCTATTGTGTCAGAGACAGGAAGGCCAGATCCTTTCCTCAGGGGCCTACAGTTATAACGTGGAATCAGAACCACGAAACGTCCCGGCGTAGTCATATAATCAAATAAACACCTAAAAATTCCTCTTCACCACGGGATTTGAAGCCGCGACCGGAGACAGGAACTTTCGGAAGTAAGCGCATTAACCGCTGAGTCTTGTTTTGAAGTATACTTGTGCTCAGTACTATCAAAATCGGATAAAAACTGTGGGTTTTTATGAACAACGTTGACAGAAACTCAGGTCAGGGGGAAAGGAGGAAAGGGTTTAGGTTTCTGTAAATCAAATGTAAACAGCATTTTTCTATTTGTTTAAAACTAAACGTATGCAAACTTCTATCAAAAAAAAACCAAAAAACTGTTTGTTCCAGAAAGCGTCAAAGCGCAATATAGCATGTCGGTGAAGCGAATTCATAGATTTACCCCCAGCTTACAGCCCGCCTATAGAAGTTTTCGTTTCAAAAAATCTGAATCGTAAAATGAAAATTTTTATTTCAAATGTTAATGTGTATAGAAAGAAGTGTAGAATTTTCTAATGTCTATCTAGCACAAGAGTTACAACGTTGGAAGTCTTAGTAGGCGATCGTAATCAGTATTTCCGCTCCCAATTCGTTTCGGTAACGACCTCAATATTAACTGGCAGCACGCGCTCAGACGACACTGTGTGTGCGGAACAATGTAAGCAAATGGGGACGGACTGTCATACAACATGTTCCGCAGGTAACAGTGTCACCTTGGGCGAGCAATTAGGGAGCGTCCATAAACCACGTAGCTCCACTTCTGCCTCCTGTGAAACCCCCCTCCCCCTTCTCCCACGTAGCACGTAGCTTTTCCCCCTATTGATTCCAGAAGACATTTTGTACATTTCCTCTTGTCAGAATATGATAATTACATAAGGAGATAATTAAATGAAGGAAATAAACATTCAAATGCTGATGTATGTTCTGTACCTCATTTTAACCGTGACAAATAATATGAATGGAAATCTAATGGAGCGTGCATAAACCACGTGGCACCATTTTGGCCTCGTGTGAACCCCCCCTTCCCTCCACGTAGCCCTACCTGGCTTTTCCTCTACCCCCCCCCCCATGTAGCCCAGCCAATCCCTCCCTCCCTCCCCTACACCGAGTCACGTAGTTTATGGACGCCCCTTACACGCAGGCCAGACAATGTTACTGCGACAGTTTTGCCACTTCTCGTTTTCTCTGTCTGCACCAGCATATAAGAAGGAAATAAATTTTCCAATCAGAAATGAAAAGAAAATAAAGATTCCAAGAGCCTGCACACTGTTTTAGGGCGTTGGTTGTGAGAAACATTCCCCAATTCCCACATGGCTTTGTTTGTACTGCAAAATATATTCTTGCTATTACCCATGTAAGAAAGGATCAGACGGAAGTGACATCAAGTCTTCTTCCTTTTCAGCTCCTGCTGACTATTCAGGAAGTCCTTGAAATGATTCTGTCTTATTTCTCAGCAAGCAAATTGTGCGTGTGAACAAGTCTAAAACGAGAATTTCCGAAAAAGTTTCGTGATTTGCTTTCTGTGATAGTGCCACACGGTCCTCACTCCGCGTGGTTTTCTAGTCTGTGTGGACGTCATCCAGCGTTAAGGCGCCGCAATACCAGCTCTTAGGAGGTGCGACCGGACTCACCTGCTTTAGAAGACTCAAATCATCATCCACTCGAACGCAGATACGATAGTAAATGTCAACACTCGTTAAGGTGGGTTCCCACGGCGCGTGGTTTTCGAGGCCGCGCCACGTCAGCCGTAGTGCACGGATCAGCACGCGCCACAGGCTAGCCCTCCCCGCCACCTTGCCTCGTGTCGTTTCAGCTACCCGGGGCTATGATATCTGCCGACTGGGCGACGGATTAAGGCGCGCCATCCCCGCGAGACCCTTCCCATGGCCAGCTCTTGGTTGCTGGACCGGCCCGGCCGGTGAATGCGCGGGCCGTGGGAAGCCAAGAAGCGCAGGCAAGTATACGGCGACTCGTGTTACCTTGTCCCTGCAGTCGACGTGCACGCGGCCCGTGTCGAGCAGCACCCTCACGCGCTCCGCGTCCCCGCGCAGCGCCGCCAGGTGCAGCTGCACGTCCCACGGAGACTCCTTCTGCAACACAACACATCACCACTGGTTACAAAACACTACACTACACTACCAAAGAGTATCTGCTACCACAAACCAGTAGTTTATACAAAAAATACTGAAATTATTTTCTAAAACTGATCACTACGAAATGCTTAATGGATAACAAGCGATAAAAAAAAAATGCATAAAAAACTTTTAAATACATATATAAGTTAAAAGTAACTTTAACGGTGTCTTTTAACAAGCTCCTTATTGTGTGAACGAAGGCTTTCCCGGCGTGTCGCTGCAATGTATTCTTCGCGGGTTCGCTGCCGGATTGTGTAGGTAAAGGACACGAGCTTTCGGCGACGATCTCTGTCGCCATCCTCAGGCCTGGTGTTGACTGCAGCTCTGGTCGTCGCAGCGTCAACACCAGGCCTGAGGATGGCGACAGAGGTCGTCGCCGAAAGCTCGTCGTCCTTTACCTACACAATCCGGCAGCGAGCCCGCGAAGAATACATTGCAAGCTCCTTATTAGGAATAAACATACCAGGATGACTTGCGCTACTCGAGGAATAAATCGTGTTCAAACGTACAGACTGAATCTAGCAGAATCACTTACCAAGTAATTTCTCTGAAGCCAGTATATAATCAATACATCAAACCTTAAACAAGTTTTCTGTTTTGTTGTAAGACCCGCAAATGGTAAGGTGCAGGCCTCCATCCTTCCCTATCCTACACTACCCTCTTCCATTGCTAACGTCCTTTCAAACATCCTTTGGTCAGGACTACCAGGGCATATTCATTTTTTGTTTTACCACTTAATTTCCTTTCCATTAATCCTCTGCTGCAGTGATAAGCGGCAAAGTTGTTTTTCTTTTTTTCAGTTGGGATGTTTACCGATCCACGTTCTTCTTCATTTCTCGCACAATAAACTTCCAACTACAATGTATCGTTTCTGTGCCTCTTTGCTGTTTATAAAACATTTTCCACTCAGAACCTGAGATATAAACATATTATCTTCAATTTTGTCGAATCTCTGTTTGATCTTACCACATACCACAACTACTCCATCATTTCTTTCTCTACTTCCGCACATTTGATTTTAAGCCATTTTGCTTTCACCTCCCTTCCTTTGTATTCGTATTATTTTTTTTAAAGAAAATGCCATTGATGGTTTGTTTCTTCTTCCTTCTGAAAGGCCGCAGTCATACTGGATGCGTACTGTAGCGTTTCCTTCGGAGTTAAACAGGTCTCTACACTCCCAGTGGAAGGCAGATGTCCTGCGTAGTCGTGCGAGCAGAATCTATAAGCAAGTCCTCCGTAGTTGTACGAGTGAAATGGACACAGAGAAGTAAATTTATTTAGTTTGTGACATAAATCTTTGTGCGGTCAGAACCTTAAAGTACTGACATAACTGTCATCTGACGTTTTGTGAGCATTTTTGAACAATTTCCTTCTTTTCAGTCTTTTTTATGTGCTATATACTTCACTATTTTCTAAAATGAGTAAATGTAATTTCCAATAAATAAATTAAGCAAACTGTTGATTCCATAAGCCAATAATTTCTTGTGACTGTCACTTATTGTCATAAATTATCATTTTAAATGGAATAATTTATCCATTCAATGAATATTAATTTTTACGTTTTCAGCTGACTCCAAACGTGTCAGAATTAAAAATGTTGGTTAACTTACCTTAATGGAACTGCCAATATCCCGGTAGGCTGAATTCCGTATAAGAAATTAGTTTGTTTCTCAATTTGCGAAACAGAGTCTGTAAAAAATATGGTGAAACATTTCTAGTCACATTCTGAAGCGGTCAAAGAATTTTGACGGTCTTTAACTACGCCGGGAGAAAATAAATGGAATTCTTCTCGAGTATCCCTGGCAGAATCGATATCAGTAATCCAACATTCTTTTCAGTTTTCTAACAAGAACAATCTTAGTATTGGATTATCTTAAAAATGTAATTACCTTCCATTTTCTAATTGAAACGAACAAGTAACTCAGATACACTTCTGGCAAGCGTCCATGACATTTTGCCAAGAGTAGTAAATCATCAGGAGCACGCGGTAATGTTTCGTCTGTATTACCTGAAAACATTCAGCTGTTTAGATTTGTTTTGCCTGTGTCGTAGTTTAGTGCTCAATAACTTCAACCTGTTCATAGTACAGTGCACTTACGCCATAGAGGATGGTGATGAAGCAAACTGACCGAAACGTCTGCATATATTAGGACGCGGCTCCCGGGAAACATGCAAGCTTGTAATCCTCCGATTGCATAAGAGTTGCCTTACGCTGGACTCTGATAAGCTATAGCCGCGTATTTGTTACTGCGTAATTGTGCAGCGTTTGATAAGTTTGCTTGTGGTCCCTATTGCTTGAGGCATCTCGCAACTTAATTCACGGTGATAATCTTCACTGTTAACTAAAATGTTTACTTCGTTTTCAGGTAAGCTATGTTTAGAAGAAGATTGCCTTGAACTTCAAAACCCCAGGCAATGATTTTAAGAACAGCATAATATGAAGAGGAAAGTACCTGCAGAGTCTGATAGCAAGAGGTCATCAATGATGTAGACTAGGGATTCCAAAACTCTTTCTTACCACCACCCCCTTCCATATAAACAAAGTTCCTACGCTCCTCTTCCGTCAAAAGAAAAGTTCCGCCTCAACTCGTCACTTCCCGCCCCTCCCCCGCTAAAAATTTATTATTAAAAAGGTAAATGCCTACCTCTCAGTAGTAACAATGAGGAAACTCAGTATGTGATGTCAGAATAAAGGCTCTCAACTATAAGAGGTGGTGAAGGAGACATAAAACACGGGCGGCAAAACTATCGCGCATCTCCGCTCTCCCGACTTGTCTTCCCAGATTAAGAACCTATAAATTTTACCCTAAATCAATCAACGCAACATATAAATTAGATTGATGATAACACACAGATGAAGAGGTGTCAAACATTTAATTACCAGGGATAGTACACATTAATTGGATGTAGCAGGTGCTAAGTAGGGCGGCTAGATGTGTTTGTGAATATCACTCAATAACTCAATTGGGAGCTGGATTGGGAGTCATTGAAAGACAGGAATAGGGTGAAAAGTGTGCTGGGAGTGTAGAAGAAGTATAGAGGTTGTAAGAGCTAGGAGTAGTGACCCGTCAGTTAACCTCAGCAGTAAACGAGTGCGGCTTTCGAATAAATTACAGTGATATGTTCTGAACAATTTACCAGACACAATGAAAGAATTTAAAATTAAAATTCTTAATGCCAATTGTAGGAAGGTAGTGATATCACACTCAAATAATTTGCAAAAAATAAATAAATAAAATAAAAAATACGCACACACAAACAAACAAATTAAACTGGTAAGTGGGTTTGTAGAGAAATTGTCGGCGGGTAATATGGTCTAGTAACAGGGAGTTCTTTTTCGAAGTGAGTATCATGAGGAGAGAGTCTGTCGCGGAGGATCATTGTTGATGGGCTTGACGGGTGTACCGCCGGACACTTCAAGGCTTCATTTCAAGCATACGCTGAGAAAGTCTCCGCTCTTACGGTGTTGATGGTGTTCTGAAGTAGACCGCACCATAGCAATTGCAACGTGCACAAATCAGTAGCAGCCGTACAAGTTCCAACTTCAAGGAAACAGACGGCCACATAATACGAAATAACACCTCTGTGCCTCGGGGGGGGGGTCCATTAATTACGTGAGGTGTTTTTCCGAAATTCCTGGTCCCCTCCCCCCCACCCCCCGTGGTGAGATTTGGTTGGACCCCCTCCCCCCTGACCAGCCTTGTAGTTTATTTAAGACTTTTTTTTAGTCTTCCGCATCGGATGGCAGTTATACCACCCTATATTTGCAGACCATTTTTCTTTTAGGTCTACTGTTCTTTATGAGTATAAAAAAGATGAAGTGGAATTTCCGTCGACCCCCCTCCCCTTGGTGAATTTCGCCAGACCCCCTCCCTTCCCCTATTTTACTTCACGTAATTAATGGACGTCCCTTTGCGACGCCGAACACAAGTGTATGTTCACATCCACTATTTTCTTCAGGCACGCGATCGTAGATTAAGACTAGAATTCTAAACTGAGCATCTAAGGTTGTTGTATAGACTGCAAAAATACAAAACAAAAAAATTGTCGAGCGGGCGCAGTGAGCGCCTGCAGAAGCGACTCTGCAACCTGCAACACCTGCGCGTCTCTGCCACGCCCACACAGGCAGCACTGAATTTAAAGTAATCGCCTAGCGTGACCATAATACTACTGCCCAGCTTAAACATGAACGCAGTGTTAACGCACATGGCAGTTGCTTGTCATAGACCGTGCGACACAATAGTCTGGTGGTCGCTGTGAGCTGTGTGGTACGGGCCAGCGAGTCGAGAACATGCGCCAGAGACACCGTACTGTGTCTAAAGGAAGGTAAGCTGGTTATGGTGGACTGTAATTCACACGATCATACACACAAAAGCGATAAACCATTGTAGTGATCGGATTAGTTCGCCAGAACTCAGTTCAAGTGTTAATAGTAGACTCGTTTTCTTCTAACATACACCGACTTCCCGCTTCACTGTAAATGTGCCGGTTGATCTTTTCACAATGCGACAGGATTAGATAAGCCAATTACTAAGAAACAAAAAGTATTTTCCACAAAAACTAGATATAGTTCTCAGCATACTCTATTTCAAGCTGTAGATAACACTAACTTCTTTAAGTCTTCCAAAAAATACTTTTCCAGATTTCTGAAATGGGTGTTTGCTTCAACTAACATTGACAGGTTTTCTATAAAAACCTGTAGCGGATGAGAAAATTCTTAATGTCGGAAAATAGAAGAAAAACAGATGAGGCCAACTCTAGAGAACAGGATGTAAGGCAAAACATAGTAGATAGTAGGAAACTTCCAACAGCAGACAAATGTGACTCTGGATTTTCGTATTTCAAGATATCTCTTTTGGAGTATTGATCGAATAAATTCTGCAATTTGTTTAATCATTTCCAGATAATTGATTGAGATTCTGCAATGCGAATGTATCCATGTACTGAGTTCCAAGAAACCCTTTTGACGTCTCAGGGTCACATACGTGAGGGGACATCCACTGATTTCTCGTTTCTGGTTAGTATAAACGGATACATGTTTCATCGACCGCAATACTCAACTGAAGTGCGCAGTTAGTGATTCGAAATGGTCCACTGGTAAAGTTTTTGATAAAATCTCAGAAAACGAGAAACGCATTTTCCATACAGCCCAAGTTGTCATGCAGCATATTAATTACACCTTCTAATGGGCGTTTATCATCTGAGCTATAAGTCTTATCTTAAATTGGAAATCTTTTAAAACTAGGTCGTGGAGTTTTGGACCAAAGTGAAAAACTCTAGACATCACTCTTATTGGTGCGAGCACACCGAAATTCAATGAACTATTAATGAAGAAATTCATGCAGACTTAAAAGAGCATTATGGACTACAGCTGAAGATCAATAATACATTTTCAGCTTGTGCTAGCTTTTCTTGATGCCTTTTTTTTTTAACCTAAAATGTTTATTGACACACGAAGTTCACTTTTCGGCGCTGTAGCTTAAGAAGTCTAACCTATTCGCTTTCAAAAGCTCACAAGAATTGTCTGTATGGGATATCTATTTAAAAGTTTGTACGTACAACTAGAAAAATTTGCAAATGCGAAATTGTGATCTGGTAGCAGCCTGTTGGTAGTCACTAACCCTTTGCAATATATCAATACGAAACTGACAGAGCAAGTTTACACACTTACTAAGCAGAACTGCTGCTGCGAATAGTCTTTCTCCTATCCTCGATTTCCCACTCTCGGGAACGGCTTTCTGCATTGTATTCACGCCAGGCGCTCCGACTCAACATACTTTCCTACAAGGCCACGAAATGCACTACTGCAGCCAACACACAACACCTTCCTACCACGAAACTGTAGTCGGTGGATAAGTGGTTAAAGCTCGGGCCTGTCATTGCGGAAGGATCCGACCTCCAGATTTCAGTTTTCTATGGGTTCACTTCAGACTGATGCCAAGAGGGTCCCCTTGATTCCAATTGTCACGACCTGGATGAGCCGTAAAGCAGCATTAAAGATCATAAGCCGGACACAGGACAACATCGGACAACATCGGATATTTTATCATCACTGGCGGAACTGCTGGTGGCCTCGTAACAGGAGCCGCCATGCATCACATTTCCCAAACACTCCTCCTATCGTCTCCTTTGTGTACCGTGGCTACTAGTTATAATTATGAACCGAACTTGGTGGGTGACTAGTAATGTTCTTGCCTCGTATTCGGGAGGACGCGGGTTCGGATCGATTTCCGGCTATGCAGATTTAGATTTACCATGGTTTCCTCAAATCACTCCAGGCGAATGCTGCGATGGTTTCTTCAAAAGACCATGGTTGAATTCCTTCCCGTTCCTTGCCCCCAGTCCTTTTCCGCCTTCCTCTGACGTTGACGAGGCGTAAGGCCAGAGACAAACGTAGTTAAAATACAGTTTCTATCAAGATATAAAAAATTATGTTTTAGCTCGTAAAGCTGCTTCCAGGCGAATATTGGGTTGTTAAACCAAACATTACTTCAAGACAGAATGGGAACCAGTATTGAGTAGCAATCTACATGCCCTGTCCTTTAAGAGTATTCTATACTTATGCAGCCAGACGTTTTCAGTGTAATATGGTTTCTCGTTTGGACGCGAAAGCTTACGCTGTGTGTGCCAGAAGTGTAGCTATCACTTAAATTCGTAGATACGTCACTCAAGTTTTGGAACATTGTTCCATTTGAAAATTGAGTATATTAAAATCGGTAAATATGAAAGGATTTTTAAGTTCGACAACCGTTACTCCATTATAATACAATGAACAGCAAGTACCTCCCATTCTATTCAGCTTTTCTGTTACTAAAGTTTATTTAAATTTTAAGAATGTTCATTTGTTCTCAGTATTTAGAAGACATTTTCTTTATCTACGGATGATATTAATTTGTCCATTCGCTACAAAAATAAGGGCTGCGGAACTTTAATGAAAGAATTAATACAGGTATAAAATGAAAGATTCCCTTAATATACGTCTACTAGTTGCGATGTTAGTGATATCAGTCGCACACGACGAGCTACAAGGACAGCTTAGCACAGGTGCCAGGTCGACACGCTTCAGTAGTAACGACTATGAGCTCGTATTTAAGCAAGAACGTATGACTTCCACGGCGTTCATTAGAAGCAGATTATTTTTGCTTGCTGTGTTTGACTCGTCAATTTGAAGGTGGAGGGAGTATTGTGACTGTGTTTGTGGGTCTGAGAAGAAATGAAGGTCGCCTGGCGCCCAGCTCGCATACCCAATTCCGGCAGAGAACTATCAACTCACAAACTCCGCTCTCCATCCAAAAGTTATATTCGACTACCGCATCCACTAAGCAGCTAAAGTCATGTGACCGAAGTGAGGTTGTACTTTGTTATTGTACGAAACCAACACTAGCCAGTGAAAATCGAAGCACTGATAGCGGAAAAAATTATGTAATCTAATAATACCTATTTCGATTGTACACCTATAGTCGACAGCAAATTCTATCAAGTTCGAATTTTAGAAAATATGATGATCCAGAAAGCCTTGCGTAAAACCAGCAACAGCGTCAGATTTACACGTCAATCCGACGAGGTCCACGCGTTCAGTGATGATCTCGTATGTGTGCAGTGAACAGTTGTTGCAGACCACAGACGGAAACGCATATGTTGTTAGCAAAAGTAATTAATCATTTGATGCAAGTTTCATTTACTTTACTGAGAGTGAATAAATTAAATGCGATCGCGATTAAATAAATTAGCGTATGCTTCCGTAGTTTAAGAGAGAAAAATATTTCTGTTATAGGTACACACTTTGACAATAAATTTGGCCGCCGCTGAAAAATTCTATCACTCTTAATTTGCACAATCTGACATCAATGTCATCCTAAGAAACAGTAACGCAATACTGGCTTGCCAGTATTGCGTTACACACTTATTGTCAAAGTGTGTACATAACTGTTTCGTGCCCTTGAAACACTCGTAGACAGGGGTGTCGAATGTAGATTCGTCTGTAAAAATTGAGCTTGAAGCGTTAACTGAAGGAATCTTGCGTGACCACTGAGGCGCCGCACAACGCACGCGCATACCGGCTGTGCTGACTGCCATCAAGGCGAAACAAACTACACAGTCAACAAACAAAAAACACATTTACCACACACTCAACATAGTAACACGTATCAAATCAGATGGCGACATTACACTTCCCCCACATAGGTACAAAATCCTTGAACTTGATAGTGTTTTAAGGTTATAGAGAGGATGTCGACTATACCAGCAAATACGTAGGTTCGATTTAAAAAAATTATGTATGATGCATGCACTTAGAATTCACCATCAATTGTTATGAATACTGCAATAATATTATTCCGTATGCAGAAAACTACTTTAGAATACGCAGTTATGAAATTGAATCGTCGGTGGCTTCGAAAATTGATCAATAAATTTTTAACAATTGCTGGCTTACATTAGAAGGGTAGAGACGGGCTTTACGCCTCGTCGACGATGAGGTCATTAGAGGCGGAAAGGACTGGGGACAAGGAACGGGAAGGAATTTGGCCATGGCCTTTTGAAGGCAGCATCCCGGCATTCGCCTGGAGTGATTTGGGGAAACCATGGAGAACCTAAATCTGGATGTCCGGACGAGGATTCGAACCCGCGACCTCCCGAATGCGAGGACAGAACGTTACCGCTCTCCCACCACGCTCTGCAGGGCGCGGTTGTAAATGCAGCTAAGATTGTGATCGAGAATATTCAGCATATATAAAACTGTGCCCAAACAGGCGATTACAGACACATTTACCCCTCAACCAAGGAAGGTTGAATTCTAAGAAATATTATCTTTATAACGCGAAAATAAGCTATTTTCGGTACAAGCTTACTTTTGTATTGGTAATACTAGGCGGGATACTTAAAGCTAACATCTCCCAAACACGGCGCCTAAACTGGACAGACTATATACAACCTGAGCACTCGGTCTAGTATACTGCACAGTCATCTGTCTACAGGACTCAACAGCAATACAAATGAAATTAAATTTTTTAAAAAAAGAACATGAGAGTGTCTGTGTGTCCTATCGGATACAGCACTAAACGCAGCAAAGAAAATTTCGAACTGTTACCAACAATGTAAATCCACAGCACAGAGTACAGAAACTTTAACAGGAAGTGGAGAAACAAAACCACGAACGGCTACCGCGACGACGCCCGACGGACGGCGAGAACAATATGGACACGGTGTACCCTCCACACTGCAGTTTAAATGGGTATCACAAACTGCTACCTTAATCGAGAGGAGTAATGTTAATAACACTGAGGAGACACTGGGTAAATGGGGTGAGAGTGGGCGAAGAAGGCAAGACGGTGCGAAAGAGAAACAGCTCAGACCAAAGACTTCGAAGCAGAATGGCACCAACAGTAAACATATAGTGAATTGATCAATAGTTAGAAAAAAATGCTTTTCTAAAAGTTCTGAAAAAGATTTCAAAGTCCGATCGCTTGTTTCCACGTTTGTTTAAAATGTTTACAGCAGGAACCAAAAAAGAGGAAAAAAATTCAGATAAATATTACCATCCAACAGCTCTACAACCATGGGTGTAGGCGTGTGTGTAGCTTTAAGGCTGGAGAATCAACTACAATCCTTACTTCTTAGTCGAACATATAAATCTACTGCCTTTTAGTTTATGTCGGCACATGTTTGTTGTCTTCACACGTTTGACTGACGGAATTTATTGTTAGCGATCTTAAAACGTAAATCCCCAATAAAATAAATAAATACGCGATATACATCTCGAGGTTAGAATGTAGTTCCCAATTCCCCCTCCCCCGCCCGTGTGTAGGCCCTACTATGAACATCTTAAACTTAAATGGTATATTCTAGTCAAAGCTACAGTTCTACAGATATGAAACCAGTGAACATTCAGATTGCAAACCGAGCGTGGTGAGTGAGCGGCAACAATCTGGCATCGCATTCGGGAGGACGCCGGTTCGAATCCCAGTCCGGGCACCCAAATTTGGGTTTTCCATAGTTCCCCCAAATCATTTCAGGCAAATGCCGGGATGCTTCTTTCAAAAGGTCATGGCCGAATTCCTTCCCGATTCTTGTCCCCAGTCCCATCCCGCCACTAATGACCACGACGTCGACGAGGCGTAAAGCCATAAAATTGCAAACACTCCTAAGAATTGAACAAAAATCCAACCATTTAGACGTCAATTAGTAGAATAACTATGACGATTTCTAACATAACTTGCGAAGTTCTCCCCATTAATGGAAACGCGCCAACAGTCGACTAAGAATTTATTACTCCATTTTAAAATCCTCTGACCATACTATTTAGTAACTATGTATTCCGAAGTAATTCCTCTCCATAACCCTAAAATAACGTCAAGGTCGGAGAAAAATAGTTTACGAAAGGATATCGACAGGAAAGTTGACAGAAGGGAACTGATCCAAATAAAAGCAATGGCACACAACAGGATGCCAACCCAGGTCCCTCAAGTCCTCAGCACAGGAACAAAGCTAAACTAAACCCACCCATTATTATTTAAAAAAAAAAAACACACAAACACACAAAACGCTTGAGATAGTACAACAATATGCTTTTGCACTATTTGTCGACTCTACAGGAAGTAGTTAGAAAAACAATATGTATGTAACTACAAGATCCTAAACATGACATGGTAAGTACCGGAGACCGACACCATATTTCAGTTTAAGATTTTTTTTCTGCTTATGGTTTTACGCCTCGTCGACATCGTACTCATTAGAAGCGGGAAGGACTGGAAGCAAGGAACGGGAAGGAAATCGGCCAAGGCCTTTGGAAGGAATCATCCCGGGATTCGTCTGGAGTGATCTGCGAGAAAACAGAAACCTGGAACCCACGTCCTCCAGAATTCGAAGCCAGAGCGTTGCTGTTTAAGGTTCTGAGCACTGCGCCAATTGCTTGTGTATCCAGACGGCGCCGAAAAATTAATAGAGAATGGTCACCGAAAAGGGGATTGGCTGTGAAAAGCTCAGGTGGTTTGCGTTCGTTCCCGCCCTGCCACTTATAATGGTAACGAGATTACGCTGCTAACGAGATGATGCTAAGCGGGGTGGACACTCATCCAATAACGAGCGTTAACTCATCTGGTTACAGACTCGCTGGAATATGGGAAACCACTGATACATAACTATCACGGCAGCTTTCTAAAATTAACTACAGCGTCTGTACAAAAAGCCACGAACATACATAAACGCGCAAAATGAAATTTATCACAGCGCATTTAAGTGTACACCGCAGAGAAAACTAAAATCAAACTAAGGAACAATATTCTATGTGAAAATCGTAATGGTCTATTTGTGAACTATGCGGATGTGCCAAGTGATGAAAATTTTGATAGCTGTTGTATTTACCTGATTACCACAGTGAAGGGTCAAGAGCCATTGACCTTGGATACAGAAATAGCGGCCATTGCGTTTTCACGTGGTAAACTCGCTGAGTATAGTTAGAGTTTAAATATGTATGTTAGAAATCGATATTTCGTTGTTAAATAATTAACAGGTACATGATTTACATTCAGAACTGCCAGTAGAGAGCTGAATGTTCTTACTTGCAACCTTACACGTGAAATAAAATGAGTGATGGAAACAAGCTAAGCACCATTCAGAAGTGAAGTACTCATATGTCGCCGACGTGCAGCATAGAATACCTTACGCCAGCGATTCTCCTGCTGTAAGATGGAACAAGTGGTACGCAGATAGAATAAAAGCTTAATTCTAACTGAATTAAAGATATCATAACAAAAAATAATTGAGTATAAATTACTCGCATTAAATTGATACCCTTCTACGGCAAACGCTATTAGAGGGTTTAAACTACAAGACAAACTTTCTGAAAGGCATGATTACGATTTCAATGACTACCAAAAATCTGGTATTTCTAGGATTGACTGCGTTGTTGCTATACTAGTCTATTGGCTGGATGCGTTTCCAGTGGGCATCAAAGAGGTCGGCATTCCTCTGAGGATTAAGTTACCGGCAGTGTTATGAGGACCTGACTGTAGGTGTACTTGCCGATATAAAAAACTAAACACAACCCGAAAGTTGGTTGGATGCTAAGCCATTGTGTCAGAGGTAGGACGGCCAGTTCCTTACAGTTTAACGTGGAATTCGAACCACGGAACGTCCTGGCGTAGCTCATCCGATCAAACACAACTCTTAATATCTCCTCGTCCACTGGGAGTTGAACTTTTTAAAGCAAGCGCCCTGACTACTGAGCTACCAGGACGTCCTGTTAGATAATATAGTCTACACACTCATAAACAAATTACGTCCATAGACAAAGTTGCGGAAGGGCCCCGGAGAAAAAGTTAATGGTCCATAGAATTATTTTTGGCATTTTACTGATTCTTAGATTGAAAAAAGTTGAGAAACGCCGTGCAAAATCAGATTAAAGATGCAGACTGCCAAACAGCGGCCTCCTCAATCGTGTAAAGGCATACAAAGATCCCGCACTAAACGTTACCTGTGTAAACGAGCCCATGCCTCTGTGATTGGTGCAAATATAGTAGTAATGTTTTAAGACCATAAAAGCTATGGATAACTTCCGAATTAATCCTGCTAAGAGTCTGTCAAAGAAAGAAATAATAATTTTTTTTTTTTTTTTCGGTTGAAAATTTAGACTTACTTCTTAACAATCGTGCAGTATGTTGTGGTATGGTAACAAATAGGTAAAATTGGTATACTGAACCTCTACCAACATAAAACTTACAACACCAAACTTGTTACAGTATGACACCGCGGGTCTGTCCATGTAAACGCTTTCCGTCCTGCTCTCAGGTGGAGTCACCGCGGGCCAGACGGGTCTAAAGTTTTTGTTCCCACGCATTAATTCGCAGGCCATGCGATCCAATTCGTCAATCGTGAAGGTCTGTTAGTGAAGTATACGTATTCGAAGCGTCCGATATCGGGCTCTCTTATAGAGCGTGATGAGCGATAATGCTACGGGAGCACGCGGGTTGGAATCCCCGCCAGGACAAACAGATTTCGGTTTCCCATGATTTCCCCAAATCATTCCAGGTGAATGCCGGGATGGATATAACAAAAAAGGCTATGGGCGAATTCCTTCCACTCCTTAGCCTCCAGCCCATTCCCGCCTCGATGAGGCGTAAATGCCACAGAAAAAAAAATAAAAATAAAAAAAAAAAATGCTTGCGCCGTCTGTCTTAGCTATTGCGCTTGTTTTGAATTTGACCCAAAACAAACTGCAGTTGAATTTGCTTGTACGGGAGCGTCCATAAACCACGTAGCTCCATTGACAGAAATAAATATACACATGCTGTTGTGTGTTCTGTACCTTATTTTAACTGTGACCAATAATATGAATAAGAAGCTACGTGGATTGGCTCGGATACCTCCCCTCAGCTCAGCGTAGGTTCCCTCCTAGACGGAGCCACGTAGTTTATGGACGCTCCTTAATGTCTTATTCAAAGATGTTCAAGGTCAATGAACAGCTAAACCTCCGATGATTTCTTGCTGTATAAATTTTATTCCAATGATCCAGCTTTGTTTGCTGTCGACTGGTTTGATGCAATCCTCCATCCCTTCCTATCTTGCGCTAGCCTTTTCATCTCAACATAATCCTTACAACCCATGTCCTCAATTATCTGATTCATATATTCTTCCTCTACAGCTCTTACCTTCAACTGTTACCTCCACTAACAAAGTAACCAATCTGTCTCAAAATATGACCTACCATGTTGTCTCTTTCACAAACTTCTTTCGTCGACCATCATTTCCAAAACTCGTTTGTTTCCTACTTTATCCGTCCACTTCTATATCCTTCTATAGCACCACATTTCAATTTTCCTTCTGTCTGGTTTTCCTAAAGTCCATGCTTCGCTGCCATAAAGTGCGGTGCTCCACACATAGAGTTTTAAAAAGTTCGTTCTGAATCCTAGATCAGCATACTGATTTTTCTCCTTGAACATTTATGACACATTCAAAACTTTCTTCCACTTCCTTTATTGCTTCTTCTACATACAAGTAGAATATTAATGGGGATAGACTACAACCTTGTCTCACACCCTTTTTAACTGATGCATGTCTCTCATGATTCTCTACTTTTATTATAGCTACTTGATTATTATAAAGATTATAAAGTATCCTTCTATCTCAGTATTTTAGAACCGACATCATTAAAATTTTGAACATCTTGTCTCACATAACATTATCAAAAGTTTTTTCTAAATCAACAAACGCCATGAAAGTATATTTGTTTTTCTTGATCCGCCCTTCAAGTATTAATGCTAACGCCAGAATTGCTTCTCTTGTACCGCGTTTTTTCCTAAACCCAAACTGATTTTTACCTACTATCCCTTCTACTACCCTTTCCATTCTTTTGTATATTATTCTGGTCAGTAATTTTGAGGCATGTGGCGCTTACAGGTACTGTAATGTAACAGGCCGCTTAGAGGAGCACTACTACATCTGCTAAGAGCAGCTGGAAGACGATATTTTGCACTGATATTCGGGATGTGAGATCGCATTGTTGTGTTGAGCATGGACTCGTCAAGTGTTTGTCACGTTGGCACGCCTGCAGATTGATTCCTGTTTATACCTTTGGGTCAGTGGTTCCCAGTTAGTTTTTCTCCAGTACCACTTGAAGAAAGAGCTCTACCCCGCGTACTCCTTATAGCTAGCTTCCTGCACCTCTGCGTTCATCCCAGTCGTGTTTCGCACAGACACTCACTCACACACACACACAATGTTTGATAGTTTTAAAATATATTTTGGTAATAGTAACGTTTTGCATAACTGCTTTATTTCAATTACTTTAGTGATTACCTGAGCCAACAGATAACCGCGCGTGTCCCTTGAAGCAACCTTGAGTACCCCTGGGGGTGTGCGTACCACTAAATGGGAACCACTGATTGTTTTATGCTTGAACCGTAAGTAGCACAGTGACATGGTTTCTAATTTTGATTTGAACAATAACCGTTCCGGTACGGTACGTGAGAGTTGTGGTCTGTGGTGTGAGGGAACCAGGGCGGAAACTGCGTGCCCGCTGCGTGGCTGCTCGCCGCACTTGGCTCGACCTCTCCAGCAGAGTCGCCATGTCCCAGCACAACTTGTCGCGGTCTCGGACGTGTAATGTATCTTTCAAAAGGAAAAGACGAGCTTCACCAACCAGAGACCTCGTTCTCCGAAAACGTTTTCGTTATAAGTTTATATAACTTATTTACACGTTCTTGACAGCCAACACACAGGCAACTGATTCCCGCCAGGTCCCACTAACGCTCACAAGCAACAGTGAGACATTAAAATGCTATCTTCTGAAACAGAAGCAAGCAAGAAGAGTAGCATGCTGACGATTATCAAGTAGAGGTATTTTGAAACGTACGTCACGGAGCACCTTGCATTCTGGAAAATACGTGTTCAAATCCCAGCCATTTTCCAAGGTTTCTCGAAATCACTCCAGACGAATACCGTGATCGTTTCTCCAAAAAGGTCATTGCCGAATTCCTACCCGTTCTTTAGACCAAACATTCTGGAGCCTAATGACCGCCGATGTCGACAAGGGAAAGAAACGCTATGGTAGCGGCGCTGGATTGAAACAGAAATCAAACTCAGTTACCATATCTTTAAGATGAACTGTTAGAAACTCGGACCTTCCCACAAGGATAGGTCTAAAAAAAATTGCGTTGAAAGCCACTCCATAAAATCTGATGAAACTAAAATAGGGTGCACGGTTTGCTTTATAGCGCTGAATCTATTGTATAGATTCAAAATCCAGTTACAGCAATCCATAGCCAAAGAAGGGAAGAATCTGTTATTCCAAATTGATGGTCGCGACGCCTCGAAAGCCGAAGGGAATGGCTCGCACTCCCCATTTGAAATGTTTGGCTCAGTATAAGTTCTTTCTCGTCGAAATGCAGCTGTTATGGCGAAGCTGTATGTGGCTCAAGTTGAAAACGAACAAACGTTGGTATAAATTGCATGCGGCTGAATGCGAGCGAGTAACGAGGTGTCAGGAAGTTAACAAGGCCTACGACGACCTCGCTGTGCAACGCCAGACACAGCTGGTCCGCAGGCAGAATATCATACATTTAGATACCTCACCTCTACTGTATAAGGCTGTAACCTACAACCCAAACTACTAACATTTACAAAATACGGCTAGGACAGAATTGTTGCTACAATAGTTCATTAATTTTCGGTCGGCATAAATAAAAGCGCTGTTCGTCTAAGTATTAAGTAAATGACACTTTTCTGAGAGTCTTATAATAGGAGTGAAGTACCGCCATACGTGGTAAGATTTGTAACATTAGAGTAGTGAGGTAAACAAAAATAAAATGTGTAAGGTCCAGCGTTTTTTTTTATTTTATTTTTTATAGTACAGCATCATTATTCATTTGGTTACTAAATCTTAAGAGTCTGGTCAATACGTAATTCACTCTTAATAGTTCACTTCAAGTTTCACAACTGTGTTTCCGCAGAAATTCAAAACACGTCTTTAGATTTATTAACTTACGATGGTTCAATACAGTATGCCCAACTTGTTAATAGTAGGGCCTATACCCATAGCTAAAAAAAATATGCCCATATGAGTTAGTGGTACGCAGCATTATTTCTGACAATTTGAAAAGGCTGAGAAAAGTTGCTCTAAGACGTCGTTTCTCAACCCAAAGACTAGTAAAATGTCAAAAATATTTCTACGGACCACTGACATTTAAGTAAGTCTACATTAAAACCAACCCTTGCAAGGCTCCTTTTGATGCTGGCTGGAAACGCATTTGATTTCAGTAACGATGCAGTCATATTCCTCATATTCTGGAATTGCCAGATTTTTTTTCTGGTCGTTAAAATATTCGTTACAAAATTTGATTTATAGCCTTATGTTTTACACTCTCTTATAACTCTTGTACAGTAGTACTGCATCCGTTTTATGTAAGCAATTTTTATTAATTTATATTTATAGCGACATCAAGTTGACTAATTAGGAAGAAGTCTCCGCCGTGGAACCACAACAAGACTGAAACATAGCGGCCAATATTACGATTAAGTATTCCACTGGAAGTATTTTTTGACCAGGCATACAACGTGTGCTTCCATCATGGTTTAGAAAAGACCCACAATCACCAACGACAAACAGTAGATGGCACGAACGACAAACCACAGTAGCGGGGTCGATAGTTTCCGCGATATGCAGAACATTAGTACATGTAATGCGCCCGACAAAGTGGTCGGTGCCTTTAGCTTTACACAGAATACTGGGAACCACTTACATACATCCTAGAGTGCCACAAAAAACAATTAAATACTTCATTTCAAAATCTACGGGCCGACTTTGGATATTCTCTAGTACGAAATCTGACAACCTGTTCCGGTTCTACAATGCAGTGAGCAAAACAAGATAAACAAATCGTTTTCGAAATTTATAAATATCCTAATTCAGCTTGCTAGCAAGAATTTAGAGAAATTAAGCTGTTGGCACCACACGTATAAATCCAAAGTTGACTAGAAACGCTGATATAGATATCATGTTAAGCCAAAAACACATCTGTTCAGATAAGATGCAATTTATTTATTTCGTCACTTAAAGATGTATCGACATAAGAACTACCGGCTGTATGGTTGATGGTGCAACAGGTAATTAATCTTTCAACCTTGACGTTACGCAACAGACTAGAGGTTGTAAACAGCGACGTCATTACGCATCCAATAATTAATTGTTACTGACTTTTATTATCTTCGGGGGCATAATCTTTGATATTCACTGAACTTCACAGCAACCAGCGCGGAGATTTTTTTTGAGATTTACCAACAGACTTCTTCTTCTTCTCTTAGATTTTGGCCACCTAAGTACCACGGAAAATCATCCTGTGCATTCATCTCGATGCTTCTTTTCTTAGTTTCCAATAGTTCTTCATCCTTCCAATCCTTTTTTTTTTGGGTCTGAATGTTATTACCTTTTTCCTTCTCCTGGAAACCCTTGAGAGTTTGTACCAATCTTCTGAAAGTTGCTCAGTCTTGTAATATATTTATGTTATTCCAATCTCTATCACATATTTCTTTACTCCTTGTTTCCACTGGTTGCCTTTCTCTTGTAAACGTGGCTGAAAGTTGTTTGTGTAAATCCGCTGTTGTCCATCATTTTGTGACCAAAAAATCTGTGTATCCTCGTTCTGACAATATCTGAAATGCTTTCATTTTCTTCTTCCTTTTATAGATCTGTATTTCTCCGGTATCTAAACTCCCCTTTTTCGGGCTTCAAAGATTTCCAGGTTTTCTTCAAGATTATCCTTTCCTTTTTCTCTATCTTTTCTATTTCTCCAGTTAGCATAGAGAACATATATTCTGAGTGAAGAGAATCTCTGGTCTGATTACTGTGATGTATGTTAGATTTTAGTTTCCTTCTTATTGTATGTATCTTTAGTCGGTTGGTATGCTAGTTCCAGCTTTCTTGCTCTTGATTTGTTTGCTTCCTTAACAAGCCCATTAATCTGAATTACTTCCACTAGATATTTAACAGACTAGTAACACCAAATAAAAAGTTAGATCCCCTTTCGTAAGTGAAGTGCGGAAAGCGCAAGCTGTTTATTTCATAACTCATAAAAGTTGCTGCGTAAGGCGACTGGCAACCTGTTGCACCACCTCAAGCCCTATACATGTCGGGAAGTGAAGGCCTCTCTTTAACAGTAGTCCGATTACGCATAGAATCTATCGAAATTCCATTAACAGAGTACCGTCTAATGCTATTTCAAATAGAATAGAGATAACTGCTCCATACTGGACATAAACTGTACAAACGCAGAATTTTGTGAACTGACAGACAGTATCAACAGAATATCTGCTACCATTAGTTTCCTATTAACTAAAGGTCACTCAGTTGTATGTACCGTGTAGCCTCTAGAAGTACCTGAATTTGTTTAACGTTGCTGCCATTTTCTCCTGTAGGTTTGGCGAACCTGGGCTGGCGGGCTGCCGACAGCAAATGCCAACCGGCCTTTTGCTAAAGGTCAGATGCCGTGTGGCAATGCTACTCCAGACCTTCCAGGCCTTCACATTTCTCAACAGCAACTCCCAGTCAATCTACAAGCATCAGCTACTCTCCCCGTCATGAGTACGACGCTTCCTCCATCGGCTCCACTATATTTTCACCTTAATAGACACGTAATTTATCAGTTCAGCAGAAGGTACTGTTTCGTTACTTGTCGTCATAGAACCATTAAATGCAGGGCCGGATTAAGACAGCACGAGGCCCGTAGCAAATGTGAAGAAGAAGCCCTTGATTTTTACCGTCTGGGGGAAAATTGTAGAGCTAAAAAAAAAAAAGGTCGCCGTCTAGTCTAGGTGCGGTCCCCCCCCCCCCCCCCCCCCCCCCTATGAGGCGCGTGGCCCGTAGCATTTGCTACCTCCTGCTACGTGGTTAATCCGGTACTGATTGGATGATGGTAAGTATGGTATGTCACCGAGCATGGTGAGTGAGTGGTAACCCTCAGCACTGGCATTCGGGAGGACGCGGGTTCGAATCCCTGACCAGCCAACCAGGTTTCGTTTTTCAGATAAATCACTCCAGGAGAAGACCGAGTGGTTCCTATAACAGGTCCTGACCGTATTCCTTCCGGCTTCATGTCCACAATGATCACCCGCCTTTGATAACTTCAACGTCGATAAGGCGTAAAACCATAATGAAAAAAAAAATTATATGCCGCTGTTCTCACTTGTCGATTCGAGGTTACATTCACCACAAAAAAAAGTGGAGAATACAGTATTAACATAGTTCCAAGGAATAGTAACACGAGTCCCGGGGAAGGCATGCATTCAGTCTGCTGACGACAAGTAACGAAATAGTAATTTGTGTTCAGTAATCTTTATCGTGGAATCCGATATGCAGAATTGTTATATTACATCGAATCCATCTGAACTGACATTAAATGTGGAAACATCTATCAAACAGCAACACACGGCCACAGCTAAACGCTTTCTGTGTTTTGATGAAATCACAGGTCAGAAGACTAGTTTCTTATTTAGCAAACTGGAAGTTTCTGATAGTTTTTGAGGAGCGTTATGTTGTAAGAAAGGCAGGTATTGCACATTTTGCTTCCTATAAGTTGCCGTACTTAAAGTCTCTGAAAGCGACGTTCAGTAAGGTGTAATTAAAAAACCTTTCTCGGTAGTTGTGAGATAATTCGATGCTTAGCTTCACAGGCCGTCCTAGCCATCAGTAACTGGCAGCAATTAACTCCTCGTACGATTGCCAGCTGACACTACAGGCGTCCAAGGTGAAGCCCGAGCGGTGCGCAGTAATGTGGACGGCCCTTGACTGTTGCACTCAGATATTTAACAAGCGATGACTTTTCCGTACGACATTCAGAACAGTCCGTCCTTAACGGGTGATTGGTTGCTTAGCAGAAGGCCTTCACACTTTACTTTCAGTGCCAATAACTCTCCACCGTATGTATTTCCGCTAAAAAATTATAAATGTCTGGCTTGGCCCAAGGCCTTTAACTTTAATTGACACTTTTACTGGGGGGCATTATCATGGGCTGAATGCAGTTAATTTCTTCGAGTTTACTATAGCACTAATAGCGGAACCATTTACATCTAATATAAATACCTTTTAAGCCTGGCAAAAATAGCAGTTTGAGCTCACTTTTCTGGCAGTTGCTTAACTAAATACAACCGTTATCAAACAACGCTCATAACCTTAAAATTTATGTAATGACGTGCATATTACTTAGTTTACTGTAACAGAAATATCTCTGGATAGAGAGTATTAGAAAACATCTACATAGACTGAATATAAATAAGCAAAAACGACTAATAAGTGATATGTTAACTCAAACGCAATAAATACAGGGTGTTTCAAAAAGGACTTTACAACTTTGAAAATTCATATAAATTCTATGAAACAAGGTACAGAGCTGGTTTTGGTGTTGTTTTAAAGGAAAACACTTCAAGTTTTGACTCGCGTAGTCCGCTAGTGCCTAATCGTGCCGCACAAGCACTAGCGGCAGTTACGTTAAAGATGGCTGCCTTCACTGGACCCGAGCGTGCTAGCTGTGTGTTTTGGTTTGAAGAATCGAAGTCTGCGACAACAGTTCAGCGTAATTTTCGTACCAAGTACGCTAAAGATCCTCCTAGTAGGCCTACAATTTATGAGTGGCATAGATGTTTTGTAGAAACAGGGTGCTCAGTAAAACATAAAAAATCCTCAGGTCGTCCAAGCACATCTGACGAGGTCGTTGAGCAAGTGAGAAAAAGTTTTGTCAACAGCCCTACGAAATCGACCAGGCATGCATCTCGTGAGCTGCAAGTCCCACATACGACGGTTTGGCGTGTGTTGAGAAAACGTTTGCGTTTGAAACCATACCGATATTCGCTTTTACAAGCAATTTAAGACACTGATAAGATTGCACGTAGGAACTTCTGTGTGGATATGTTAAATCGAGTCGATGATGATGAACATTTCTTGAACAACATAATCTTTTCTGACGAGTCAACTTTTCACTTAAGTGGCAAGGTTAACACACGTAACTGTAGGATTTGGGGCAGTGAAAATCCACATGAAACATTGTAACATGTTCGTGATAGCCCTAAAGTGAACTTTTTTGCGCCTTGAGCAAGAGGAAAATGTACGGCCCCTTTTTTTCGAGGAGAGAACCATCAACGGGATAGTGTACCTTGATATGTTGCAACAATGTTTGGTACCACAGATCGATGAGGATGACCGAGAACGAAATGTTTTCTTTATGCAAGATGGCGCACCACCACACTATCTGACTGACGTCCGGGATTTTCTCAATGACCGCTTTCCAGATCAATGGATTGGCCGTGATGCGCCAATTGCATGGCCCCCCGTTCCCCAGACCTGACACAGCTAGATTTTTTCTTCTGGGGTTTCATAAAAGATATGGTGTACGTACATTGTTTGTCGGCCACTCTACCTGAACTTAGAGCAAGAATTTACGCTGCTGCTGAGCAAGTTACACCTGAAATGCTAGTGCGAGTCTGGGAAGAAATCGACTACCGATGGGATGTCTGCAGAATAACCAACATCTTTAGTTTAAGGTGAAAAAAACTTGAAGTGCTTTCCTTTAAAAAAACACCAAAACTAGCTCTGTACCTTGTTTCATAAAATTTATATGAATTTTCAAAGTTGTAAAGTCCTTTTTGAAACACCCTGTACTTTTCTTTCAGTGTTCTGGCAATTTATTTCTTCGCGGTTGATTATGTAAGTAGACTTGTCATTAAATAAAGCTCATAACCTCTGTTTTTTTAGTAACATCGCTGGTCGTTGCTAGGCAACGCAGGACGGGGCGTGGCTTCAGCGTTACGGACACAACGACCGAAGTAAGGTTTAATTATATTGAGAAATACGTCACTAACGGACCTTCAGATACGGCATAGCAGTCCTTGTTAGATTTTTGCTAAAGCTAAAAATAATTAAAACCAGCTGAGATCTTGCTCATTCTTCAGTGTTTACATTGTCGGTGGTCCGAAAGATACGAAATCATTCCAAACAACTTTTACTGTTCTTATAATAACTGCTGGTTAAAATGCGACGAATCTGTAGTCCTACCTGAAAAATTCTACGCTTGAAGACTTCTCGAGAAATGCGTTAAAGGCCGATAAAGGAACTATACATCGTGAACGAAGCTTCTGTATAAAGAGCTTCATAATATTAGCGATTCTGATAGGCAGTCCAGAAAGCAGTCCGCTCGTAGCTAACTGTATCGCAAGGCCAACACTTTCACACACAACTCGCACGCTGACATTCACTTACATTCGAGTCAGCGCACCAACACGCAGCACGGGTTACAACAGCTTCCAAGGAAATACTTCTTTGCTGTTAAACATCTCGTACGTCCAAAACAAATCCATTTGGAGAATGATTTACTTGATGTTCTCGCTCTACAGTCGCTCATTCTGTTTCTAGACAACTTTCCACTGTTGCAAGTATGTCAGTTTTGTCTTGTTTGCTGCTCTCAGCTGACAAACTGGGGAATTTTCAGCAGCATTTGGTCAAAAGCCATACGGAATAAGAAGCACGCAAGCGAATGTCAAGTCAGTAAACTCTGTATGCTCCCTGTTTGTCGAAATCCCTTATAAAATGAGACAAGAGAATGTAAGAATTGCATAATTATAGAAGCCTAACGCACGCAGTATCTAAGGCAGAGAACATTTTTCCGCCCCGCGAGATTCATCACACATTTACAAAATATATTTATTTTATAATAGCGAAATCTTATATTCAAAAATTAACTCGAAATTATGAGAAAAAATTAACTTTGATTTTAAAATAATATTTTGGCGAATATATGACAAATATTGCCTGTTTTATTTATGAGTTTACAGTTTATTTATGAGTTCGCAGAATTATTATATTATATTCTGCGAACTCATGATGCGCGAGCATCTTGGAACATTTAACATACCAGGTTCTATGTTTCACTCTAAGTGACGCAGGGACCAACCCTAGAAACGCACAGTTGACTGTTGATAGCAGAGCAGAGCAGAGCAGACTCTCAGATTCAAGTGATAACAGTGTGTCGTTGAATTAATATTTCAAAAATTATCTTATAAACTGCACGACACAATTCGAGATTTCAAAAATCTTTCCTTGGCATTTGGCGAAAGCACAGACATTTCGGACTCAGCTCAGCTTGTAGTGTTCCTTCGTGGAGTAATTGAATCGTTTCAAGTAAGGGGGCGTCCATAAATTACGTGAGGTGAAATTCGGGGGGGGGGTGTCCGAAAATGATTATTGTTTGGTGTGTTTTACCAAATCATTTGGCATCCTAAGGTTCTTTTTTTCGGAGGTTTAGACATCGAAAGATCAAGGCTGTGAAAATAAAAACTTCCATGTATAGCCTATATCTGGAAATTATTCCGTCAGACTTCGATATGAAGACTAACACAATTGATACACTAAGTTCGTTTGACAGTAGTGTTTACGAGAATTCATTTTCTACCTGCTCTTTCTAGTAATATTTCGTAAGACCACTTTACTATTCACGTATGGCTATCCCCTAATGTGTTGTACAAGACTACTCACTATGCCGCAAATAACGGATCAACAGTGTTTATAAACATGCAGGTTTTTGAATTTAACGTTCACCTAAACGTCTGTCAGTAAATTCTAATTTAATATTATAAAATACTGTGTAATTATTGGGAGAAATTAATAATGTTTTTTAATAAATTTATTTCCCTTTCAGTAAAGGATTTCCTCATTAATGGAATCAACTGATATTGGTGAGCCATCATACGTTGGGCATACTTTCATTAAACTTATGGTTAACAAGGAACAATATACCGGAAGGCATGAAACTTTACTCGCAGTGTTTGTACGACTGCCAGTTGTTTTACAACCTCCGACATAAAATGCGTGTAATTGTGTCAGTACGTGCAGTTTATGCGCCTGCGGCCGTAAAGGATACGTCTATTTTATTAAAGCATCAGCCCGAGGTTATGCAGCCGAGAACTAGTAATGCGTAACAGCTCTCCCCACAGATACACAGTTATTGCCCCGCATACGTTTCCAATTTTTGGGTGGCACTTTTTGTATCTGCAGTCGGGAATCAGGGTCTTGTTCCTTAGTTACGATCGTCGTATAGGATTGAATGTCATAACTGCTGAATTCAGAAAATCAAATCTCTCACTAGACATACTCAGTAAAGTAATCAAGCATGCAGGTTAAAGGTGTTAAGTCAACGCCGAGTTAAGCGCCTTGGAATAAATATCAATCTCACGTGTTGACGAATGCCTACCAGAATTAATTTCAGCAATAGAATTCTTAGAGAACTCGAAAAATTCAACTTACTACTAAGGATAAAGAGTGGATAGAAAATCGCAGAGGAGCGCCAAAATAAAATCTGACAAAATACACAGACTGCATTGACTATTTGAAGCAACAGTAAGATTTTATTTGTTAACCAAATTCCTACGGAAATCGTATAGCATCGCAGTAGGCGAGCAGTAATTGTAACACTGTGGGAACATTTCCGTGCTGAGGCTTAGCGTTTAAAAGAAGATATTTTCGAGCCTTTTCCAACTAGGTAATACGCAGTTTTAAGGAAATATTCGAACAAACTTTTATGAAAGACATATATAATATTTTTGCGTCCTTGCATCTTCAAAAGGTTTCGAGAGTTAAACGGCATTCGGTTTATTTCAGATTTCTTGAGTTTTTACGACGATAATGTATGCATAACCTATTCGTTTTGAAAGCATCATTAACTCCAGTTACGTTCAATCGATTTGGAGATTTGAGTTACGTCTTAGGTCTCGTCAAACAAGCTTTTCTATCTCAAGTTTAGAATCTTAATTTTTAATTTATTGTTTTATATTCTACAATTTCACTCCTTATGAAAATTAGTATCACCCTGTACACAGTCTTCACGTATAATCAAAACGATCATAACAGTTCAACAAACAGAATTTATGGTTTGTTACTGAGGTTAAAGGGGCTATGGATGTCGCCAACACATCACGAAAGTAATTCAGTACCTTGAAATTTTACATAAAGTACTTTTTTACAGTTTATGCATTGATTTCTTGATATTTGTTAACTAATTTAAAGTCAGACAGACAAATGTCCTAAAATAAACTACATACGATGAATTTCGCAACATCTGAAGTTAGATAAGAACCTTGACTTTAGGAAAGCTGTTTTTTAACTAGTAGAAACAAACAACGTTGTGCATGTACACATGGCTTAGCCAAAAAAAGGAGGACATTTAGATCTTATAAACATAATTATGTATTAAACGCTTGTACAGGTTTAGGTTCATTCCTCATTTGAACACTCAATTTCAGTTGTAATAAGACAACTGCTGATACAGGTATACGCACGACGTATTGAAAATTCTACATTTTTTTTTTTTTTTTTTTTTTTGCTTATGGCTTTACGCCTCGTCAACGTCGAGGTCCTTAGTGACAGGAAAGGACTGGTGGCAAGGAACAGGAAGGATTTCTGTCATGGCCTCTTGAAGGGACTGTTTACTGCCTGGATTGATTTAGGGAAACCATGGAAAACCGAAATCTGGTTGGCCGGATGGGGATTCCAATCCACGTCCTCCCGAATAAGAGGCTAGAACTTTAACCGTTTAACCGTTCAACCACCAGTCTCGGAACACAATGTTTTATATTGCTGTAGTTTCATTCGCACTTTAAAACAATAATTAACCCAAGTCAATTGATCCGATCAGCTAAGCTGTAAAAAAAAAAAAAAAAAAAAAAAAAAAAAACAGAACAATTCAAATAGGGATTTAATTTAATTATTTTTAACCCTAGGGCACATCAACGCAACCGGTAAAAACCACAATATTAATTTACAGTTCATACACTTATCTTTTTCTGCAAAAATGTTATCCATATAGTATTTACTGTCTACTATAAAATAAAGTACTTGTGGCTATGTTTCACCATGCCTTTCAGGTACGTTTTTCTTCTTTTTTTTCTTGCTTCGGGCTATACGGTAGCCGGGAGAAAAATGAGACCAATGAAAGGAAAAGAATTCCGCCATGGTTTTCTGAAGGCACCTTCCATCATTCACGTAGCGGGAAACCATGCAAAACCGAAAAAGGAAGGCCGGAACGCAAATAGAACGAACGCACGCTCTCCCGACAGCCAGTGCATTCGCCCATCAGCCCAGTGCAGTCAGATCATGAGGAAGAGCCCTGCTACCGGCGAATCACGATTTTTAATCAATATAGTTGGTCAGCAAGTATAAAAGGTTCTTTCCAGGGTAGATCCTTTAAGCCGTTGTTCAGATACCTTCTAATATTCATTAATAGCTAGTTATTAGTTTGTGCGTTTTCACAACTCTTGGCTTTTGTATACAGTATATCTGTGCATGTTACATAGTTTAGGAAATTTTTGAAGTTATTGTAGAAAAAGTGGACTGAGTTCTGTGGACCACTGATTATGCAGTTCAGTGGTTAAACAATTAAACGACAACCGTGAATTAGTAGAAGAAGAATCAATAATAATACCTAAATCAAAACAGTAGGCCTACTTACAAAAAGTAAAAGGTAACATGTTTACATCTACGGACGTTTCTTTCATACCGACATCCACACGGTATTTTCACCTACATCCCTGTCTTGTTTATCTTTTTCTTTGTATACTCATTTCGGATATATTTTTCAATGCTATCCAACGATATGCCATGTTTTTATTCTTTATTTAATGCGTACAGTGGAATGTTTGGAGTCATGTAATTTGAACTGAAAATGCGAGACAGGAATATGTAACATGGGAGCTGTACAGCTCTTACATATTGTGGATGTCCTGCTCAAACTGTTACACGAAAACATACCAAATAGCCAATGTGTGAAGTATGTAAATTCGTATTGTCTTACGACCTGGTGACAAAGTTTCAATTCGCCGAACATTCCACCCCTGACGTGGCTGGACCTACAGTTTAATGTGTAATCCTAACCATGGACCGTCCTAGCGTGCTCATATCAACAAAGTCCTCAAAAATTTCTGTCCGTAGCTGTATCTGAACCCACGAAACCGAATTTTTACGGCGTTTGTATCATCCACTGGGTTATCAAAGAATGCTCTTACAAAGGAGACATAATACTATAATGATACTGAACATAGGGATCATCTGGAGGATAAAAAAACAACTAAATAAGCACTTGCAGTTGCTTCATTTGTGTAGAAGGCGGAATTTTTATATTTAGATGCTATCATACATGCGTTTTTACTTCAGGTACTGTTGTTACTCTCAAGTAAATGTGTTATAATCTAGACTAATGTTATAAATGCGAAAGTAACTCTGCCTCTTTTTGTCTGTTTTTTTTTTTTATATTTTCACGACAAAACTCTGTTAATCCGGCCATGACGAAATTTGACAAGGAAATAATATGTATCAGTAAGAAGGACATAGAATACTTTTTTTCTAGATAAATAATATACTTTGTCATGAAATTCTGAAAATTAATCGAATGGTGGTAGATGGATAGCGTGTGTAATCCGTAATGTTATACCGGTAGCTTAGGTTTTGTTTCTCTCGCAAACAGACACAACTTATTACTTGGTACATATGTGGATTTTATCAATTAAATTCTAAGTCCATGCGTTCAGTGTCGCGGGTGACAGCTAGTCATGTCTATCACGGGCAGCGTACCTCCAATACAATTCCTACGACACTCTGTACAAGTTTAATAGTTAAGTGCTGAAAACATAGTACATGTGAGACACTGGAGACATATCAGTTTTGGTTGTATTTAGACATAAGTATTTAGTAAAAATCAATGTTTGTTTATTTAAATAAATAAACCTTATTTCTTTAGACTCAAGATCTATAGTGACAAAAGTAGATTTTTCGGATCAAACAAATGCCATGACCGCGTGACCACATCATTCTGAAATGCGAACTTGACCGTCTTTGAGTCAATCTTCGAAATTTGGAGAATTATTGAGTTTGATGGAACTTAAAGGTATTAAAGCGGAGCACAGAAGATCTTCGCTATATAGTAAAAAATAAAATGAAGAGTTGATATCACGCGAAATATGCAAATAAATAACACGTGACAAAAAAACATTGTATGCATCTTTGAATATTTGTTCAAGAATAATATACTTCATCAGATATACGAGAAAAATCCATCTTTCATTATTTATTATTGGAAGGGGAGGGCCGCCCTATTTTTTTTTTAACTATTTGTCTACGGATCAATTAAACACACGTTCCTATGAAATTTCATTACAAACGATAGAAATGCTGCGAAATTACGATAGTGACATAGGGATGGATATGACAAAATTGTAAGGGTTTGTCCACGGAGCATAGTGGAGCAGACCATGACCGAAATAAGATACGCCACGAGGCTCACGAAAAAAATGGTTGTTTATAGTACGAAATTAGTGTTGTGCAAGTTGATGTTGGCTGCCACCCAAGAGAAAGAAGTTGGCGCAACTCATTGGAGACGGACAACGACACACAGCTAAATCAGCTGACGCACATACTTTATTCATGTACGCCATGTTGAATTATTTTCAAATTCTTGATATCGATCCGCTAAATGCCTTGTTTAATTTAACTCTGTCAAAATTGTGTAGTTGCTGTGTTATGTTTGTATGTAACGCAATAACTTTTGGACGCATTGTACGAATTTCATAAAAACTCGTGAGCAATTAAAACCATTCAATTTCTTTGTGCAAAACAAAAACATTAATTTTAAATTGAGCCATAAATTCATGAAGTTGACGAATTGAAATCCACGCCAACAGTTTCGCATTTTTTAAATTAATTTAATTGCGATGGGAAGCATGCTTCAATGGAAATTTCCCTAGTCATCTAATTACTACTTTCTTCTCACATCATTTGTTTACTCCCCCACCTGTCTACTTTTGCGCTTTATGAATTTTAATTTAAAATTATTTCAGCACTTTTGGTAAATTATTCATCAATTCCCTTGGTAATTCATTCCAGTTCCTGATTGCCTTACATACAAAAAAGTACTATTCCCACGCCCTTATGTATGTCATCGAGTGCGAGCTTATGCTCATGTTATCTTTTTCCCTTCCTTGCACTACTCCCTAATTATCCGACCAATAGGCCTATCTTCCCCGGCCTTATCATTATCATACGCCTTGTACAATCCCAGCACGAAAACTCTGTTCATTTTCTAGGACTCAGAGAATTCAACATATTCTTGTTAGGTCTTTTGATCTGGATAGTCTCCAAAGAATATTTTTTTTTAAAACATAAATTACTTGGGTTTCGCATCGAAGAGGAAGAAAGTAAAATCTTTGAATTAAATATTTATTTTTGTTAAAATCCTATTCATATTGGAAGTAAATGTTTCTAAAATAAAATACACGAAATTCGGAATTCGCTATTTAATATGAAGCGTCATTTGAACGGCTCCATATTTGAGGATGCTAGTTCCGGCGAGGATTTTCCAGTCCTTTAAATCAAGCTTTAACTCTCGAAAAGCCATGCTCTGTGTATATGGAATTTGCTGTAAACCTCATTGGTTTGGATTCCACGTTGAGCTGTAGTTTCCGGAGCAAAAGAAATGGCTATCCTATCTTTTGATACATTGTCTGCATTAGGATCTATCCTAGCGGGTCAGGTTACTGACTTGAGGTACTGGAGCAGAACTCGTAGGAAATGTGAACTGAAAAATCTCAGTCACAGAATCGCTGCATTCACGGATCAGTGTACTGTACATCAGTGGTTTCATATTTTATACGCAGCAACGTGAAAAATTCTAACGGTCCACGAGAAGATACTTTTTTGGGAAGCACTGTTAGCTGTTATTGTTGAAGTGCCGGGATCTGTGTTAGTGTCGGGTTTCTTTCGGCTTGTGGTTTGCGGGTACTTGGAGCAGCTCGGCCATGCGTGCGATGACCACAAGCCCTGTCAACGGTCCTACCCGTATCGATAGACCGTGGAAATGCATCCACTAGTCACGCTCTCGTTAATTTGTAGCCTGCCACGAGAAGTTGATTGCACAACCTCGCTCTGAATTTCGTGATTCTCATAAAAATAGCATTTCGTACACGAATATTGCACCGTTCCGCCTCATTCGCTGAGAAAAAAATGTTCATGTGTTCTGCGTTAATTGTATAGCTACGAGGGTTGCTATTTATATTTCTGGCCTAATAATGAAAAAACAAATATTTATGATCCAAATTGGTTTTTTACGGCCAAATGATCATGAAATATTTTATCGATGCTAGTTATACTAATGCCCAAAGATGCCTCAATCTCGGGGTATGTCACATGACGATCTTGATTTATCAGTTCACGCACAGCATCGATGTTTTCTGGCACAACAACCGATTTTGGACGACCCTGACGGAATTCGTCCTGAAGCGGACTTTGACCACGATTGAATTCGTTATACCAGTTTTTTACAGTGCTGTATGATGCTGCTCTATCGCCGTATAAAGAATTAAGTTCATCAATGCACTCTTGTCTTGATAATCCACGTCGAAAGTTGTGACAAATAATCGCACGAAAATGTTCACGAGTTAATTCGATTTTTCGTCTGAGATGAATTTTTAAATTTACTGTAAACAACAAATCGCGCTCAAATGACACATTGTTATGTTTTTTTTTTTTTTAACCTGCTTAACGTCTCTTATCAGCGAGGTCTTTAGAGACGGGAAAGGATGGGGGCAAGGAATGGGAAGGAATTCGGCCATGGCCTTTTGAAGGAAGCATTCCGGCATTTGCCTGGAGTGATTTGGGAAACCATGGAAAACCCAAATCTGGATGCCCGGACGGGGATTCGAACCGTCGTCCTCCCGAATGCGGGGCCAGAAGTTATGAATAAGGCTATGTCCAACAATGTTAATGTTTCCAATGGAAACGTCAGATGGCGCCTGCAAACACTTATTCTTGCCAAGGCCAAAAATATAAATAGCAACTCTCGTTTTAGGCGAGTTTCTGCAGTTTGTTCTCTTTGAGATTTTATATTTAATGCTTTTCTCCAGAGGCATGAAACCAACTCCGTTTTCCGTATCATATACGATTATTATTTGTAAATCTAACAAATTGAAATGTTTTTCACAGCCAAATATGTTATTTGTTACACATTATTGAAAATAATTTACCCGCTTTATAACTACTTGCTGGATTTTGGGTTATTTTCTGTATTATACTTACTGCCAACTCTCTAACAACGGAACTAAGGACTGTTGGTTGCCGTAGAAACTTTTCAGGGTTTGAGTAGCAACAAGGGACTTGCTGATGTTGGCAGTAGCCTCTGTGTTGTTCCGCTGGTTAGCTCAGACGACGGCAAGGTCGGCTTCTTTTAGCGCAATCAGCACCAGTAAACAGATGATTAGCATGTTTAAGTAATCACTTTTTAGAGGTTTTTTTTATAGCAGGATGCTGATTTTACAGAACATGAGTAGAAGTACGTCGACATCGTTTAATGGCGACAACTCCAGATGTTTATTAAGAAGGATCTACTCAACCACATGATTAGTTTACCAAAAACGCTAAAGGAATTCATTATTAAAATTAGTAGAGGGCAAAAGTAGGCAGTTACAAAAAGGGTAAAAGTGGGTGTGCAGGGAAATTTTTTACCGGAGCAACTTTAAATCTTGTTAACATGAATTAAAAATCCTTGCAGCTGTTCGGTGAAGATCATTTTATATAACAATTCTGTAGATAGGCAGAAAATAACGAATGTAAACAAATTATAATTTTCCCGCATCTCCAAAAAGAAACTAATAATCACAATATCTTCACTAATGCATTTATCTTCAATATTTTGGTAGGTGGTCTAGTCACAGCTTCATTTTCCCCCTCTCGCGTCTAAACGAAACCAACCCCTGTTTCAAGGATTATTGATATCTTAATTCGTTGTTCAAGCAGTGCCAGTTACGAAAGGTATAGAGGATCCTTATGATTAAACGCTGAATGGGCCATACGTTATGTTGGACATACTGTAGACTACATATGGGAGCTGTAAATGTTTACAACCTAAAGCGCATGCAGAAAGCAGCAAACCTGCTTTTGCATTCCCGGTATAAGGTAAACTGACCATGGCAGGTACAGGAACGCCTAATTAATATAATTAAGATTAATAAAATTTTACAAGATCTAAGGATATTTTCGTAATATGAAAGCAGTGCGAACAGAAGTTATTGTTTCTTTAAAGATTGATTAACATAGAGTAAGGACCTGCATCAGAAACACAAAGGCTTTTTATGGACAAAAGAATATTCTCGCAAAAACTTTACCGTTGAATTCTTCGAAATGGTGATCAGGTTGTAGCAGTGCGAAACAATTACAAAGAGAATTTTTACACTATTCGCTAAATCGGCAAAATTGATGACTGTGGGAAAGACGAAGACCACACCGAGTTTGTAGCACAAAATATAAAACCGAGGCAAATGTGTTGAATAAAAAGAAAAACTTACAGGCTATCAGTTATGCGTGTTGATAATACATAAAAGTGTGATCCGAGCAAAAACTCTTCTAATAACTGAACTCTTTGAAGAACATACGTGTTAGTGATGCCATAATGAATTGATATCGCTGAATATATACATTTGTTTCACACTTCTGTGTGTGATCCCGCTTTCCTCTCCCTTACGTAATTCGAATAATATGTTTTTCACGGCCTTGTTTCCCACCTAACTTAACAAATAAGGCAGAAAATAATATTTCATAAATGTCAGAACATTTTTAGGCATAAATAAGAAGGAAAGGGGTTTATGCCTTTGTGAAGCACTCAACCAGAGTGTTTCTTAATTTGCATTTTGCACTACAACCTCTGCGTGTGGCGGTTTCTGTTTTGGCGAAATGAAGTATGTTAGGGAATTGCTGATTTTAATTCCGCTTTAAACTGTAGGATTTCCAGATTAGTTTAAGCCACAACAGAGGAGTAATGCGAGATCATTTACAAGTCTGCCATCGGACCAATAGAAGATATTTAGCAACGTTTGTTCACGCAATATCTCGAACCGTTGTTGCTCGAAGGACGTCTGGAAATCCTGTTTTGCAGGATAATATTTTCAGGAAATGCTTGGTTAGGAAATAAAAATAAAAACAAGGATATGGCATGTTATTTAGGTTAGCGGATGTAGTAGGAAATGTGAGTGAAATCTCCTAGACAAGTGCTTCACAGTTACGCAAACAGTACCGACGTAACTTTCACCTAGCGAGTAGATAGCATACATATATAGGTCGCAGCGGATACCATTGTATCTATCAAAACATTGCGAGAACTCTCCACGTAACTTCTGTATTCCCCACTGAATGAATTCTCGTATTGCCCATGCATTCAGCATTACCTTCTCTACGCTGGTGAACTATGAAGCGCTCTGAATGCTTCACACGGCGTCGGCGAGGCATAACATAGAAATTATCGCTCGTGATTAAGTATTTCTGACGGAGTTTGCTTAGCAACAGAACATTGTAGTTACGTGACTGCGACTTTGAAACCTGTGTATCTTTATCGCTAAGGAAACTCAAACTACTTAGAGGACTTGGTATTCATATAGCTAAATCGTTTTCTTCGCTTTGCCAGATTCTTTCATATTTCAAGAACCGAAATAAATAGCATGTTTACAGCCATCATTACTGACTCTGTGTGAAATTTTGTACGATTGCATTATTTTTTCTACAGTATCATCAGAAATACATCACGAATACCCGGAAAGATTTTACGGAAAAAAAAAAAAAAACCTCTGCTTTGTACTACTATATTAAGCATCTTCTAATGGCTCTACGCATTGGCGACGTCGAGGTCATTAAAGGTGGGAAAGGGCTGGTGGCAAGGAACGGGAAGGAATTAAGCCATGATATTTTTAAGGAAAGATCCCGGAATTCGCATGGAGTGATTTAAGGGAACCATGGAAATCCGAAATCTGGTTGGATAGACGGAAATTCAAATTTGCTTCCTCCCAAGTGCGAGGTATTTGTAAACGGAGGAATAAAAGTTATCGATACTGTCATAAATTAAATAGTATTAGCGAATGGTTTTGTTCTGCAATTGAATTTTAAACCATCTCAAGTGTTTGTACATTCAGAGACCATAAAAGGGATTACAGGAAGGAACACCTGCCCTAGATAGACTTCCGTGCCAGCAACGCATGAGACATCTCTCTTGATCCCTGCTTCACTTAGAAAGCCTTTGTTCTCTCTGAAAGTAGTTCCTACCTAAACAGATCTAATAGCATCCACTTACTATATTCATATCTCAGAAGTTTCACTATTTCTTCTTTCCCTTGTCACAGAAGAAAACAGTGAAACATCATTTTCTACAAATAGCCCTATGGTATTCCCATAGCCCTATGGTATTCCCATAGCCAAAATAAATGTTTCAGCTGTCATTACAGCAATTTCTTGTTTTCACCTCTTTGATGGTAATCAGTTAGTATCAATACTTTTCATTGTCGACCCGGCAAGTTCAACTTTTACATTCGACATACAAATTTTAGTAAAAATACTTCTTGTTAGTACACCTATAGCTTTCAATCTACATTAGAAGAAAATTTATTACCAGTCTGTATATTAAACTGTGATTAATTTGACGCTTCAAGAACATCCAAATATTACATCATAGAATAAATTCGAATTATTTGCAGCAGTTTTGGGTCTCTAATTATATTTCCTTTGTCCTTGAAATTTAGCACTATTTAAATTTGTGAATGTAACTCATATTTATTAAAGTTTCCTAGAATTTTCCTGCCCTCGTTTGATTTTGTGGTGCAGTCTATTTAAAACCCAGTTTATTACAGAAAGTTGTATTGGTTTTAAAAACACATATTACGATTAAAAATTTGTACTTTATATTTTCGTGTGGTCTCAAAACCTAGCGACAGAGTTTCTTACTGCGCCTCTGTAGTAGCCACCTGATACTGCTCTAGCGGACGATTTAAGTGTAATCAGCGATCAGCATCCGAACTTCATTTGAATAGAAGCACACTGTAGTATTAACATTAACGGGAGTCATGTTACTAGAGCCTAAAATTTATGAAATAACTTATCAGATTTAATACCGCTTACTGCAAATCATCCACCAATTTTGTGTTAGATGATTTAAAACTTCATAGTGCCTTCTGCAATACTGCGTGGACGACATCACTTTGGACTACGGAATAACAATGTTAACAGGCGAAACGAACGTTGTCGGTTTTGTCTTATGTTAGTTCAACCTCATAAAACTCATTCGCTTAACAATCAGCTATGAAATGACTGTGATCAAAAATTTAAAGTCTCAATTCTGAAAGAAAGCAACTTCTTGTCAAGGCACATAACCAACCAGTTCCTACATCAGCATGGCGACGAGCTCAACCAATATCACATTTACGGCACAGCGATTATTGGATAAATATCCGTGATTTTAAGCTGAAATTAAACGATGACGGCAGGGTAAGCAAAAAAACAACACGCTTATTTTTCTCTACTGATCATTAAATCAATCAAAGAGGCCAGATATAAAAATGTAGATTTGTCCACTGAATCCTGACCGATCATGGTGGGTGAGCGGTAACGCTCTGGCTTCGCATTCGAGAGGACGCGGATTCGAATCCCCCTCCGGCCATCTAGATTCGCTTGTCCAGTTTTCTTTTTGTTGTAAATCCTAATTACGAAAGTAATATAAATGCAAATTTTATTATTCGGAATACTCACTTCTAGCAAAAATAACAGTAAAAATCATCGTAAAATCAACGGATAGAAAATTATCTGCACATTGAAAGTACTTCCGGAGGCGATAATAATCCGCGGAAATGGTATTAATCATGTAGCTACTGCATTGACAGTATCTCAGATTTCAGTCAACAATGAAAATGTCACGTAACAGTTTATTAAAGCTGTTTACGACCACAAAACCGAAAACCAATCAAGTCGTCTCTCAGAAACATAGGAAACCAAAAACGGTTGTATAACTTCTGTGTTGATTTGTGGTGATCCGCGCCTAAGCAACAAAGAATCACGTACTTGCATCTACAATCTTTGCATCTCAAAGTCTGAAATAAATTGATGGAGTATTTAAGATTTTAAGTTATTAAAAAATAAGATAATCGAATTAAAACTGGAGATAACCTCTAGACAAAGAACTCGCCCTTATTACATGCAGACATTTAGAGACATACAGAGAAATATGGTTGGCCAACATACTGAAACAATGTTTCTCGTCTCATTGTTTTATTTTTTCAAACCTTGAATTCAAATGCTAAAATTTGCCATTCCTGAAGGAATAATCTTTATATATATAAAAATCTTGCGTCACGATGTTCGTCCGGGATGAACATCTTGCGTCACGATGTTCGTCCGGGATGAACTCCGAAACTACTTAACCGATTTTGATGAAATTTGGATTATTGTGTGTAATTTGGTCCAACTTTGACCTAAATATTTATTATTGAGAATTACAAAGGGAGGAGGGGAGAGGACAAGGAATGGAAAAGACCATAAGTTAATTCTCGCAGCAGCAATTTATAAAAATCTCGCGTCATGATGTTTGTCTGAATTCGCACTTAACTCTGACTTTACTTCTGGCACAGTTTGCTGAGTAATGTGAAGTACGCCAGGACATTTCCGTGATTCGGATTCAACGCTAACTGTATGTCCCCTGTATCCGGCAGGATTAGCGGGTAAGGTTAAGGCGGCTACGACAGGGGCAGAATACACAGCCAATAGAAACCCTGCCACCAGATTATTACGACCACACGAAATTATTATTATGGTTCCATACGTTTCAAGGTGTACCTATACTTTTTTACGTCATATTAATCCCTCAGGGGATATTTTCCATTAAGTAATTTGTAATAAGATGTAAATTTTATTTAAAAAATTACGTTCGTTTGTCCTTAATTTTAACTCTCCGATAGTCTTTACCAATTACTTTTGAAAACGTTTTTATCTTTATTAGTGAATATTAATTTGACAACATCAGGGAGTTTAGAATAACATTGCTGAGTCAACGGGTCAGCTAGTATATATATATATATATAAACAACGCTGGCTGACTAAAAGTTATATTGCGAAGGAACACCTCACCCTACTTAACTTTTCAACGGGTTAGTTAGTGGAAGGTTTGCAACCTGGTTAATGTAGTTTAAAACTAGTCAGTGAGGAGTTTGGGCTGTTTGATCGCAGTCACGAGTAGAGAGAACTTGGGCTTGCCGCAAATAGCGCGCCTCAGATGGGCACGAGTCACGGCAACGCAATCGGGCGTCCAAGTTGGTCCACAGGTCTGCGCAATTTCAACTGCATCTCGCTCGATTCTCCAAATCCTGGGACGCTTCACAACTTTTTCACCAAAATCCGGGGACGCATTCGGAATTTGTCCTAATTGTGCATTTTATAACTTTTATAAGTTATGTTAAATGGTTGGGTTAACTTAAAAGCCACATATTGTTTATATTTTGTATTTTAAATAAGGGTCACAGACAGCCATGTTGCGCACAGCAAGGAGACTTGATTTTAAAATCTGTTGTGTCCAAGACGCAGTATCCTTGTAATTTAATTTTATTCATAGGAACATACAAGGAAAGAAGTGCGCTTCATATCTCTTGATTTATACGAATGCATTAGCAAATCAGGGCTTTTAAAGAACTCTCGCATGATTACAAAAAATTCTGAGGACAACAGTAAAAATCCGGGGACATTGCGGGGACGAAATCTGTCCGGGGACAGAGAGCTAAATACGGGGACTGTCCCCGGCAAACGGGAACGTCTGGTAACCCTATGTGTAAGATTAGTTATTCCTCCTCAGCATAGGATTAAAGCAATACTTAATGTTAGCTGCTTTGGCATAAGGTATTCAGGACAAGATTGGTGATATATATATATATGTTACGCTCAAAGATCGAAAACGCTCATTAAGCGAAAAAAAAAAAACACCACAACGTGTTCTGTTTTCTTGAAAACTGTCACAATACGTTGTGTCTTAACAGTATCTAGCTCTTTGCGTTTCGTAACGAATCGGTCCAGGTGCATTAAATACACAGTATATGATTCTTCTCCCCGTCGCGTTACAAGTCTCAAAAGAAAGAAAGACACAAAGGGGTGCGTCCTTTAATGACGTGAGGTGTTTTCCCGGAGTTCCCCCCCCCCCCCTTCTGGTGATATTTCTTGAGATTTCGACGGATCCCCCCCCTTTTGAAAAATGACGTGAGATTTTAACGGGGACCCCCCTACCAATCGACCTCTTAACTTTTTGACACCTTTTTAAATTTTTTTTAGGTCTCATGCTCCGAAGGGCGGTTATACCCCCCTAAGGTCGGTTTATGGACCAAAATACCCGCCTAAAATCGACTTTCGCGTAATTTGTAGACTTTTTTTTTAAGCTCTACAGTTCTACAAGAATTTCAAAACCTCACGTAAGATTTCCGTTGATCGCCCCCTCCCCCTTGGTGAGGTTTCGTGAGATTTCGCCGGACCCCCCCCCCCCCCTATTTTACCTCAGGTCATTAACGGACGCTCCCAAATGTGAATCGTGATGGTACCTGGAATTCAGTCAATTTCACGTTGTCGCCTTTTTGAGTTAGCCACAACGCGTTCTGTTTTTTTGTAAGCGCCATAACCCAAATAACGTGTTGTGGCTGTTTTTTTTTTTTTCGCTCAGTGAGCCTAACACACACACACACACACACACACATATACATATATATAAAACAAATTCGGCGAGTAATTATAAATTTTAAAACTCGCTCCCTAGGGGTAACCAGAAGATTTGAAGTACTAAATTTTTCTAGGTAAGGATGCCGCAGAAGTGGGAACAAAGACAAAAGGAGGGCCTATGTGGACACAATCTAGCAAAGAAGAAAATGCAGAGTGCAATTTGGGGGGGGGGGGGGGGATGAGGACAAGAAGAATATTTACAGTGTATGCATTTTTCACAACAGGTCATAAGTTAATAAGCAACACTTGTAATTTTCTTTAATAATGATACAGGCGGTATTGTCTGAGAGGAAAGGGACAATACATATTAAGGCTTCCCCGCATCGACAACTCCAACCTTGCAACAGCCTACTCCTATAGGCCCTAGAAAAGGTAATTAAACGCGTACATGCGGACCATAATGAAATACACACACATGCAGGGCCGCATTTAAGCATAGGCTACATAGGCTGTAGCCTTGGGGCCCGCACCACAAAGGGGGCCCCGCACCATGTAGGGGGCCCCTCACCACAATGAGGGCGCCAGCACCACAACCCTGGGTTCTCCGCCCGGGCCTTTAAGCATCCACAGCCGGAGGCAACCAGAGCCACGGCCAATAGGGGGGGCCCACACAGCCTAAATGCGGCCCTGCACAAATGTGTAAGTTCAGCTCACAACAAACCCACAGTAAAAAGTTAATACACATGCTGTATGAAGTAAAAGTAATTATACACGAAATTTTTCAAAAGCTGACCGATGTTAGAATTACTTAGTACAGGGCGTTCGCCGGAAAACGCTACCCTCCCAGTCTGTTGCCGTCGGCAACTTGCTCGGTCAGTCGTGCCAGCAGTTTCCGCCAACCGGCACCGTGAATCACCGCACTGTTTATCACCTCCGCTGCCCCAACAGTGCATTGCAGTGACCCTTACATTGTTAAGAACGGTTTCTTTGCATTGTAGATAGTTTGTGACTTCAGTCTCTTATTAATCAGTGTTGTGAATAAACGTTTCTCTGCGGTTTGGCTGGTTTGGGGCTTCATACTCTTTTTAATCTGTACCGTGTTTGAGTGTGAGTAAAATTATGGTACGTTACAGTTTGCAACAAAGAATATTTCTCTACGATACATATGTGAAGAAGAAGTCGTTTAAAAAGTGTCGCAGTAAATTTCGTCGCGAATTTCCTGGCGCTTTACTGCCAGCTAAATCAACAATTCTGCGTCTGGTTAAAAAAGTAAGAGAAACGGGTTCATTTTTTAACAAAAAGAGACTGTCGGTCAACCGTATTCTCACAGAGGAGAAAATTAACGATATCGCTTTTCGACTAGAACAGTCACCCAAAAAATCATTAAGTCAGTTAGGGCAGCGTGTGTCTCGAAATATGTTCAGAAGATGTGAAATGTGCATTACACAAGAGGGTCAACACTTCCAGCATCTTTTATAAGGTAAGCTAATGAATTACATCACATTTAAATGCTTAGCACACAAGTTTATGAAGCGTAATTATTATGAAATAGTCCGCGGCCGACGGTCGAACAATGCCGGAAACTGAGCGCTCGCTCGCCGGGAGCAGTTTCTTCCTTGTACCGCTAACAGTGGGTTGCGTTTCCCGGCGAACGCCCTGTATTTCATAATTTGGACGGATTTCAATAGGCTGATTTGAGTATTCTCGTAACTTCAGACCAATCCTGTAGGGTAGGAGTTCCCAAAAGTTTTATTCCCATGCTCCCCCTCTCCCCGTTCTGTCAAAAGAAAAGTTTCCAGACCCCTCTTTTCGTTAAAAAATGTTACCACGCTCCCACCACAATATTATTATTAAAAAGATAAATTACTACGTTCGATACTAACAGTGTTAGAATACAGGTTTCCAAGTCTAAGAGGCGGTGAAAGTGACATAGTATTTACTTTGGTGTAGGGCTAGGTTAAGGTCCACAAGGACGGCGAAGCTACCTTGTTCCCCCTCTCCACTCACATGTCTTCGAGTCCTCCCCGGGGGAGGGGGGGGGGTGCGTTTCAGGGGCGCCCATGCCCGGGGGCAGGGGGGGGGGCTGCGGCCCCCCCCTAGTTCTCGGGGAATATATATAGTGTTCCCGGTTACAACATTAACTGCTTTATTATTTTGTTTTATACAAGCGACTATCTTTTATTTATTCTTTTAGTCAATCCGATATATAATAATACAGTATTTACTTGCTAGTTTAGCATAACTGCCGTATAATGCTGGTTCAAATCAACCGCCAATCAAGCAATATTATTATACAGGGCGTTCGCCGGGAAACGCAACCCACTGTTAGCGCTACAAGGAAGAAACTGCTCCCGGCGAGCGAGCGGTCAGTTTACGGCATTGTTCGACCGTCGGCCGCGGACTATTTCATAATAATTACGCTTCATAAACTTCAGAAACTTGTGTGCTAAGCATTTAAATGTGACGTAATTCATTAGCTTACCTTATAAAAGATGCTGGAAGTGTTGACCCTCTTGTGTAATGCACATTTCACATCTTCTGAACATATTTCGAGACACACGCTGCCCTAACTGACTTAATGATTTTTTGGGTGACTGTTCTAGTAGAAAAGCGATATCGTCAATTTTCTCCTCTGTAAGAATACGGTTGACCGACAGTCTCTTTTTGTTAAAAAATGAACCCGTTTCTCTTACTTTTTTAACCAGACGCAGAATTGTTGATTTAGCTGGCAGTAAAGCGCCAGGAAATTCGCGACGAAATTTACTGCGACACTTTTTAAACGACTTCTTCTTCACATATGTATCGTAGAGAAATATTCTTTGTTGCAAACTGTAACGTACCATAATTTTACTCACACTCAAACACGGTACAGATTAATAAGAGTATGAAGCCCCAAACCAGCCAAACCGCTAAGAAACGTTTATTCACAACACTGATTAATAAGAGACTGAAGTCACAAACTATCTACAATGCAAAGAAACCGTTCTTAACAATGTAAGGGTCACTGCACTGCACTGTTGGGGCAGCGGAGGTGTTAAACAGTGCGGTGATTCACGGTGCCGAGTGGCGGAAACTGCTGGCTTTACTGACCGAGCAAGTTGCCGACGGCAACAGACTGGGAGGGTAGCGTTTTCCGGCGAACGCCCTGTACCTTCGCGCTGCGCTAGGAAACACATTATGTTGTACGTCGCGCTCGCAGTCGACGTGAGGCACCGAGTGGATATATACAATATACGCCGACATAGCTATATATCCCGAAAGTCGTTCTTCAGTGGTTCAAAGAAAGGAAGAGATATCGTCACAACCTTGATCTTGCCCCTGTTGACTCTCAACCGGCAATACCACCGTGTTTATTCATTGCCAGTATCAGGCTTCATCTTTTCCCTCAATATTTGGTGAGTATACTGTCACATTGATCTTGCAAAATAGTGGCTCACTCGTTCTGACCTAATCGAGTCAGAAATATTTATTTCAGGGATGGATATCAGGAATTTCTTTGGAAAAAAGGTGATACTGCTACACAGAAAAGGAACCTCGATCACTCATTAAAAGTTCCAGATCCAATACCTTCGAAAGTGCGTCCCACAACTACTTCTAAATTCTCAACTCCAACTCCTGACTTCACGTTGCAACAATGTCCTTCCACCATTAGCCCTGAGTCTGCTGATATCATTACTCCTGATGCTACTGACATGGATGACGTCAACCCGCCCGCTTCAGTTTCCACCGTTAACAATCCAGAGTTCGTTAGTAGTTCATTAACAGTTAATCACAGCTTTGATTTAGGTGAATACATAAATGATTCAGTGTCAGACGAAGTCAAGTATCAATTAATAACAAACATACATGCTCTAAATATGACTTATGATTTCAAAAAGGACATTGATGAGAAAAAAACTATCAAAAGGCCTTTTCAAAAAACTTGGCTACAAAAGTACTCATGGCTAGTATACTCGCCCAAGTTGAAGGGGGGCCTTTGTAAGTTTTGTAGTCTTTTCAAACCTGTTTTAAAAAGAGGAATATTTGGTGCTTTCGTGATAAAGGCTCATCAAGATTACAAACATTTTCATGAAGATGCTCGAGGCCATGAAAAGAGCAGTTGGCATCTAGAATCTACGAGTAAGGCTAAAAGTTTTTGTGAGTCCTTAGAAATGAGAAAGAAAAACGTGATCGAACAGTTAGATAGTGGGATCACGGAGCTTGTAAATACCAACAGAAAAAAACTGAAATCAATTCTTGCTACTTTAATTTTCTGTGGCACTCATGACATATCCATCAGAGGAAAGAATTCAAGCGAAGGAAACTTTCAGGATTTACTTTTGTTTAGAGTAAGTGCGGGGGACAAAGTGTTGGCGGATCATATGCAAAACTATTGTGGAAAAGCGAAATATACATCACACAGAGTGCAAAACGATTTAATAAGTACATGTGACTCCGTGATACAAAACGAGATTATTGATGAGGTAAACAGATCATCAGCGTTTGCATTACTGGCAGATGAAACGGCTGACATAAGTGGAAAAGAGCAACTGTCTGTGGGAGTACGATTTGTAGACGAGAAAGATAACTTTACAGTAAAAGAAGAATTTTTAGGGTTTACGGAGCTTATTACATTGGATGCTGAAGGAATTTCTTCATCTATTTTAAATTTTGTTGAAAAATTAGGGCTTAATATGAATAAGCTGATTGGCCTTGGCTTTGATGGTTGTTCGACAATGGCAGGCCATGAAACTGGAGTGCAGGCCAGGATCAGAGAGAAGTATCCTTCAGCTGTCTATTTTCATTGTGCATCGCACAGACTGAACTTAGTTGTCAATGATCTTAACAGTGTCCAGGAAATTCGTAACACAATCGGAACGATAAAAGAAGTTATTAGGTTCCATAGAGAAAGTCTATTGCGTAGGAAAACAATACCTAACATTCCACTGTTTTGTGAAACTAGATGGTCCCATAAATATAAATCAATCAGGATATTCAAAGAAAACTTCTTGGTAATAAAGGATAGTCTGAATCACCTGGCATATAACAGTGAATACAATCAAGACACTCGATCACGTGCCAGCCAACTTGATTGTGCAACATCATCAACTACATTTATCGTTTGTCTACACATTATATCGAGGTATTCTTCATATCTGGAACCAATAGTGAACAAACTCCAGAGTACTGATATGGATCTCCACTCAGTTTACAGATTCGTCAACACCGACTTGATAGCCAATTTTCAAAAGCAGAGAGAAAGTGATGACGAATTCAGAAACATTTTCGAGGCAGTGAAAGAAGATTGTAAGGAACTTGACATAGATGTAAAAATCCCAAGATGGACTGGAAGGCAGACCCTCAGATGCAATGTGAATGTCCATTACTCATCACCCCAAGACTATTTCAAGGTGGCAATTTACAATCCGTACATGGATTCCATAATTACGTCACTTATCACAAGATTGAAAAAGACAAAGACATACCATTCAAAGGTGGGATTCTTCACCCACATTTAATGAAAAAGGAGAAGAAAGAAGATTTCATGAGAGATATAAAAAGTTTGGAAAGGTTTTACCAAATAGACAACTTGGAAGCAGAAGCCAGATTATGGTATGACGTTTGGACAAATAAGGAGTATTTGGAAAAAACAAAGCTCAATGATATACTTGCAGAAACTATGTTTTACCCAGCTGTAAGGAAATTGCTTGTATTCTACCAGACCATATCCCCCACAACTTGCACCATAGAACGTTCTTTCAGCACACTGCGTAGAGTGAAGACATGGCTGAGAAGTACTACTGGCGAGGACCGTCTGTCCAGCTTGTGCCTTCTTAGTGTTCACAGGAAAAGAGCGGAAAACCCTGGTTTCCAGGACAAAGTGATTGACTTGTTCGGCAAGAAGAAAAGAAATTTACAGTTTGCTTTTTCACATAAATATTAGTGTTAAATCCATAAACCAACCAATGTATAATAATTTATTTCACAGTTTGCTTTTTATATCACTACTAGTGTAAAATCGTCTGAGGTGTGTATTTTGAGTTTGCATTCTGTATTAAAGTTGCTTCTGCATTTATGTTGCTAAATATTAAATGGTTTCAGTATAGTACTTAACGTGTTATTGTTTTGTTAAAAAGGGCCAGTATAAAGCCGCGGCGGAGGTTGGCCACGTGGTCTCCCCATTCAACAAAAATAGTAGAAACAAAAGGGAGAGAGAAAGAAATCATTTTATTTAGCTTTCTCAACTAGTAAAATTTGTACAAATTTTTTTGTTTTGGACAAGGTGCGTTTAAACGGCAGAGCAATATGATTGCTCTGTTGTGTAACTCTCCCTGTCCGATTTCCTACGTATTCCACCCGATCGCACATTTCTGGAGTTATTATTCCGCGTACCATTTTAAAAATACAAATATTAAAATATTTCGCTTTATTCGCTCGTTAATAGAAAAATAATTTAAAACGTTACGCATATCCCGCGTTGGTGTATATATATCGCAATGCAATATAGTTCGCATTGCCCTGTTCTGTAACTTCTCAATTTGCTCCTGGTTGGCATAAAGGAGCACTTTTGAGCAATACTTCACATGAGGCGCAGTCATGGTTTTGTAAATTAGGTTTCTCGTATAGGCTCTACCTAAATTGCCTACCCTATTCAGAGAGAGAGAGGGAGAGACATAGGGTAGCGCGGCGCGCTCTAATTCAGTTATTCTTGACGAGAACATGTAAGTGAGAAAATGTTTGAAAAATTACTGAAATTTTGCTTAAAGTTTGTTGGAAGTGCTCTCATAATGAAACACTGGATGAATATTTGAGGGGTAATTTTCGCTCCATTTTTAGGAAAAACACGTCTTTGGCGCATATCATTATTTATGACATCATCTATCCTCAACTATTTACTGTACAGCGATATAATTGTGCAGGTGCATGCACGTAAACATTGACATATGCCATATGTAAAATAAGTTTCGAATATCTTTTAGTAGCAAAAAAGTGATAAATTAAAACGTCAGACATGATGATGTGTTTACTGCATTCCAATGTAAACAAAAGGTAGTTTTTGAAGCGTATATGTATCTATCACGTCCTAATTCCTGCACTATGTGTCGCGGGGTGATGTAATTTTGTTGAAGCATTCAGTAGTATATGTAGATACTCTCTGCAGTGTGTCAACAGTTAAAAAGTAATAAGTTAAAACGTCATGGCATATGCTGAAGTTTAACCGCATGAACAGCGAAAATTTAGTAAGCGATAATTTTTTTAATTTAATTTTTTTTCGCGGTGGGGGGGGGGGGAGGGGGTTAGGGATGGGGGGAATCAGCAAAACAAATTTCAGTATAGGTATGATATTAAAAATACCCCAATCGATCAGGTCTTGCCCCTCCCCCCCCCTACAAAGTATCATATGGGCGCCCGTGGTGCGTTCCCCAATTTGGACTGTAGGGTAGCGGTTAATGCTTGGGCATGGCATTCGCGAGAACGTGGGTTCTTTTCCAAGTAGGATTTTGGTTTACAATGGTTTCCGATATCACTGCAGGTACAGTGCTTGAATGGTTTCTGCAAAATGCCATGGTCGCCTTGCTTGGCCGCAATATTCCCACAGTTCTAATGACGAGCCGAAAAAGCAGACTCCACCCGGAAAAAAAAAAGAAAAATTAAAAAAAATGGCATATCTTTTTACTGGCCTTTCTTACGAAACGATAGTAAATTTTGGACAAACTTCACTTTCTACATTACATTTTTTTTACCTAAGCGATATGTTCAAAAAGCGCCTATTATAGTTTTAACAGCTTAAGGATAATTATGATTTCACTCTGTCCATCTGTGGCAGGGTAAGGCACGTCATTGTCTGCTAATGTTACTTATAACTGTTCCGATAAATCCCATAGAGCAGATCGTTTTCGCATGATATTCAGTATTTAGCTGTTTCATCTACGATTATGTATAAATTAAGTTAACGTAAACTATAAAAGTTTAACCTTATGTCCAATGGTTCAACCTGCAAAGTACAATTCCCTGTTGATCAATGTAAATGATTATTATAATTATAATTTTGACTGCGATAGAAATATTCTTAACAACCTCACAACAGTTTGCTGGAAATAAGCATGGATGCAGAATGTGTCTAAAAGGAGATTCAAATAGAAAGTGTAAAAGGAAAAGAGACGAACTGCCATTATTTCCGAAACAAATAATAGAAAATCTGCCCTATAAGAAGACAGATTACTTTTTAGCTCCAATCTATAAATCTCTTACTACAGAAAATTTTTCAGAATATAAGTAAAATACATTTTATGGAAAATATTTGCATGAATTTCCGTTTCTACTCGTAAATGATGTGATTCTACATACAAAAAAAAAAGTCTCAAACAAGGGAGCACTTTTAAATACACGTAAAACGTTATGAAAACCATAAAATCCAACTTTAGATTAAATCTGTCAGCTCCGTTGATAACCACTCGCCTGAGTTTCCTGAAAGCAATGTCGCAGCAATCCTGCTACTGTTCGGATCATTTCAAGAAATGAGGCACTCGTTTCAACTTGCAAACAGATTAAAGTAGGGCCACAAGAACCAGATGAGTGGTTGGAATGGCGAGTAGAATTTTAATAAGAAAGAGATCCGTTGTGCGTCTGACTGAGCAACTGACGCTCCCTCAAGCAAGACAAACTCCGTGGGGCACAGCTCCGATGTATTGGTTTCCCATGGAGCAACCTCGACCAAAACCTTTGCGAATAGGAGTGACTTTGAAAAATTTAAGGCACTGATCAAAAAAATCTCTGTAGCATTCCGTAAAGAACTTGCCGCCCACCAATTACGAAACCAACTGGAGTTGACTGGTAGCATTCATACCGTAAAGCAGCCAGGGACTTAAATTTACACCCGACTGCGTTTGCATTTTGATATGTCACAAGTTTGCAAATAGTATCAGAAATCGTTTGAGTGTGACAGATGGGGTTAAAAAAGTTGGTTGGTCCTATTCCACTATCGTTCCGCGTATCAATCATCCTGATGTTAGCATTTTTGAAGGCAGTGATAGTCCTAGGTAAAAAGAAAGGTTCTGCTGAACCGATGGGCAACTTTTCTAACATTCGGCGAGTGATTCGCTTTGTAAAACTTCCCTCCTTGTAAATATATAGTTTGCACAATGCACTGCGATTAGCACTCCTTTAGATGATTTCCTAGAATATCACATCACGTGTTGGCGAATTCTTCCGCCGTAATCTCGACAGGAATGAATTTGTTGGTGACAGATTCATAGTTTGTGCCCTGCCTGGAAGAGCTGGGGTGTGTACAGTGAAAAATATGTTAGTATTTACTACCAGGAACTTATCTGTCTGGCAATGCTTTAAAAAGATTTTCAACCTGTCATTATTGAAGACTATGGTTGGCGCATAATGTTCGATCGCACAATGCAACATCATTGACCAATGTAATTATCCCGCCTCTCATAGCCATTTATTGTCAATGATACCTTCTTGCAAAACCTCATTCCATTCTTGCATTTCCTAATGTAATTTTTTTCTCTTATGAGAAAATTTTATTGTTTAATAATAAATTTCCACAATATAATAGAGACAGGAATTTCTTGGGAATTTAAATGTCTTTTTTTCTTTTGATGGAAAATTGTTTAATGCAAAGCAATCACAAAAGCTTAGTCACATATTCACATTTCCAGAAATTCAGGGCCCCGAAAATTGTTTATATTTTTCATACATTAATTAGTTGCTTTCCACGGTATATATTCCTCTGGGTTATTTTTAGTATATAATGATCTGCTTAATCTTATTTTTGTTACTACGATAGCTAAATTATTAACGTTCACGATTTCATAATGAAATATCATTCAGGCTGTAGTATTATTGATCGACCAGATAATTTTGTCTTCAGTATTTTTTTGTTTATGATTTTATGGCTCGTCGACAACTGGATCATTAAAGGCGAGAGGCAAAAGAAGAAGGAATTCGGCCATGGATTTTGAAGGAAACCATCCCGACATTCGACTGCAGGAATTTCGGGAAACCATGGAAAACCTAAATTTCGATGGCCGGATGTGGTTTCGAATCCGCGTCCTTCCGAATACGCGCACCCACCACGCTCAGTAATTTGATTTCCATACCTGGTCAGTGGTTGTTTAAATAGAGATTTTATTGGCTTAGTTATCAACGAGCTATAAAACCACGTGGGCAAAAGAGTGCAGTATAAAGACAAAGCTATAAAGTAATTCACTCATGTCTAATCCAATCAATGCCACTTAATACGCCTAAACAAATAATAATAATAAACAGAAGGCATAATGGTGTTTAGAACAGGAATGTTGAAATTTTAAACACTATTTGTGCTTGCTAACTTAGTCACGCCCCATGTTTTTAACGCTGTTGCGATAACAATTAAAAACTCAATCTCTGTTGTCACTAAAAAGTGACAAGATTCGTGCTTTTAACAGTGGTTTTTAACCTGATTACTGGTAATAAACTGTAATGTCATATAGTTTCATCTTTAGAATTAAATAATAACTTTTTAAAAAAAACTCTAACTATTTTGTGATAACTCAACAGCTTTTCTTAATTGCTTACGCGATATCCAAACCAAGGTTTTTTTCCCTCGTGTATTGTACATCTCAAAATTCAAATTTAATTTTCAGATGTGTAGATCATCTTGGTTTAAACTTCTAACAATGAACAATGTTCAGAACTTCAGACAACTGATTTAAAGGTGTGAAATTTACAAATAATTTACACTACGCTCAACACACCACTTGTCAAAACATTTTCGAGAAAAATTAATTTTTACAATAGAATAAAATGATTGTTTCTATAAGGCTCTATCGTTATTACGATAATTCGTGAAGCATATTTAAAACTTATACCAGTTAAGTTTAAAGTGAAACGTTCAAAATTACTTTCATTGTTCTAGAAACAAAGGACAACATTACGCTGCTGGTGTACTGACAAGCGCGCGAAATTCGGACGGTGCAAAGTAGAATAACAACAATGCTAACAACAACCGAATTTTTACGACAATATTCATTAGTCACCTCAACTGGAAGCGCGAAAACTTTTCACTAGGTACCATTTTTAGTAATAAGTACCATAGATATAAACAAAATTCGGTAGCCTTAATGGATTACTCGACTTCAGATTATCCATAGACCATAAGGCAAACAACCTGTCAATCATCGGCTAGTTTCAAGAAAAGAGCTAATAAAAAAATACAACAATCAGTATTATGTCAGCAGAACCGGCTGTGATTTATCTTACCTTCATGGACATGGTAGATAAAACTGATAGTTATGCCGGGAAGTTCGAAGCGGCCTTTAAAATCATGAAGCGCGTATCACGCTGCATACCCGGCTGGTCTCTTCTGTTACATAAGCACACGTGAAACAAGCGCACACAGCAGATCGAACCACCAGACTGACTCCTGCAGTAGCCGGGTTCTGATTCGCAGCCATAACGCGCGACCTTACTTCGTCCAGAGTACCTTGTGTTACGAGTTCAGTGCACTCTATTAGCAATAAATAGTACTAAATCAACTGGTTCTTTCGCATTGAACACAATCTGGTGGTAAATAAAGTTAGTTAAGCGTTCCAGAGGAGCTAGAGGCAAACTTACGATGTAATGGAATTACACATTCGAATATATATCACAAAAATGTCATTCATTCACAAATCACTGCAGTTTGAATTCAGACGCAATGCTATTACAATTATTCTGCACAGGCAGCTAGCCGGTCCAACAAATTGATTGAGCTAGCCAGTAATTATTACCGGTTTGTCCAGTATTCCTTTCCAGCAAATACAATGCTATACCTCACCGCAAGAATTTATAAAGTAATATATACTTTATTTCATTAATATATCAAAAACCATAGTTTGTTTCTGTAAACTACAAATTTTGACTTCTGAGAGACTTCCAGCAAAATAATATAATAGGGAAGTTACGGTAATCTATGATAATTTTTTACATATGATCCAGCGGACGAGGAAGCAATTTTATCTATAGGATAAAGCTAGAAAACTGAACAAGAAAAAAAAGGATACTATCTGGCATTTGCGATTTATAAAAAGCCTTTGGTGACATTAGACTAAAAGATTTTTAAAATTTTAGAGAAGTCAGATCTAAAAAATTGTGACAAAAAGTCTATTTAGCAATGTTGCTGCAATGGTTGTGTGAGCAAGCAAAGAAGTAGGTATTTCCTGTTGGCTATGGTAAAAGCAGAGAATCACAAGAGAAGAGCATGTTACGGGGTTGACATGGTTGTAGTTTACCACGCTAATATTCAACTTGTCTATAAAGGATTACTTGAAGGAAGTAAAAGGAAAAAATGAATATGGTATAAGTGTTCAAGAAGAAACACTCAGTAGGCCTATACCATAATTTGTTGTTAGCATGCAACGGTGAGGATAGTGAGAACAAAGAACGTTTTAGTTGCATGGACAAATTGAAGGAAGAATTTGGACCAAATATAAACCAAAGTAAAAAAAAGAATAGAAAATGTACAGTAATAATAATAAACCGAGGCTGGTGGGTGAGCGGTAACGCTCTAGCCTCGCATTCGGGAAGACGAGGGTTCGAATCCCCATCCGGCCATTTAGATTTGGGTTTTTCCATGGTTTCTCAAAATCTATACATCAAATGTTGGGATGGTTACTTCAGAAATGCCGTGGTCGAATTCCTTACCGATTCAAATGACTTGGACAGTCTCGAATCCACATTGGCTGAATTAACTGAAGAACTCAATGTTTTGAAGGCTGAAAAAGCAGCATTAAATGTTAAGGAATTAGAGTGGATTACAGCCAAAACTGGAGGGAAACACCAGGACCTGCATTCTACAAATTTTCAGTTGGAAGTTTCGAATGCTTTTGGGGTGTTGGAGAATCTAACTGAGGATGTATCAGATACCACAGCAGGGCTGTCTCATTGCAACAAAGCTGTAAAAAAGCACACATTGTGCAAAGCTCGTAAAAAGAAATCCAAGAAGGTGTTATTGCTTGGAAGTAGTCACGGTAGAGGCTTAAGTGCAATGTTACAGTCAAGCCTGGGCTCTGATGTTGAGGTGTGCAGTATATTTAAGCCTAATGCAGAACTTGGCAATGTTGTGGATGAAATTTCAAACCTGGGGAAAGATCTTACTAAAGAGGATCATATAATTATTGTTGGGGGTCCTGGAAATAGTCTGTCCAGAAATCTCAATTATTGTGTTGAAACAGACATTGACAACATTGCTAAAAACACCACTCACACCAATGTTGGTTTTGTTGACCTCTTCAAACGTTATGATCAACCCTGGATGCGTGGTCATGTACAGCGTACACAGGCAGATCTGAAGCGTGCATTGTGTCAGGCTGACCAAACACACATTGGTCTGATAGATGTTTCTTGCATAACACGGAGTGACCATACCTCCCATGGACTCCACCTGAATGTTCGGGGCAAGCAGAAGCTAACGCAACTGATTGCCAGTAGCATCAGGAGAGGCAGGTTGGATGTGAACCCCATCCCAGTGGTAATTGGTGGTAGGACTCAGTCTTTTTTAGGCCAAACGTCAAGAGTAGGAAGAGTCATTTAAGAAATGTACATAATGATATTACAGTCAAAAATAAAGAATGTCAGTCTAAAATAGCTTTGTTCCATCAGAACATTAGGGGTATCTCAAGCAAACTTGATGAGTTGATAATATCTATAGAAGAAACCCAAAAATCATTGAATATTAACATAAATATTGTATGTCTGACAGAACATCATCTGAAGAATTCTGAAATATGTCTCCTCCCATTTGTTGGATATAGATTAGCTTCATGTTATTGCAGGTCAGAGATGAGAATGGGTGGTGCAGCAATATATGTAACAGAAAATACTGAAACAAAATCATTAGATGTAAGTAAATACTGTATAGAACAAGATTTTGAATGTTGTGCAACACAGTTAGAATTAGAAAACAAATATCTTATAGTGCTGACAGTTTATAGGGCTCCCACAGGAGACTTCAGTAAATTTTGTAATAAACTTGAAGCGGTTCTACTAAATTTATCACGAACTAAAAGGGAAATTATCCTCTGTGGAGACTTCAACATAAATTTTGCTGTAGAATGTAACCAGACAGATTATCTTCTAGGAATGCTAAGATCATTCAATCTCTATCAAACTGTAAATTTCCCAACTAGAATACAAAAAGATAGTAGTACCATTATTGATAACATTTTTGTAGAACACAATAAATTAGAAATAAATGGAACAATTCCAATGGAAAATGGTTTGTCAGACCATAATGCTCAAATAATTACTTTGGATATTGTGGGAAATGAAAATAACAAAAAGAAAGGATTTGTCAGAGTTAGGCCATTAAAGAACAATTCAATAAAAACATTAAATGATGAACTTCTCAATGAGGACTGGAGCACTGTTTATAAATTAAAAGGGGTAAATAATAAATTCAATTACTTTCACCAAAGGTTTTTGGAAATTTACGAAAGGTGTCTCCCTACAAAACTAGCTCCAATTGGTCAAAAACGATTAAACAAAAATTGGGTTACAGTTGGTATCAAAACATCTTGCAGACATAAAAGGGAATTGTATGTAAAAGTTAGGAATACTGATAATATGCTTCTCAGACAACATTACAAAACTTACTGTAGAATTTTAACCAAAGTAGTAAAAGAAGCTAAACATTTGGCCATAAACGATGAGATTAGTAGTTCAGATAATAAGATAAAAAGTGTTTGGAACATTATTAAAAGAGAAACAACTGTATCATCCCTTGAACATAAACCTATATCTATAAGCATTAATGATAAACTTGTAAATGACCCCTCGTATGTAGGAAGTGCTTTCAATAACTATTTCTTAACAGTTGCTGAAAAAATAAAAGGAAAATGTATTGGGAATATGGATGCTATAGCAATACTTAAATCCTTGTCACCAAAAGCAGCACCTATGTCTCTATTTCCCACCAGTAAAAATGAAATTGAAAAAATTATTAAATCCCTCAAAAATAAAAATTCATTTGGTTATGATGAGGTTTCAACCCATGTAATGAAACAATGTAACACCAGCATTAGTAGAGTTATTAGTCACATTTGTAATAGTTCTTTTGAAGAAAGTATCTTCCCTGACTCACTCAAGAAGTCAATAATCAAACCGCTTTATAAAAAGGGTGATACCTCAAAGATTGAGAATTACAGACCAATATCACTTCTACCAGCATTTTCAAAAATCTTTGAAAAAGCATATGTACAGAAGGGTGTATGCACATCTACAAAAGAATGACCTACTCAGTAAAGTACAGTTTGGTTTTAGACAAGGCGTTTCAACAGATTCAGCAATTTTTGCTTTTGTAAACAACATACTGGAATCAATGCATAAAAAACTAAATTCCCTAGGTATATTCTGTGATCTTGCTAAGGCTTTTGACTGTGTTGATCATGATATTCTACTAGGTAAATTAGATCACTATGGAGTTAGTGGTAAGCCAGGACTTTGGTTTAAATCATACCTGGAAAATAGAAAGCAATGTGTATCACTGAAAGATGCTAATACAGGAGATGTTATAAACTCAGAATGGGGTATAGTTAAATGTGGTGTGCCTCAGGGTTCAATTCTTGGCCCTCTGCTGTTCTTAATCTATATAAATGATCTTCCACATATACTAGGTGATAATGAACACATAGTGCTCTTTGCAGATGATACTAGCATATCGTTGAAAGATCCATCAGCACAAAACCTCGAAAACATAGCAAATGATGCCATAAAGAAAATTAATAGGTGGTTTAATGCCAACAAACTAATGCTTAATGTAGAAAAGACACAGTTACTTCAGTTTGTTACAAAAAATAAAACAAAGGACAGCTATAATGTGATATCAGAAGGGAAAACAATCAATGAAAGCAGTTTCACAAGATTCCTGGGTGTATATATAGATAACAAATTGAACTGGAAACAACATATTCAACAACTTCTTAAAAAACTGAATTCTGCAACATTCTCACTGAGGGTAATATCTAGAATAGCTAATATAGAAACCAGAAAGTTAGTATATTTTGCATATTTTCATTCCCTGCTCACTTATGGCATCTCATTTTGGGGAAACTCGTCACAAGCACAAAGGGTATTTAAATTACAAAAGCGTGCTATAAGAACTATTTGTGGAGCAAACCCATGGACGTCGTGCAGAAATCTGTTTAAAAACCAGGGTGTTCTGACCATGCCAGCACAGTATGTATACTCTGTATTATCATTTGTAGTGGAAAATCCTGAACACTTGAATCTTAATGCTGACATACATAGCCATAATACTAGGAATAAATATAATATTCACAAGGATTACAAATCACTGTCAATTGTACAGAGAGGGTTAACATTTACTGGAGCTTCCTTATTCAATGTCTTACCAACAGAAATTAAATGTTACCTACAAAAACCCAACTACTTTAAGTCCAAACTGAAAGAGTTTCTGCTTCAGAACCCATTTTACTCTGTGAAAGAATTTTCTTCTTGGAATTTGGTAACTAAGAATGACTGATAAAATAGTATATATGGTGTATGGAAGGGGAAGGTGACAAAGTTGTCCACAATTACTAAAATGATATATGGTTTTTCTTTCTGTTGAAACTTTTGACAATTTAAGTAATTATTGTGGTTACAAAATTCCACTCATATATAGTAACTAACATGGGATAGCATGCATTCAAAAAACTGCTGTGAAAAATTATCATACTAACAGGTTGTTAAGTAATTGACTGCTTATGAGTTGTTGGTAATATAATTGATATTGTTAATAAGTGTGTGTACTGTTCCACATAAATAGCAACTAACATGATATAATAGGCTATGTAGTCGCAAATCACAGTGAAACTTATCATGGTTACTGGTTGTAAGAAAATAACTGATTATTAGATGCTGGTAACAAGTGTATATACTGTTCCACATAATAAGTATTAATTAACTCGGGATTGTATTTGTAGATAACAGGAGATATTGGTTATACTAATGGGTTGTAGCTAACTTGTTGTCAATATATAATAACATTATCAATTATATAGTAATATTGACATTACAAATAAGTGTATGTACTGTTCCACATCCCCGAGATTATTCTCACATGGGATCAAAGTGAACATATCTATCTATCTATCTATAAACTGGAGTAAAGCCATAAACAAAAAAACAAAACAAAAAAAACAAGCTCAAGTAGGCATGACAGATTGGTCAGGCAGTAGGAAAAGGTTTCAAAATTCTTCACTTCTTGAAGAGAGTATTGAAAGGATCTACGAGAGAAGTAAAGTAATTGGGTTACAAAACTTTGGTCAGACCACTGCATGAATATGGTGGTATAGTATGGGACCCGCATTTTGAGTATCAAATACAGGAGTTGGAGTGGGTGCAAAGAAGGGCAGCTAGATTGGTCTCTGGACATTTCTGCTGAACAGAATCAGTAACTGATATGATAAAAGAGCTGGAATGGGATTCACTGGAAGACAGGAGGAGGACGAGGAGAGTCATGGGAGTGTACAAAGCGTATATTGGTGATGAGGCGTGGAATGATATTGGTGTAAGAATTAAAAGTATTGCATGAAAGGGAAGAGATTACCATGACCACAAACTGGCTCTCGATTTCAGGCCCTAGGGTGTTGGAGATTTTCTTTTGAAGGTAAGGGTGTCAGGGATTGGAATAATTTACCAAGAAAATTGATGAATAATTGCAACAATTTAAAGTTCAAATTTGTAGAGGGCAAATGTAGGTGCGCACAGGAAAGGGGGAAAATGAGTGTGTAGGGAAATTGACAACAAAGTTATATTAAATTAAAAAAGGAGAGATAGCAGCTGATAACAGTAGATTAAATATAAAAGTGGGATCATATATGATGATAAAAAACAGTTGAAGAATTCTGTTTCTTAGGAAGTAAAATTATGAGAACCACTTCTAAAGCAGAATAGGATAAGAGAATTTTTGTTTGCTTACGCCCTGTCAATGTCATTAGAGGCAGAAAAGGACTGGAGGCAAGGAACAGAAAGGAATACGACCATGGCCTTTTGAAGGAACCATCCTATCATTCCCTGGATTGATTTGGGGAAAATATGGAAAAACCAAATCTGGATATCCAGTGGCATATACACTGATGTATCAAAAGTCATGGGATACCTCATAACATCGTGTGGGGACCTTTTCTGCCCGACATTACCATTGACTCAAGAGGTCGTCAGAAGACGGCTGAAGAAATATTCAGCCAAGCTACCTTTACATTCGCCCATAGTTGTGACAGTGTTGCCTGTGTAGGACATTGTGAACTTTTGATCATATCCCAGACATGTTCAGTTGGAGTTGTGTCTTGCGATCTAAGTGGCCAAATCATTTACTGGAATTGTCCAGAATGTTCCTCAAACCAATTGTGTACGATTTTGGTCATGTGACCTGACACTTTGTCATACTGGAAAAAGTTCATCAGTGTTTGGTAACATGAAGGCCTTGAGTGTCTGCAAATGGTCCAAGTAGCTTGACTTTAAAGACCTGCTGCATACCAGGGGTCTATAAAAGCACCATGGTAATAATGGTTCATTAAAGAGGAGAGAACTACAGGCAGATTAGTTTGACCTCAGTGATAGGTAAATTGTTGGAAAGCTTAAATGCCACCTCATCTGATATGTGTGTGAGGAAAGACTGTTATTTTTAAATCAGCAATGTGGGTTTAGTAGAGGTTATTCAGGTGAATCTAAGTTAAATGGTTACTTGATGAGTATTTAGATTGAATGGGCAAGTGAGGCCAAATTTTGTGATTTGAAGCAGCCATGTAAAACTTGTCCACTGGTGAAAGCTGTGCTAAATATAATCTAGACAATGGAGCCATTGTACTCACAATTCCATTGCACATCATTCAAACTATTTAATTTAATTGCAATGGAAGCATACTCCAGTGGTAATTTCCACACACACCATTTTCTGTTTCCTTTTTAATTTTTGTCATAAATTCTTTGAATGTAATCTCCTCACCCACTTACTTTTGGACTTTTACAAATTTATTTTAAAATTCATTCATTGTTTTTGACAAATTATTCAGCATTTCCATTCATAATTTATTCCAATTCCACCCTCCCTTAAATGCAAAAGAAAATTTTTATACTCCATTGGAATACTGAATGCCAGTTAATGGTCATGGTAATCTATTCCCTTCCATGTACTACTTTTAGGTGCTCAACACCATTCCACTCTCTTTACACTTCTCATGTATTCCAGTGAATCCCAATCCAGTACCTTTATTATATCAGTTACTCATTGTGTTTCATCATTACACACTATATTTACACAAGGGACATCAAGTTGATAGTGTAGCCCTGGATACCACCAAGGCATTTGACAGAATGAGCCATAGAATGGTGGTAAATAAAAATAAAATCATTGTTATTAAGTATTATTATTAATTTTTGTGTTGGAGCTCACACTCCAATGATAATTCCCTTAGTTCTCTAATTACCCCTTTCTTATTTTTTAAAATTATCTTATATACTTTGAGTGTCAAATTCCTCTCTCATCTACTCTAGTGATTTACGGATTTTAAATTCCTTCAGTGTTTCTGGTAAATTATTCATGACACCAACAACAGAAAATTTTCCCACCCTCTCCAGTAAATGAAGGATTTTGTAACCTTTTCCTAGGACCTGCCCAATGTGCTTTTCCCAGTTGAGTTTAATATCAAATTTTATGCCAAGATATTATCACTTCAAGCCTTCAACAAGCAATTCTGACCCCACCCTATAATTGTAAACAACCTTTAGTTGTTTATCTGTGTACCTAATAAGCTGACTATTCTTGATATTTATCTTCATTCCATGTTGAACTACCCACTTATATATTTTATCCAGGTGATCCTGCAACTATTCAGTGTTCTCCTGTTTTGATACTATTATATGCCATTACATCATCTGCAAATAACTTAAATTCTGACTGCAAATCATCACCACAATCATTCATTAGAATGATGAATAGCAATGGTCCCAAAACTCTACCATGTGACACTCCCATATTCACTTCCACCTCTTTTGATAATGCCTTTATTACTCTAATGCTTTGCGTTCTGCCTTTTAAGATTTCATCAGCCCAGGCAGTCTCTGCCTGACTCTGTCAAATGCCAAGTATATAGTGCCACACTATCAACTTGGCCTCCCTTGTCCCATTCATCTGAAATATCTTGCATTTAGCCCATCATCTGAGATTCACATGAATATCCTTGCCTAAAGCCATAATGTCGATTAGCAAACCAGTTTCTTTCCTCATAGACATTTCTGATGTAATAGCATATCAATCTTCGCTTCATTTTGCCTATCACAGCCTATCATTGGGCTTCACTTTTCAACTCTATTTGTCACCACTTCTTTATGAACTGGAACTACTATCACTCTTCTGGTTAGCAGCAAGACTCCAGACTCATTTTATATAAAATTTAAAGGTAATGTACAATGTAATATCCCACAATTTTAAATACATCTGTAATAATTTTATCTACACAAGCCCCTTCACAGTTTTTTATCTTTCTGAATTTCCTCATAATTTTTTGAGGATCTATTTCAGATTTTGTAGTTTCCTCATTTCACCTTATATGGAGGGTCTCCTCTGATTTATTTCCCCCATCCCAGGATGATAGTCCCTAATGGTCTCATTAAACCAGTCACTGAATATCTCTGTCATTTTCACACCCTCAGTGACTTCAACTCCATTATCTACAATTGTCTGATTACCTTCCTGTCCCCTCAGTTTTCTAACATAGCCATAAAAATTTCTAGATGCATCGTTCAGTGGTCTCCCTGCATTAATAACATTCTACATAAATCCATCTTTAGCTTCACTATTTGCTGTTATTAATTGTGTGTTTAGCTGTTAAGTATTCCCGACTGCCATTCTGTCTCTTAACTCTGTTGTGTTCCCATCTCACTAGCCTCTTTAACCTTTTCACCCCTCTATTGTAGTATGTAGACTCTGTACTTCTCTTTATTTTCTGTTTTGTAGTAAATATTTCCTCACCCTTTTTGTTATCTCCTTAAACTCTTCCCACTTTGTCCCCACTGTACTTGTGCCATCCTTCCATTTGCTGAACCTTTCCCTGAAATATTTCTTCAATTCTAAAATAATTATAATTATACCTATTTTTCCCTTCAATTTTGATCACCAGTTTAGTGAATTACCTAATATCCATCACTACCACATTGTAATAACTTATTCCTTCAGTTTCTTGACATCCCAGAAGGTTTACATCAGGCTTTATTAGAAAGATATCCAACAAGTTTGGTCCCCTCATTTTTTGCTCTACCACTTGTGTAAAACCTCCTTCTTTACTATGGTATTTACAAATCTCTGTCCCTTTGTGTTATTTATCTTATTTCCTACCCAGTAGACATCTGGTAAATTTAATTCTCACCAATAATGACCATTCTATATTCACCTACAAACTGTGAATATGGATTTAGTTTCTCTCCAAGACCCTTATCTACATCATTCTTCTACTGCAGTAAGCATCCAACACCATGATTTTTTGTTTTTTTGATCCCAGAAATCTACCCCCAGTAATTCATGGTCATGAGAACACCAGAGAACTGTAGTAATGATTGGGGTGAAACAAAAAGTATCTTCTGTGTCGATAAATTCTGAAGAGGTTTGAAGCAATTAATTATGCACTGTCAAAAGAAATGGAAGTGAGAACAGAGGATATTAGAGTAGTGTACTGGAACCATCAGTGTTCACTATTCTAATGAATGATTGTGCCAATATTGTATAGTCTTAAATTAGACAGTGGCATAGCTAGGTCAACAATGGCCCCAGTGCAAAATAAAATTATTTTGGTTCACAAGGCCCTCAGAGCTAAAAGGTCACCCATTTGCCTTGAAGGCCCATGGGCCCTCTGAGTTGCACTTGGAGGACCCCCTCAGATGAGCACGGGGGCCCCCCTGAGCGTAAGGGCCCCGGTGCACTTCACCGCTTAGCCCTATGGTAGTTACGCCCCTGAAATTAGACTGTGTATGCTTTACATCATCATCATATATATTATTTCTATAAGGTATTTTTTTTGTCACAAGCCTGTATCTTCCTTCATACTTAACCGAAATCAATGAATGAGGTGTCATTTTAAAGCTTATAGTCCCCACTTTGGGCACATCACATTATAAGAAAGGAATTTTCGGAATTCGACCATTAAAGGGCAAAAATGTCAATATTTCTGAAATGCTGTTTTCTGTGTTACAAGTCATTTATCTCCCTGTATATCGATCTGAAATCGTTTAATGAAGTATCATTTTAAAGATTAAGATTTCCGCTTTAGTGACGTCATATATTAAGACAGAAATTTTTCGGAATTCGACCCTTAAAGGGCAAAAGGATCAATATTTTTGCAATTCGTTATTGTGTCACGAGCGATTTATCTCCTTTAATATCTAACCGATATAGATAAATGAGGCATCATACTAAAGACTAAGGTCTCCGCCGTGGTAACACTATATTTTAAGAAAGGAATTTTTCGTAATTCGATCCTTAAAGGGCAAAAAATGTTAATTTTTCTAAAGTGCGTTTTTTGTATCTCGAGCCATTTATCTCCCTGGATATCTAACCAAAATCGATAAATGAAGTAGGATTATAAGGAGTAATGTCTCAGCTTTGTGAAATCATATTTTAAGAAAGAATGTATTTGGAATTCAGCCCTTAAAGGGAAAAAGTATAAATTTTTCTAAAACGAATTTTTGTGTCACGAGCGATTTATCTCCCTTAATATCTAACCGATATAGATAAATGAGGTATCATATTAAAGAATAAGGTCTCCGCCATGGTAACATTATATTTTAAGAGAGGAATTTTTCGTAATTCGACCATTAAAGGGCAAAAATGTTAATTTTTCTAAAATTCGTTTTTTGTATCTCGAGCCATTTATCTCCCTGGATATCTAACAAAAATCTATAAATGAAGTAGGATTATAAGGAGTAATGTCTCAGCTTTGTGAAATCATATTTTAAGAAAGAATGTATTTGGAATTCAGCCCTTAAAGGGAAAAAGTATAAATTTTTCTAAAACGAATTTTTGTGTCACGAGCGATTTATCTCCCTTAATATCTAACCGATATAGATACATGAGGTATCACATTAAAGAATAAGGTCTCCGCCATGGTAACATTATATTTTAAGAGAGGAATTTTTCGTAATTCGACCATTAAAGGGCAAAAATGTTAATTTTTCTAAAATTCGTTTTTTGTATCTCGAGCCATTTATCTCCCTGGATATCTAACAAAAATCTATAAATGAAGTAGGATTATAAGGAGTAATGTCTCAGCTTTGTGAAATCATATTTTAAGAAATAATTGTTTTTGAATTCAACCATTAAAGTAAAAAAGTATAAATTTTTCTATAACGCATTTTTGTGTCACGAGCGATTTATCTCCCTTATTATCTAACCGATATAGATAAATGAGATATCATATTAAATAATAAGGTCTCCGCCATGGTAACATTATATTTCAAGAAAGGAGTTTTTCGTAATTCGACCCTTAAAGGGCAAAAATGTTAATTTTTCTAAAATTCATTTTTTGTGTCTTAAGCAATTTATCTCATTGGATATCTAACCAAAATCGATAAATGAAGTAGGATTATAAGGAGTAATGTATTTGGAATGTATTTGGAATTCAACCCTTAAATGGAAAAAAGTATAAATGCTTCTATAACGCATTTTTGTGTCACGTGCCATTTATCTCACTTGATATCCAACCGATATAGATAAATGAGGTATCATACTAAAGATTAAGGTCTCCGCCGTGGTAACATTATAATTTAAGGTAGGAATTTTTCGTAATTCGACCCTTAAAGGGCAAAAATGTCAATTTTTCTAAAATGTGTTTTTTGTGTCTCTAGCCATTTATCTCCCTGGATATACAACCAAAATCGATAAATGAAGTAGGAGTATGAAGAGTAATGACTCAGCTTTGGTGACATCATATTCAACCTCACTTTTCACCGAATTTTTTTTCTGGAAATTTTCGCATGGGTCGTCTAGTATATATTATTTCTATAAGGTATTTTTTTGTCACAAGCCTGTATCTTCCTTCATACGTAACCGAAATCAATGAATGAGGTGTCATTTTAAAGCTTATGGACTTCACTTTGGTCACTTCATATTTTAAGAACTGAAGTTTTCGGAATTCGACCCTTAAAGGGCGAAAATGTTAATATTTCTAAAATGCTGTTTTCTGTGTTACGAGTCATTTATCTCGCTGGGTACCTATATGAAATCGTTTAATGAAGTATCATTTTAAGGTTAAGATCTCCGCTTTAGTGACGTCATATATTAAGACATAAATGTTTCAGAATTCGATCCGTAAAGGGCAAAAGTATCAATATTTTTGCAATTCGTTTTTGTGTCAAGAGTGATTTATCTCCCTTAATATCTAACTGATACAGATAAATGCGGAATCATATATTAAAGACTAATGTCTCCGCCGTGGTAACATAATATTTTAAGAAAGGAATTTTTCGTAATTCGACCCTTAAAGGGTAAAAATGTCATTTTTTTTAAAACGCGTTTTTTGTATCTCGAGCCATTTATCTCCCTGGATATCTAACCAAAATCGATAAATGAAGTAGGATTATGAGGAGTAATGTCTCAGCTTTTTGACATCATATTTTAAGAAAGAATGTTTTTGGAATTTAACCCTTAAAGAGAAAAAGTATAAATTTTTCTATAACACATTTTAGTGTCACGAGCGATTTATTTCCCTTAATATCTAACCGATATAGGTAAATGAGATATCATATTAAAGAATAAGATCTCCGCCGTGGTAACATTATAATTTGAGAAAGAAATTTTTCGTAATTCGACCCTTAAAGGGCAAAAATGTCAATTTTTCTAAAATGCGTTTTTTGTATCTCGAGCCATTTATCTCCCTGGGTATCTGTCCAAAATCGATAAATCAAGTATGATTATGAAGAATAATGTCTCAGCTTTGGTAAGATCATATTTTAAGAAAGACGTTTTTGGAAATCAACGCTTAAAGGGAAAAAGGATAAATGGTTCTACAACGCATTTTTGTGTCACGAGCTATTTTTCTCCCTTGATATCTAACCGGTATAGATAAATGAGGTTTATTATTAAAGACTGAGGTCTCCGCCGTGGTAACATTATATTTTAAGAAACGACTTTTTCGTAATTCGATCCTTAAAGGGCAAAAATGTCAATATTTCTAAAATACGTTTTTTGTGTTTCGAGTCATTTATCTCACTGGATTTCTAACCAAAATCTATAAATGAAATAGGAGTATTTATGAAGAGTAATGACTAAGCATTGGTGACATCATATTCAACCTCACTATTCAACGCATTTTATTCGCGAAATTTTCGCACGGGTCGTCTAGTAATGTTATATTATTAAATTAAAATCAGATTACACTGCAAACAGCTGCTGAGGGATTGGGACAGGATGTCTAACTCTATAAGTTAGCATGGAATGAATATAAATTACAATAAGAGTCAGCTTGTTAGATTTTCCTGGTAGTAAGATTAAGATTATCTGAACTAATGTAGTGGAGGGGAATCACTAATAGAGGGGATAAGATCTAAACACATGACATAAAAACAGGTCACTTTAGGTAGGCGGCAGGGGCAGGTTTTGATGTCTCACATCTACTGCAGAGGGTGGTAACTGAAATACAAAGCTTGGTCACATGTTTGACTACGAGATCAGTAAGCTGGAACCTTAAGGAATGTTCTATCAGTTTAAAATTTGGTACCGGTACATCCTCAGGTGGTACTATTTGAGAAAAAGTGCAGGAGGAAATCACCAAGTATATAAAAATAAAGTCACTTAAAATATGGGTAGATGCTTACATGTTACTACACAAGAAATATGAGTTACTGTTGAACCTATAGGAAATTTCTTGAAGATTTAGGTTTATTGACACATAGTATTGAAGGAATAGCAGTGCACCCACATTATAGCTATCAAATACAGGATTCTGTGTGTCTGATATGGAGAGTTGCTTTCTTTGTGGTAATTACTCTGTACCAGTCCAAGGGCCAATCGAACTTTGAGATAGGGCCAGATATATTCCAGAATGAAAAAAAATTACATATTTTATTCAAAAACTTTTATTAAAAGAAGTTTAATATGCTACATAATTTTACAGTCGAGATATCAATGTAATGATTGACAATGATTTCCTGATACAGCTTTATCAATATCCACTGTAAGTTTAGTAAGGCAAAGCCTCAGGATTGATTCCAGTGAAGAACTTTCAATTCAATTTGTTGTTTTTGATTTAATTTGTTTGAGAGCAAAAAAAGCAATTTCATACATGTATGTACTACCAAACCGTGATAAGATTTGCAGAGAGAATTTTAGCGTTTAGGAAATCTGTTTCCAGAAATTTTCAGGGACATCACACTTTCTATACTGATAGTATAGGTCTGCATGAAGATCACAAATTTTCATTTGAAGGTCGCAGGGCACTTCACTCACTTCGATTCCCAAGCGGTTGTTGAACAGTGCAGGTCCTGGTTTTAGGGAATCAAAATCCTGGAATCTGTCCTGGAACGTTTTCGTGATATCTATTATCATTTCATGAAGCATACTAAAAGTTCTGTCACTTTTTTTTATTCTTTCAACTGCTGACAAGATTGGAAGTGTGCCATATTATTTGCCTTCAGTGCAGTTTGTATTACTACAAGCTTTTGCAGAAGCCCTCAATATGTTCATAAAGCTTTGAGATATTTTGCTTCTGCCTTGTAGTTGCAAGTTTAAAGCATTTAGATTGGATATTAAATTGTCAGAAAAATAATATTATTTAAAAACTGTATATTTTCCAGTTTTTCTTGATATTGATGCCTGGTGTTCTCATTTCTGAGAAATGCAAGACTTCCATTCCTCAGTCCAAAAACTGTTCAGGCATTTTCTAGCAATCAGCCAGCACACTTCACAGTACAATAATAATAATAATAATTCTGTGTGGTCGTAATGACCTGGTGACAGGGTTTCAATGGGCTGCGGATTCCGCCCCTGTCGTAACCACCTTTAACCAAACCTGGCAATCCTACCCGGTACAGGGGACCTACAGTTAAACGCAAAATCCGAACAATGGAAGCGTTTTGGCATACTTCACTTACACAGCAAGCTGTGCCAGAGGTGAAGGTCAGGTTAGGGCCTTGGAAAATCCTGGCAGAGACAGAGATTCAAACTGGAGACCTTTCGATCACCAGTCAGTCTCCTTAACCAATGAGCTACCAGACCATTCACAGTACAATGAAATGTCACCGTACTCAGCTTCCAAATTGTACAGCAATTCAATAAATGCTCTATGTCTATGGGCTTTGTTGCCTCTCCTTATTAAATTTACAGTATTTACAACAGTTTTATTGTCTCACTGAGCCTTATAATTATTTCTCAGAGAACATCCTGGTGGATAATGCCATGTAAAAATGAACAATTCATACATTTCACACACAGTACTACTAATTCACATTTATGACCAATCATTGCTTTAGCTCCATCTGTTGCAATGCCAGAGTACTTCACAAAAACCCCATATTTGGAAACAACATCATCAAGTGTGTTGAATATGTCAAAACCTTTTTTGTTGGTTTCTAATGATTTCATTTACAATTGTTCTACATGAATTTCAAATTCTCCAGTTATTGACCTGAGAAAGATAAGGAGCTGGCTTATGTCAGCAATATCTGTGCTCTCATCTAGAGCTAAAGAGTAAAATTCCCATTTTTCCAAACTGCGCTTGAGACAATCTGAAACTTCAGCACCCATAAGATTAATTCTGCTAACTGTATGATGAGACAAGGAAACAGCTTAAAAAATTTTAGCCATCTTACAATCCCCAATGAAGATGCCATTGTTACAGCACATCTCTTAATGAGGTCACCATCCCTAAAACACTTTTTACTTTTAGCTTGCTCTAAACATACCTCATGAGATGACTTTGAACCAGCAGTGTTTGATGGTTTCAAGATATTCTTCTGTCTAGTTACTTTCAGCTTCAAATCATTAGACACACAATTTCTGGAACTTCCCTGGTAGTGATCATATTTTGATTTATGCAAGCTGCTATAGTGACTACTCACATTACACTTCTTCAAAACATCTAAGACTTAAGAACAGATAACACACTGTGATTTTCCATTAAGTTCAACAACAAAAAAAGTAACTTTCCTGCCACTTTTATTGAAATTATCATTTCCTATCTTCAACATGCCATTTATTAAGTTCCGCCATTTTAAGTACAGCTCTCACAACAACAATTACAACAAACTCTAGTCATACTATATCTCCCAAACAACCTTTCTCATCAAAAACAGTCACTTAAAACTTTCTTGTGATCCGTGTTGTAGGGAAACCGAAACCTTCCATAAAATCCTCTGTAGCACACGATCGTGAACCTATCGTCAACCAATTGCTGGTGACCACCCATCACTTGGAGGTGGGGCCACTTACCACCTGCCTCCTTCATAACAGTACCAAATCAAAGTGAAAATTGAAGTAGGTACTCCATGGATTATAATGGTTGAAGAGGGAAGCTCCAATACACCCGTTATAAGAGAAATGAAGATTTTAAGCTACTTCTGATGTAAACTTTAAAGAAATCTAAAGTAGTACTACTTAAAAACTTAAAGAAGTAAGAAGGATAAATTATTTATTTGCCAATGTTAAATTAAACTATTTTTTTCTAGTAATTGGGGCAAACAGAGTGCTTGGTATTTAAGGGATATGTTTCTGAGGAATGAGTGGGTGATTAGAGAAGAACTGAGAGTAATGTATAAAAGGAAAGAAACAACCAAGACTGTATAGCAGCATTTGATTTTAGGTATAAAAGTATAGAAAAAAAAAATCTGGGTATTTTAGTCAGACATTTAAAAAATCCAGGTACAGAACAACCTGCCTCAATTCGCAGTGGACCATCTATACATATATGAATGAACAAGTGAGACAGCAACATTTGGTGTCATAATTTACTACAGAAATCTCTTTGATATACTATTTCACCTGATGAAGACACTGAAGGAAGCTGATGAAACATAATGCATGGTAGAATTTATCTGACTGAGCACCCATGAAAACTATATAGAAATAGTAAGCTAGTAAATATTCAAGTCTCATATTTATTATTCAATTCCTTGAATAAAGAACTTATTGCCATTCGTATCTCTGGGATCAAAACTGAGAAATAATCAGAAGACCATAATATGCAACATGTTTATTAGTCTGACAAACAACTACACAATGTTTCGGCATCTGCCTTGTTCACTAGAAAAATGGGCTATTAGGTTCGGTACACGTGTACACAACGAACGTTACCTAATGACTAGGGGAGGGTGGGGGAACGGCTAAGGAGTAGACTATCGATATATCGGCATGCAATGACTGAGATAATATATTGCAGGAGATGGTAAAATGAACATATGTAGTAATGGTACGGTATAAATGTGCGAAAAAAAAAAATTATGCTGGATTAAGTGGATTTTAATGGTGGTTAAGTCCAGGAGGGTGTCTCGTATCCAGGATATTCTGGTACGCTAGTTCCCATCTCCGGAGTTCTGCTGCAGTGGTGCTGTCAGGGAAAACTCTGACTGCTCTCACAGAAAAACAGTCGTTGAGGTTGTTGGAATCATGGCTATTGGTATGTTCTGGTATTGGAAGGTACAGGTTGCGGGTGTGGACTGTTTGTCTGTGGTCATTCATTCTAACAGAGAGTTGCTTTGTGGTGAGGCCTAGGTAAGAACTAGTGCAATAGCGGCAAGTTAGTTCGTATATAAGATGAATAGTTGAACAGGTGGCATATCCAATAATGAGGAAAGTTTCGCCTGTGGTGGGATTGGAATTTGTAGTGGTGGGTGGAAGCATGCTGCAGGTTTTACAGCGGGATCTATTGCTAGGATAAGATCCATATGGTGCTTTTGGAGAGTCTGACTGGAGGGTATTTGTGGACTAAGATGTTCTTAAGATTGGGTGGTCTGCTAAAACATGCACGGAGGACATTGGGTAGAATTTTGGGTAGGAGAGTACACATTTCTGGAAATGAGCAAAGGAAGTCATACCCCTGTCGCAAGATATGGTTGATGGACTCGAGGCTAGGAGAGAACTGAGTAATAAGAGTCTCACAGAAAACCCAAAGAAATTTTGGTCGTATGTACGAAAAGTTAATTGTACCAACAGTAATATTCCAGCACTAATTCGTGAAGGTTCCGAAGTTAATGAAAGCCGCGATAAAGCTAACGTAGTAAATACTGTATTCAAAAATTCATTTACAAATGAACATAAGGATAGTATTCCCGTTTTCCCACACCGTGGCGAGTTGTGATGGAATCATTATGAATAGATACTGCAGGTATCATTAAGCAATTAGAGCTCCTGTAGTGGGGGAAAGCACCGGGGCCCGGATGGAATTCCAGTAAGAGTATTTTCAGAGTATGCGGCAGAAATCGGGCCATTTCTGTCTGATATATTCAGTAAATCATTAGAAGAGCGAAAAGTACCTTCAGACTGGAAAATCGCGCAAGTAACTCCGATTTTCAAAAAAGGTGATCGAAAGTGATCCTGGGAACTATCGTCCCATATCTATAACATCTGTTTGTAGTAGAGTTATGGAGCATATTACATGCTCGAACATTATGAATTTTCTAGATGATAATAATTTGCTTACAACAAATCAACACGGATTTCGGAAGTAAAGATCATGTGAAACGCAGCTTGCCCTATTTACACACGACGTAATGAAAGTTATCGATGCAGATTCACAAGTAGATGCAATTTTTCTAGATTTCCAGAAAGCCTTTGACTCTGTGCCACACAACCGCCTTTTAGCGAAGCTTCGAGCGTATGGTATATCGGATCAGCTTTGTGAATGGATAAAGGATTTTCTAACTGGTCGGTCGCAGTATGTTGTCGTAGAAGGAGGAAGTTCTTCTAATCTAGATGTTACATCAGGTGTACCTCAAGGAAGTGTAATTGGACCACTTCTTTTCTTAATTTTATAAACGATCTCGGAGACAAAGTGAAAAGCCTTTTTGATTGTTTGCTGATGATGCGGTTATTTATAGGGAAGTAAGAAATTTGGCCGATTGCTTAGAAATTCAGCCCAATCTGGATGTTATTTTGGCTTGGTGCGCTGAGTGGCAACTTACTCTAAATTGTAAAAAGTGCAAGACAATGAGCATAACTAACAAAAAGAATCCAATTGTTCAGAAATACGAGTTAAACAATACAGTCAGGGGGCGTCGCTACTATGGGGCTAGGCGGTACAGTGCCCCTAAGCGCACCCACCTCTAGGGGCCCTCAAGCGCAGTTTAGAGGGCCCACAAGCCTTCATGGCAAACTGGCGACCTTTTTTTTTTAGCTCTACCGTCGTCTAAGAGGGGCCCCTGAGAACACAGGAGCCCCTCACTAAGGGCCCTCTCGCTGCTCAGGGGGGGCCCCTAAAGAACAATTCAAGGGCCCACATCCTCAGTTCAGGGGGCCCCTACCAGCACAAAAAAAAGGTTGCCCGTCTGGCCTGAGGGCCCAAAATAAATTTTTTGCACCGGGGCACTTGTTGACCTAGCTACGCCACTGAATACAGTTATTGATATGGTCGATTCTATGAAATATTTGGGAGTAACAGTACAAAGGAACTTGAAATGGGACATACACATTAATTCGTTAGTAGGTAGAGCAAATTCTAGGCTGCGATTCATAGGTCGAATCTTGAAAAATTGTAATGAACAAACAAAGGAGATAGCGTACAATTCTCTTGTGCATCCACATTTGGACTATTGTTGTGCCATTTGGGATCTGTTTCAGAAGGGGTTGATCGAAAGTATAGAGAAAGTACAGAGAAGAGCCGCTCGATTCGTGACCGCTTGCTACAGTCCTTATGAAAGCATCACAGAACTGATTAGTAGACTAGGTTGGGAGTCTCTGGTAGATAGACGACACACGTTTCGTTTAAACTTATTGGTAAACATGCGTACTCCCACTTTCACTTTTGAGTGTAGTGAAATACTTCTTCCACCAACCTATTTGAGTCGGAAGGACAGGAAAGATAAAATTAGAGAAATAAGGTGCCGGACTGATTCTTATATGCATTCTTTTTTCCCTCGTACCATTAGGGATTGGAATGCACAGCAAAGAGATTAGCTTGGTGCTGAGCACCCTCTGCCACTCACAATTTTGTGAATTGCAGAGTATATATGTAGATGTAGATAAAGGTAGGGCTATGGTTGGTTTTTGTAGGAGACAAGTGAGATTGGTTACGTGAAGGGTGGGTGAACGCATGGGAGAACTGTTTATGTACAAGATCCCTGGGGTAACAACAGGAAATAAAGGATTAGTATAGGTTCTGTGAGTATTGATGGAGAGAATGAGCATCAGAGCAAATGCAACTTCCACGGATGTCAAGATGTATGGGAGGGAATTTTTGGTATGGAATGGATGGCAGCTATCAAAGTGTAGATACTGCTGTAAATTAGTGGGTTTGATGAGGACTGCGGTATGAAGAACACTGTGCCTGAGCGTGATGTCAACATCGAGGAATATGATGCGTGAACAGGAGTAAGTCCAGGTGAAATTGATGGAATTGTTGCTATTGTTAAGGGAGTGGAGGAATTCAAGGAGGTGGTTTTCACTGTGGGTCCAGATCATAAATATGTCATCTATGTATCGGAACCACATAGTGGGTTTAAAGGGGTGTTGTTCAGGAAACGTTCCTCCAGACAACCAAGGAATGAGTTGGCATAGGATGGGGCCATGTGGGTGCCCATGGCAGTGCCACGGATTTGGTGGTATACTATAGAATTAAAGGTAAAGAAATTTTTGGAGAGAACTATATGGGCCAAGGTTGAAAGGAAGTATGTACTAGGCAGGCTATGTGATGGTCGTAGGTCTAGGTAGTAGTGTGTTGCACTGAGGCCCTGACTATGGGTAATGTTGGTATAGAGGGAAGTTACATCAATGGAGACGAGGAAGGAATCTAGATGTAGAGGTGTGTGGATTGTGGATAGGTGTTCAAGGAAATGTGGAGTGAGGGAAGATTTTGAACAAAGGGTTGGAGATGTTGATCCACAAAAGCTGAAATCCTTTCAGTGGGCGATCCATATGCCGCAACTATTGGTCGCCCAGGATTATCAGATTTGTGGATCTTAGGAAGAAGATACAGTGTGGGAGTACAGGGATTCTGTGGAATCAGGAGGGAGATGGACTGAGGAGAGAGGCCTTGTAGGGGGCCTTGTAGGTCAAGAAGTTGTTTATTTCCTGGCATATGGAGGTAGTGGGATCTGTAGCTTGTGGTAGGTAGGTGTTAGTGTCCGACAGTTGCCTTAGGGCCTCAGCCACATAGTCATTGCGGTCCATCACTACTGTGGTTGAGCCTTTGTCGGCAGGGAGGTTGATGATGTTATGGTTTTTAGACATTTCTCTCATAGCTTGAGTTTCCATATTGCTGAGGTTTTTAGAGTGTGGGATGGAGTTTAGGAAAGAGGGTGAGGAAAGAGTAGATGTGAGGAACTCCTGGAATAGAATAAGGGGATGGTTTTGTGGGAGCCAGGGAGGATCCAGAGAAGATGCAGGTTTAAACTGCTGTAGACTGGGCTCAATCTCGCTATGCCGGCTGGTGTGTTTTCCTGTGACGGTAAAATGGTACCGCCAGAGAAGAGAGTGGCAGAATGCCAATGAGTCCCGGACCAGAGCAGCAGTTTTCCCTGACAGCACCACTGCAGCAGAACTCCGGAGTTGGGAGACAGCGTACCAGAATATCATGGATACGAGAAACCACCGTTAAAATCCACTTAACCCATCATAATTTTTTTCCACATTTATACCATACCCTTACTACATATGTTCATTTTACCATCTCCTGCAATATATTATCTCATTCACTGCATTCCCTCTCATCGCAGCCATCAACTTTGGTATGTGGTGGGTTAATTTCCCTTTCTTTTCTTATTTATATTGCCTAGAAGCCACTCCCATTTTCCTTAATTTCGTCATGTTTATTAGTCTGTAACATACAACATTCCTTACCTATGGTAAATCAAAGAAACTAGCTGATAGTTATCCGTGCATACTACTTTTCCTGTTTTCATCATCATTGAATGTTTCCACTTTTTTGTGGGCCTTTCTGAGGCTGTGCCTATTTAAAAGGATGGCCGCTTCTACTACCAACATGCTAGGCCTGTCATAGATTTCTGATGGTGTAGTGAGTGTGTTGCCATCTGGTTGTGAAATGTGGAACTTGTCTTATATGTGATAAGTGTATTTTTGTTTATGAAATGTGTAGTTTATGAGGCAGAGCTTGAGGATGATCCCAGTATTCATCTAGATGATTGCACAAAATCTAAATCCATCATACCTCTCCAATCCAGTGGCATTTTAATGTAAAACGTCACACTAGGAGGTTTCTCCTTTCTTAAATAACTGTTTTACAATAAAATTTCCCGTCTTTGTCAGCTGTTAAGTAGTTTCCAAATATTAAAAGCTGGTTGTGACTGCTGCAATAGTCTAGGTAGTTTAGGCCTAAACTGTCTGTGCAATCACAGCTGGCTTGTAACATCTCCAAGCTACTTGACACCTTGTGAGGACAGCAGAACCAGCTATTAAAATATCGTGTTTCTAGGATATCATCCATCTGGACACTTGAGATGATTATATTGCATCATTACACAATGAAAGTCTCCACTCACACAACTATTTTAAGTTGCATATTTTAGCCTATTTGCAAAGATAACCTACAGTATTGATTCACGACAGATGTGGATATATATCAGATCACCTTTTTAGTAATTTACCTGAAATTGTCTCATAGGTACATGATCTTTTCGGTTTCAGTTCACTTACTACTTGGCTATTAATAAAGTTGGTTGTATTTTGACAAAACTGTTTTATAAAGCACTCTAAAGTAATCATAGATAACTAGCTTCATGCCTATTCTCTTTAGCACTGAAATAAAATTTTAGTTAAACATTTCACATAGTTTCACTATTTTGATATACACAAGTTTATCTTGATTTATTTTTGATATACCTTTTCATGATTTACAGGTTTCTGTGTCTCATATTTTTCAATGTTTTCTGAAATTTGATTACATAGAATTTCGGATTCCTCATTAAACATGAAGTGTAGTGCTTGACACTCTTGTTGAGATGTTGGCATGTATATAAGAGATTAAAACCATGCACCTTTTGTCTTTTGTAATAAGCTTCTCTGTACTTTCGAATAAATATAACTATGTGCTGTCTTTATAGTCCTGTGACAGATTTTCTTACTGGCTATGCAACTCACCTCTGTCATAGCAGTCAAACCTAACACATTAAGGGAACAACAGTTTAATGTAGAATTAATCAGACACTTTCTGGCGTACTTCACATACGCAATGCAAGCTTTGCCAGAGTTGAAGCAGGGTCTTTAAAAGTCAGCTTAGCTCTGTTTACCTATCATCGGCTGCTGGTGAAGTGCAAATGTCATTCATTACCTGCCTGTGGACCGTGTTACTGCAATTGAGGTTATTTCCTTTGTGTAGTTGTTGAGGCAGAACTCGGAACTATCCCACTAATACACTTAAGTGACTATGGAAGACTGTAAAAAATGATAATCAGGAGAGATGAGAGGATCATCCAAATTTATGATTTCTTGATGTAACTCCGTGAGATTACCGGAATTTTATATCTTCCCATTTCTGCCCCATTCCTTTCATGTCTCTAGTGATATTGATATAGACAAGCTACCCTCATCTTACTAGTTCCCTCTCCAAGTTTCAAAATTCACGAAAATTTCATTATTTTCAACCCACTGTTTCCTACGATGAACATTATGAAGGTTGGTTAGGACATCTCTGCAGCAGGTCTACTAACAAGGTTTGCGTTTGGGGTTGGAGATACGAATTTATATTATGCGTCGTGCCTGGCAGATGAGTGGTAACACTTGAGGGCTACAAATACCCATCATGTCATCCTGATTTCAGTTTTTCAACAGTTTTCAGAAATCCCTTCAGCAGGCCATGGACGAATTCCTCCGTGTACTTCCCAAACAAACAGTCCTAAATTTTTTAAATAGATATGCAAGTAAGCACTCATCTGTGTCTATGTACGGACTTGAATATTCGTCCAAAGCCTTGGTCAACACACATCCTCGTTGTCTTCATCCGAAATTTCGGACTCCGGCAACGAACTATAAAATCGTCTCCTTGTCCATATTCTTCTACCGCCTCTAATGAGCTCAATGTAGAGGAGGTGTAAAGCCTGAAGAAAGAAAAGAAACTTTATAGAACTGTATCAGAGCCACAATGCATTTTGGAAATGAAACTTGGACTTCAGTAGAGCTACACATGAGTACTAACACTTTAAGAAATACGACGCTGGCAGTTACATGGGAAATGCTTATTTCAGAGGGTATGAATCACCTGCTCTCTGGTGTCAGTGATATTTAATCATGATATTCCGTCATCGTGCTGTGAAATAGTATAAAAGGAACAGGATAATTTCACATTCGTGATATAAAAACTGCAGAACCCAGATAATTTAACGTGAAGCTATGAATAGATGGAAATTTTTCATAAACTATTTAAAGTGATCTGATATTGTAGAGTGACAGCGTGTGTGCAAAATATTCATAATGCAATTAATTTCATGTAAATCGGATATGAAACAATGGTCTATGTCCAGTTAAATAATGTTTTACCATGCATGAGTGTATTTTCTCGCTGTGAAGCACCTCATTTATTTATTTATTTTTCAACTAGGGGTTGGCGCGCAGTAGGTGTTCTTAGCATTTTATTTCCTCCATCGGTTGCCGAGCAGCATGGCTTTTAAGGATAAAGGTTAGCCATTCACATAAACTCAGTTATTATATGAGTGCATAATACTATTGAAACTAGGTTTGTTGGTAAACGACTTTTAAAACATATGCTTTCAAACAATATGGAACACAATATAGTTGAGGTGTAAACGAGTTTTTTCTATACTACCAGGAAATGAAGTGCTGTTCTCCTCACTGCGAACCTGAAAATTTGAATTCGTTACAATCTGTGAAATTTTTGTGTATCAAATACATAAATAAAATAGTTAAAATAAGATAGGATAGGGAAAATAAACAGTTACCCGTCACTTACCACAGATGAAGGCAGGAGGGCGAAACACGTAAAAACACAAAAACAAAAGAATTACACAATATTTCGACTTTTCAGTCTTACTCGTGTAGGAGGCGAGACATATGGCAGGGGGAAAGATGTGGTCACATCCGAGCCCGCCACATGAATGAAGCACAGGCGGAAAAAACGCGTGGTAGTGGAAGAATTGCCGGGAGGGGGGGGGGGGGGGGAATAGGCCTGACCGGCGATAAAAGTGAAACAAATAAATATAATGTCTGTGTAGCTTAGTTAAAAAAGTTATAATTGAAAATATATACAAAAAATTAAAAAAAAAAAAAAAAAAATAAAGAAGGAAAAAAAATTATATAGATTATAAAAAAAAAAAAAAAAAAAAAAATAATATAAAATAACCGACTGTAAAATGAAATGAGAGATGGCAAGTGACAGGTTTAACGTAGGTTTAGGCCAGGGGTGTGTCTGGTGTCAAGGATATGTTGATAGGCTAGTTCCCATCTGCGGAGTTCTGAAGGGGTGGTGGTATTTGGAAAAACTCTAATAGCTCTGACTGTGAAACAGGTGTTGAGGTTGTTTGAATTATGGAAGTTCGCATGAATTGCCACGGGATGGTCTGGGTTGGAAGTATAAACTGTTTGCCTGTGGCCATTCATTCTGTAGGAAAGTTGTTGAGTGGTGAGACCAATGTAAGAGGCAGTGCAGTGGATGCAGGTGAGTTGGTAAATAAGGTGAGTGGTAGCACATGTGGCATGTCCAATTATTGGGAAAGATTCGCCTGTGACAGGATTAGAGTAAGTAGTGGTGGCAGGGTGCATGCTGCAAGTTTTACAGCGGGGTCTGTTACACGGGAAAGATCCCTGTGGAGGTCTAGGGGAGTCGGCAGGTAAATACTTGTGGACCAAGATGTTGTACAGATTGGGCGGTCTGCTGAAGCAAGTGCGGGGAGCAGTGGGTAGGATTTTGGGAAGGAGGAGACGCATTTCAGGGAAGGAACGTAAGAAATCATGCCCACGGCGGAGTATCTGGTTGACAGATTCCAGGCCAGGAAAGAACTGGGTGACAAGTGTTGGACCACGGTCAGCTTTAGGAGGTGCAGAACGAGGATTGTGGGTGATGGCACGGGAAATTTGTTTTTCCACCAGATCATGGGGGTATTGGCGGGAAACAAGGGCTTGGGATAGTTTTTGGGAGTAACTGGAGATTGATTCATGATCCGAACAGATGCGTCTGCCACGGATTGCAAGGCTGTATGGGAGGGAACGTTTAATGTGGAAGGGGTGACAACTGTCAGTTACTCCCAAAAACTATCCCAAGCCCTTGTTTCCCGCCAATACCCCCATGATCTGGTGGAAAAACAAATTTCCCGTGCCATCACCCACAATCCTCATTCTGCACCTCCTAAAGCTGACCGTGGTCCAACACTTGTCACCCAGTTCTTTCCTGGCCTGGAATCTGTCAACCAGATACTCCGCCGTGGGCATGATTTCTTACGTTCCTTCCCTGAAATGCGTCTCCTCCTTCCCAAAATCCTACCCACTGCTCCCCGCACTTGCTTCAGCAGACCGCCCAATCTGTACAACATCTTGGTCCACAAGTATTTACCTGCCGACTCCCCTAGACCTCCACAGGGATCTTTCCCGTGTAACAGACCCCGCTGTAAAACTTGCAGCATGCACCCTGCCACCACTACTTACTCTAATCCTGTCACAGGCGAATCTTTCCCAATAATTGGACATGCCACATGTGCTACCACTCACCTTATTTACCAACTCACCTGCATCCACTGCACTGCCTCTTACATTGGTCTCACCACTCAACAACTTTCCTACAGAATGAATGGCCACAGGCAATCAGTTTATACTTCCAACCCAGACCATCCCGTGGCAATTCATGCGAACTTCCATAATTCAAACAACCTCAACACCTGTTTCACAGTCAGAGCTATTAGAGTTTTTCCAAATACCACCACCCCTTCAGAACTCCGCAGATGGGAACTAGCCTATCAACATATCCTTGACACCAGACACACCCCTGGCCTAAACCTACGTTAAACCTGTCACTTGCCATCTCTCATTTCATTTTACAGTCGGTTATTTTATATTATTATTATTATTTTTTTTTTTTTATATTCTATATAATTTTTTTTTCCCTTCTTTTTTTATTTTTTTTTATTAATTTTTTGTATATATTTTCAATTATAACTTTTTTAACTAAGCTACACAGACATTATATTTATTTGTTTCACTTTTATCGCCGGTCAGGCCTATTCCCCCCCCCCCCCCCCCCTCCCGGCAATTCTTCCACTACCACGCGTTTTTTCCGCCTGTGCTTCATTCATGTGGCGGGCTCGGATGTGACCACATCTTTCCCCCTGCCATATGTCTCGCCTCCTACACGAGTAAGACTGAAAAGTCGAAATATTGTGTAATTCTTTTGTTTTTGTGTTTTTACGTGTTTCGCCCTCCTGCCTTCATCTGTGGTAAGTGACGGGTAACTTTATTTTCCCTATCCTATCTTATTTTCAGTGCCTCGCGGCAGTTTCTTTGTTTCCTTTATCCAAATAAAATAGTTAGACAGATTAATCAGTTGGATATTATGTAAAAATCAAATTACTAAGATTTGAAATTAGGTGAATCACTCTAATTAATAACAAATTTTAGATTAAATACACACGAGGTGTGTTGATTACGCAATAATTGAATAACAAAATAATCTACACATTTTAATCACAATTACTATTTCATCTGAATTACATAATAACCCTTTGATACGAACTTTAATACAATATTATATTAAAATTGGTTATTAACAGTCAGATAAGTTAGAGCCAAGAACATTACAGTTCAAGTATGTAACTTCGCTATACAGCGCAACCCATCTCGGAGGAGTGGGAGCACTTACGTGGGGGAGGGGGGGGGTCACAACCAAAAAAATCCAACTGTCAAGGGACAGCTGCTAGGGAACATGTGGTGTAACCTGTCAACACATAATTCATCTGCGTTACAAACAATAGAAGGTGCTTCTTGGTCACAAAACACCGACCCTCTGAGATTTGTAGAGCATGTGTCTCTTGTCATCATAGCAATAAATATCATAGTGGTAACTTTTAAATCTAGTCTGAATTTGAAATATGATAAAGACAAACAGTTATGTTGCTTCGATTAGGTAAACGATGCAGGTATTGTTGACCACTTAGCCATAAGTTTTGATATATACACTATCAATACTAATGTAATTTTGGTTTAATTTAATCGACTGTTTTGAATGGATTTGTTTCAAAGAAGTTTATTAATGTTAGTAAGAACCTTCTGTGGTTCAATCGGGAAGTGAAAAGTTTGCACAGGAGGCAAAGGCGTTTACATACCACGGTGAAGAAATAGGGTAACTCGTCTATTCACTAGATTAGTCGAGTTGCTAGCGGAAGTACGTAAGGCAATGCGTGATGCATTTGAATAATTCCAAGCCGTATTATAAATGAGTAATCCCAAATTTCAATAAAAGTTTTCGACTCTGTGCCTCATACCAGGTTACTTAAGAAACTTCCTGGCATATCTAGACAAATATGTGACTGGGTTGCAGACTTTCTGAAGGGCAGAACATAGTGTGTAGTCCTCGATGGCAAGCATTCATCACTTACCGAAGTGAGGTCCGGGGTTCCCCATGGAAGAGTGATACGGGCTCTGTGTATTGATCGTATATTGCTTCGATAAGGCAAACGATGTGGGTATGGTTGATCAATTAACGAAAATTTTTGAAAAATACATGCTAAATACAAATGTTGAGGAACTGTGAAATTTAAAAGAAATAATATGGACCATTTTGAATCCATTTGTTCCTAAGAAGTTTATTTAAAGTTAGTAAGATCCTTCCGTGGTTCAATTGCGAAGTGAAACATTTGCTCGAGAGGCAAAGTCATTTTCGTGCCACGGTGAAGAAATAGGGGAACTAAATTATTGCAGTTGGAGCGTAAGTTCGTAAGGAATTGCGTGATACATTTAAAGAATTGGGTGAGGGGGGGTTGGGGGGTCCTGTACTATGTTATGGGCCGCGGTGTTAGCCCAGGCAAGTCTAAACCTGCCTCTGCTCATGCCGCTGTTCTATTACTAAGGTGTAAGAAAAGGTTTCAAAATTCTGAACTTATTGGAGAGTGTGATGAGGGGATATATGAGAGAAGTAAAGGAATTGGGTTACAAAACTTTGATCAGACCATTGCTTGAATATTGTAGTGTAGTAAGGGACCCTCATTTTGAGTATCAAATACATGAGTTGGAGAGGGTGCAAAGAAGGGTGCTACATTTGTTTCTGGAAATTACCGCAGAACGAAATCAGTAAGATATATGATAAAAGAGCTGGAATGAGATTCATTGGAAGACAGGAGGAGGGTGAAGAGGGTTATGGGAGAGTGCAAGGTGTATATTGGTGATGAGGCAGGGAACGATATTACGATATTGGTGTAAGAATGAAAGGCAATGCATGGAAGTTGCAGTTAGTATCAAGTATTGGAAAAGCATACGATTTTAAAAGGCTCACGCAAAGTGTACTCTATATTTTTTAAATTTGTTTCTCACAGTTTATTTATAGTCATCAGTGTTTACGAATTTAATTTAATTTATTTAATTGCAATGGAGAACAGGCTCTGGTGGCAATTTCCCTACACCCCCATCTTCCCCTTATCCTGCACCTACCTACCCTCTACAAATTTTATCTTTAAATTCTTTCAACGTTTTCGGTAAATTATTCATCATTTCTCTTGGTAACTCATTCCAACCCCTGACACCCTTACCTAAAAAAGAGAATCTTCCCACACCCTTGTGCCTGAAATTGAGTGCCAGCTTGTGGTCATGGTCATCTTTTCCCTTCCATGCACTACTTTTCATAACTATTGCAATATCTTTCCATACCTCATCGCCAGAATATGCCCTGTACACTCCCATGACCCTCCTCATCCTCCTTCTGTCTTGCAATGAATCCCATTCCAGCTCCTTTATCATATCCATCACTGATTTCATTCTGCGATAATTTCCAGAAACAAATCTAGCAGCCCTTCTTTGCACCCTCTCCAACTCCTGTATTTGATACGTAAAATGAGGGTCTCATACTACACTACCATATTCGAGCAATGGTCTGACCGAAGTTTTGTAACCCAATTCCTTTACTTCTCTCCTACATCCCCTCATCACTCTCTCCAAATGACTCATTCCTGACTTAACTACTGCAGCAGATTTTAGATCATCGTTTATTAGTGAAAGGACTCAAGCTGCTTATACTGTAAAAGTCTGCTTTTGTTGTTCTAGTGACAGTGTTGAGTACTAGATGTTGTGGCTGCTAAACTGCATTTTAGAGGTTCTTAATCATCCTGGCATGAATTCTATCAACCCAAAAAAAAAGGATGACATAAGGAAAGTATTCCATTATGCTCCAGAAAAATATAATCACTTCTATAATGTCCTCATGCTGTGGCTAATGGAGAGTAAAATGCTCTGTGAAGTTGACATAAAACAATATACATTTTGTAAAAACCATTCAAACCATAATTAATTTTGTATTTTGTAATTGTTTTTCAAAGAACACCTTTTTTCCAGTGAATTTCCTTACTATATTATTAAAACCGCGCTTTTTAAGGTGGTACGAATTTATATAAAAGCCCAAAATTTATAACATAAATCAAAACTTTCCATGGATCATTTATTTTTCTACGCTTCATCAAATGCAGCTTTAAACAGTCATTTTTCAGGGAATTTTTCTTAGTTTATTATTGAAAGGGCACATCCACAGAAGACCGAAAGTGATATAAAAATCCCAAAAGTAGGTTTTATCATTTGTAAGCACTTATTTTGTACAAAATTTTTCTATGTCCACATTCGCCGCCACTGGCGACATGCTAATGCAGCGTTAAGAGTAACGAGAAATTGTGTACCCGTACCTATTCGTTAATAAACCAATCAGCACTCGCTATTCATATCGTTACGTTACTCTTTACTCTTGATACAATCGAGCATTAACATGAAACATCGCATCGAGTCGCGTCGCGTACAGTATGACTTCGTTAGTACTTTGTAAAGTTTAAGTAAATTTTTCATTAAATAAAGTAAGTTTGGTTGACTTGTTCGTTTGAATAAAACTTAAAGTGAAGTAATTAAGACATGAATCTTACAGAAACATACTGAATGTACACTTACAGCACTTAATATTATACACTTAAGAATAATACCTAATATCACAATCACTCCGCCCTTGAATCAACTAATTTCAAAACAAACAACTGTTCATTCAATCGCCGGGCGAACCGTTCTAGCTCCCGTGATCGTTCGTTTATCGAGTTTGATCTATTCGACGAATGCGAGTAACGAAATGGATTCGTGAGTAACATTTCAGCACTTCGAGTCTAGAGGTGGGCGCCGCGCCGGCGTGACGAGTCTCAGTCCTTCGCGGCGTGTCCTTGAGCAACTATTTCCAACAAGACAGTATATTTAAAAAAAAAAAAAAAATCGTTAAATTGAGTGAATAAGCAGACACTAAGAAGGCAGTTAGCTATACTAAAATTAAAAATCCTCTGTATCTGTGTTATATGACTCTCAAAACCGAACTAGTATTTGTTGGAAATATTTCGCAAGTTCAGTGATGTTGGAGTAAACGTGCGACGGGCACTTTCTTTAGCTAATTTAATTTAATTTAATTTAATTGCAATGGAGCACAGGCTCCGGTGGCAATTTCCCTACACAGCTATCTTCCCCCTATCCTGCACCCACCTACATTTGCCCTCTACAAATTTTTTCTTTAAATTCCTTCAAAGTTTTCGGTAAATTATTCATCGTTTCTATTGGTAACTCATTCCAATCCCTGACACCCTTACCTAAAAAAGAGAATCTTCCTACACCCTTGTGCCTGAAATCGAGTGCCAGCTTGTGGTCATGGTCATCTTTTCCCTTCCATGCACTACTTTTCATACCTACTGCAATATCTTTCCATGCCTCATCACCAGTATATGCCCTGTACACTCCCATGACCCTCCTCATCCTCCTCCTGTCTTGCAATGAATCCCATTCCAGCTCCTTTATCATATCCGTCACTGATTGCATTCTGCGATAATTTCCAGAAACAAATCTAGCAGCCCTTCTTTGCACCCTCTCCAACTCCTGTATTTGATACGTAAAATGAGGGTCCCATACTACACTACCATATTCGAGCAATGGTCTGACCAAAGTTTTGTAACCCAATTCCTTGACTTCTCTCGTACATCCCCTCATAACTCTCTCCAACAAGTGCAGAACTCTGAAACCTTTTCCTACCACCTGTCCTATGTGTCCTGCCCAGTTAAGTTTGTTATCAAAAGTAATTCCAAGATATTTGCATTTCAGGTCTTCAGCAAGCAATTCTTTCCCCACCTTATATTCATAATTAACCTTTTGTTTTTTATTTGTGTATCTAATAAGCTGACTCTTCTTTGCATTTATCTTCATTCCATGTTTACTAACCCAATTAGATATCCTGTCCAGATCACCCTGCAACTGTTTACAATCCTCTATCGTTTTGATTCTTTTATACAGCATTATGTCATCTGCAAACAATCTAATTTCAGATAGTAAACAGGCAACACAATTATTCATTAGAATAATGAATAGCAATGGTCCCAATACGCTACCCTGTGGCACACCCATTTTTACTTCCACTTCTTTTGATACTACATTTCCTACCCTAACTTTCTGTTTTCTACCTTTTAAAAATTCTTCTACCCAGCAAATCACTTTCTTATCCACTCCAATGGTTTTTACCTTATTTACTACCATTTTATGGCTTACTCTGTCAAACGCCTCATCATTTGTGCCTTGGTCATTGGTTCCGTAATTTTGTGATTTTTTTTTTTTGCTGTCGTCAGTCTTTAGACTGGTTTGATGCAATCCTCCATCCTTTCCTATCCTGTGCTAACCTCTTCATTTCTACATACCCCTTACAGCCCACGTCCTCAATTATCTGTTTCATATATTCTAATCTCTGTCTTCCTCTACAGTTCTTACCTTAGACTGTTCCCTCCACTAACAAATTAACCAATCCAGCATGTCTCAAAATATGAACTACCAGCCTGTCTCTTCTTTCCATAAGCTTCTTCAACAAACTTCTTTTCTCACCCATCATTTCCAAAACTCGTTCATTTCTTACTTTGTCTGTCCACTAAATTTTCAGTATTCTTCTGTAGCAACACATTTCAAATGCTTCAATTTTCTTTATTTCCGGTATTCCTAAAGTCCATGTTTCGCTACCATAAAGTGCTGTGCTCCACACAAAGAGTTTTAAAAAGTTCTTTCTAATTCCTAGATCAATATTTGAAACTAAAAGGTTTTATTTTTCATGAATGCTATTTTTGCTAGTGCTATTCTGCTTTTAAACATCATTCCTGCTTCGGCCATCGGTTGTAATTTTACTTCCCAAGTAACAGAATTCACTTACTTCTCCTATTGCATCCGATCCTATTTTTATATTTAATCTACTAGTATTGGTATCATTTCTGCTACATTTCATCACTTCTGTTTTGCTTTGATTTATATTCAGTCCAAAATCTTCCTTCAGTATTTTGTTCATGCCATTCAGTAACTTCTCAATATCCTCAATCCGCTCTGCTAACAAGACAATGTCATCAGCAAATCGTAGCATACTGATTTTTTCTTCCTGAAAACTTATGCCACATGGAAATTTTTTTTTTGACTTTCTTCATTGCTTCTTCTACGTACAAGTTGAATATTAACGGGGATAGACTACAACCTTGTCTCACACCCTTTTTAACTGATGCATGTCTCTCGTGATTCTCTACTTTTATTATAGCCACTTGATTCTTATATAGTTTATAGAGTATTCTTCTATCTCGATACTTTAGACCCAACTTCTTTAAAATTTTGAACATCTTGTCCCACCTAACATTATCAAAGGCTTTTTCTAAATCAACAAATGCCATAAAAGTATCTTTGTTTTTCTTGATTCGTCCTTCAAGTATTAATCTTAAAGACAGAATTGATTCTCTTGTACCACGATTTTTCCTAAACCCAAACTGATCTTCACCTACTATCTCTTCTACTACCCTTTCCATCCTTCTGTATATTATTCTGGTCAGTAATTTTGAAGCATGTGATGTTAGACTAATGGTGCGATAATTCTCACATTTGTCGGCTTGTGCTTTCTTTGGAAGTGTGAAGATGATATTTGTATTAAAACTAGTTGGAATTTCTCCAGTTTCATAACTTTTTGATATCAGCTTGAATAATCTTTCGATTCCTTCCTCTCCTAGGGATTTAAGAAGTTCTGCAGGGATCTCATCAATTCCAACTGCCTTATTTGCTTTCAAGTAATTAAAAGCTTTATTAATTTCTGTCCTCAAAACAGGATCTGCTAAGTCATCAATGTCGACATCGCCTTCCTTTTCCAATACACTATTGTTCAAGTCGCCCCCAACATAAAGTTTCTCAATGTATTCTTTCCATCGGTTAGCTCTATCTTCTGAGGTTAAAAGAGGTTTCCCATCGGCAGCTTTAATGTTCATACCTCTTTTCTTCATTTCTCCAAAATTCTGTTTGATCTTTCTGAAGGCAACATCTACTTTACCTTCGACCATTTCCTTTTCTACTTCTTCACACTTTGCTTGTACCCTTTTTTCTTTTGCTATTTTCCATTTCCCATTTATTTTTTGTTATAGTGGACGGCATAAATAGTGTTCCAGAACTTGAAGCGTTCGTAAAAAAAAAAAAAAATAATAAATAAAATGCTAGAAGATTGTCAAGGCAGCGAGATATCGCTTTCCGGTGCTAAAAACAGATTCCAAAGAGGCAGAAGAAGAGTTTTTTGATTCCTTGGATAATGTCGTTCAATCCGTAGAAGGTGATGACAGCGATCCTATTTTAGAAAATTATTTGACGGGAACAGGCAAATCGTAGGTATTCTTGCAATGCTGCAGGTGCACATTTTTTTGCGTTATAATGATCCCTCAGGAGTTGTTCGCAGTCAGTATGTGTGTGTGTGAACCGCAGTAATAATACTATAAATACGGAAGTAAGTCTCTGTCTTTTTGTTACGTTTTCACTACTAAATGGCTATATCGATATTGATGGAATTTGACAAAAAAATCTGTATGATGGGCATAGGACATTTTTTCCAGTATGATTAACAGTTGTAGTCACGAAAGTTTGAGACCTTATCGAATGGTGACAGAAATGTGTTGGAAATTGATTCTGTTCTAGAGACAGATTCGACGGTGGAATGATATAGTGAGAGCTTTCTTGTCATATTATGCCGACTTGGTGTTGTTGGGACCAATCCTTCGTTTCCAACAACTTTCTGTATTCAATTCTGGCAACAAAAAAAAAAAAAAAAAAAAAAAAAAAAAAAAAAAAAAAAAAAAAAATTAATCCAAGCGTACGAAGTCGCGGGTAGGAGCTAGTAATTAATATAACAAATTCTTTCTTAGATGACGAATCGTTTATTACGTTTCAATTTAAGCACAACATTAACAAATGGTTCTCTCTTACAATATCATCCGTAGAACCGTCACCTTTGTGTTACTGCTTTGTGAGTCTCAAACACCTAGATACTTATTTAGAGGCAATACAAAAGAACAGAACTTCATTTCTTGCCTCATATATCTACGAAGCAATCACTGACTGTCGTGCCAGAACAAATGAGGGTGCGGACATTATTGCTACTTGAAGCTCCTCCATTGATACATCATTGTTGCACAAACTGTTGATGAAAAACTTCGTGTTTATGCTCGGCCAGATGGTACTGATAGTGATGATGCGATCGATCAAGTGTTGGAGATATTTAGCTTCATCCGATCCATCAGAACATAAAGATGGACATTTTTTTAAGTTGTTGGAACAACAAGAAAAATGCGAAAGAAGTATTTCTTCTGGCTGAATTAGTCATTTCTGAGAAAAGATTTAGATTCTAGACTAGGCTTAAATCGCATAAATAAAATTATCATTATTCACAATAACTACAAAGAGTGCAAAAACATATAAAATTTCGAATAAATAAATGAAACACTATTTATTGTTTCTTATTAATATTAAATTTTATATATATATGTATATATATAATAATAATTAAAACTAAAACATAAAATAGTCACGCCGCCGGCCTTACGCCGATTGAAAATGCTCGGCGCGCCGCCGCTGAGACTCTTCCAGGCGGCACCCACCTCTATTCGAGTCAGGCGATGTACTCACTACTCAGTAACGAATATATACTGATTGCTACAGTGTCAACAAGTGAGAAATATAAACTCGGAAACGAGTATTGGCCGAAGACGACATGCTAACCGAATACTGTTTCTCAAAATTCGTGATTCCATCGAAAGTAAGTAGTAGTTAAACACCGTCTACCAGGAGCTTCATTCTTCATTTAGTTCTTGTTTTACTATGTACACTACCTAATCACTACCTGAGTATGGTACTAATATTCTGAAGGAAATGCTTAGAGCTTTTAAAGTAAGTACAGGGCGTTCGCCGGAAAACGCAACCCTCCCAGTCTGTTGCCGTCGGCAACTTGCTCGGACAGTTTCCGCCACGCGGCACCGTGAATCACCGCACTGTTTAACACCTCCGCTGCCCCAACAGTGCAGTGCAGTGACCCTTACATTGTTAAGAACGGTTTCTTTGCATTGTAGCTAGTCTGTGACTTCAGTCTCTTATTAATCAGTGTTGTGAATAAACGTTTCTTTGCGGTTTGGCTGGTTTGGGGCTTCATACTCTTACTAATCTGTACCGTGTTTGAGTGTGAGTAAAATTATGGTACGTTACAGTTTGCAACAAAGAATATTTCTCTACGATACATATGTGAAGAAGAAGTCGTTTAAAAAGTGTCGCAGTAAATTTCGTCGCGAATATCCTGGCGCTTTACTGCCAGCTAAATCAACAATTCTGCGTCTGGTTAAAAAAGTAAGAGAAACGGGTTCATTTTTTAACAAAAAGAGACTGTCGGTCAACCGTATTCTCACAGAGGAGAAAATTGACGATATCGCTTTTCGACTAGAACAGTCACCCAAAAAATCATTAAGTCAGTTAGGGCAGCGTGTGTCTCGAAATATGTTCAGAAGATGTGAAATGTGCATTACACAAGAGTGTCAACACTTCCAGCATCTTTTATAAGGTAAGCTAATGAATTACGTCACTTTTAAATGCTTAGCACATACAAGTTTATGAAATAGTCCGCGGCCGACGGTCGAACAATGCCGGGAGCTGACCGCTCGCTCGCCGCGAGCAGTTTCTTCCTTGTAGCGCTAACAGTGGGTTGCGTTTCCCGGCGAACGCCCTGTATAAACGCAGATTCTAAATTTTAGCTGAAAATTTTGCATCTGTAGATTGCTGAATTAACTGTGCTGACGATTGGTCCTAGAGGAATCTCTTTTTTGTGAATCGTATTAAATCGAGAAAGCAGGAGGTTCCCGACTTTAATTTACATTTGGTAATCTGGTCGAGTTCCAACCTCCTCACTCCAATCCCTCTCTTTAGGAACTCACTCAGCCAGAACGTCAATATCTCATTTTCGTGACATCTCTACCAAAAGTTATCAAGTTTTGAATACCATACTATAAAATTGTCCACTCCATTCCGTTATATACGAATGAATGTGTTCCTTATTCAGTTTCACTAACTGCGTTATTGGCTGTTGCCTATGTCACACAAATGTTGTTTGCTATTCGTTGTTTTTGACTGACTTCACGACGGTGCTTGAGTATATGGAAGAGGTTTTTTTTTTTTTAAAAAAAAAAAAAAAAAAAAACTGATAAGTACGGACGTCGCAGATAGAGGAACTTCACGCTTTCATTACGCATGTTATCACCTCCGCCATGTACAGACAGAGATCACACAAACGTAGTTTTGAAGTAACATCATCCATTACAGGTACTGTGAACCGAGTTCGTGGATGTTTAGTTACTACGAAAACGAATTGTTGTGGATAACATATAATGATTCAAGTGTAGAAATGTGCTAGGACATTTCATGGGTACTATATAAGTTCGGAAATATAGATAAAAGTAATGCTAATATTTATCTGAAGAGTTAGAGAGAGAGAGAAAAGAATGAAAAACCCTGCAACTGTTGATGAAAATGTTTCATTTATCTGACTACCACACATTGACATGTTACTTTTGTTACATTACTTCCAGAATAATCAGCTAATATCTCATAAATTTTCTGCACATTTGCTCGGCTGGCGGCAGGGTCTATAAACATGTCACTCTCTTTAAATCCATCAGTATTCAACGAGTCAGTCGCAGTTTTACTTTGTGTAACAATTCCTAGAATGAATTTGTCGATATTCGATTGAGATTGAAAACATTTCTTGGGGTATTGCTGAAGTTTTGGATGTATTATAAAGAAGGACCCTGTATGTAGTCGATAACTGATGAAACGATGTACCCATTACTCATTTGATTTGATTTGATTTATTTACTCACACTGTATTTCCAGAAGCTGTCGGCAAGAAGCAAATCATTTGTTACACACTGATTCGTGCCTCGCTCCATAGAACACTCGGGCGAAACTCTTTCTACGTTAATCGAAAAGAACCCTCCTTTAAAAATGAGCCTTTTATCTGTCATTTTTGATGAAACATCAGTGGAAGAGAAATTTCGTTGAGTTACAACAATGAAACGCCTCTTCTAGTAACATTACTGTCAATCATCGGACTGCGGAGTATTAATTAAACTGAAAACTTCACATGCAACATAGATTGTGTCATTATTAGGATTTCCTGTGCTGTACGACCTCGACACAAATTCGTGATCCTTCTTACAGCTGTAGAGCTTTCAGAAGCAGACACGACGAAATGGAAACAGTGGGACGGATCAGAGCAGTGTAAACAGTGCAACGCACTTTGATAAGCCTTTTACGAGAGGATCAAGTTAAGACAAAATCTTTTCAGCCACCTTCCACTGGCTCAATCTAAGGATAATGACCCGTCCTCGTTTTACACAAACTATTAGATTAAAATTAGTAAGACGTTATTTTACGAAACATTTCGTCTTCCAAATTTGAATTGAACTTTCAAAACTTGTATTTGTTTTTGTTTATTTAAAAGGCTTAGAAATGCAGTTAATTGCTCAACATATCGGCAGGAAATTTTGATTTCAACGGTGTGGTTAAACTTTCCTTGACTACCTAATCAATTCATCATCCTTCTGAATAAAAATGATTGTCAACTTTTGATGAATTCCTGTCGCTAAGAAACTTTCATAAGATACGAACACATTCGCACATGGTGTATAACTCTTTTGCCATTTGGAATGAGGCCAGTTTTCCTAGAAATTTTCTATTAGACATGTAGTAAGTTACTCGCTAAAACAGTTCCCAGACGTTTCCATGAGTACAATATATGCTCCAATTGCTATCCGAAGTAGTTGAATACATTACCTGTAAGTATTAAACTTTTGGAAATGTTCTCAACCCAGAGATAAAAAGGAATACTCCGTTTAAATGAACAAAAGTTGATAAGCAATTGCTGAAATTCGTCTTCAGTTCCTGTGTAGCTAGTGAACTGATCCAACAGATATTTATTGGGTGTATCCCCCCCCCCCCGAATTATAGTGGCTTTTCTTTTCAGATGGGATAACATAAATCTATAACGCTACATGGACATAGATAATTCAGGCTCAATTTCGACACATGCTGGAACGAGAGGGTTGGAATGGGATTCGACGACATAAGGCGATCCATTAGCAAACTTTTGCTTTTCTAGTTTGGTGAATAGCCTACATGTAAAATTTCAAGTCATTTTATCAAATAGTTCCTTTAATACAGCTTTATGGATCAGATCATTTGAGAGATGCCCACTAAACTTTTTCGACCAGAAACGTAAAATAATAATAATAAAAAAACGGGACTCTAAGTCAACGAATCCTGGAAGCAGATGACTGGAGTAGAATTGAAGCACCACCAATGAAAGAAGAAATGGTGATGAGGTGAAGCACATGTGTTTTGTGTATTCGTTAAAATAGATAAAACTTAATATACAATTATGTTAAAAATGATCCAAAGCACTCTAAATCCTTTTCAAGCTCCTACAAGTTTTTGGGAACTTCTCTCTCTTCATTGACTTCTGAATTAATGATGGGAATACTGACACTGAAGACAATACTAGTGACGGACCTTCAAAACGTACTGCAATAACAGAAATTATTCAACAATTTCCAGATATAAAGTGAGTGGTGGGTTGAAATGCGTGAAAAGGAATCGAATTTAGTTGTTATAGATAGATAGATAGATATGTTCACTTTGATCCCATGTGAGAATAATCTCGGGGATGTGGAACAGTACATACACTTATTAGTAATGTCAATATTACTATATAATTGATAATATTATTATATATTGACAACAAGTTAGCAACAACCCATTAGTGTAACCAATATCTCCTGTAATCTACAAATACAATCCCGAGTTAATTAATACTTATTATGTGGAACAGTGTATACACTTGTTACCAGCATCTAATAACCAGTTATTTTCTTACCAACCAGTTACCATGTAAGGTTTCACTGTAATTTGTGACTACATATTATATTATGTTAGTTGCTATTTATGTGGAACAGTACACACACCTATTAGCAATATCAATTATATTACCAACAACTCATAAGCAGTCAATTACTTAAAAACCTGTTAATATGATAATTTTTCACAGCAGTTTTTGAGTGCATGCTATCCCATGTTAGTTACTATATATAAGTGAAATTTTTGTAAACAGTGTAATTAGTTCATTTGTCAAGTTTCAACAGAAAGAAAAACCATATATCATTTTAGTAATTGTGGATAATATGGAGAGCATACTCCTGCGATCATTTCCATAATAATCTAACCTTTCTTATTTTTACTATCTTGCATACCGGTACTTTAAGCGTTAAAATCCTCCACCAATCTTCTTTTGACATTTATAAATTTTAACCTTAAATTTCGTCAGGGTTGGCAAATCATTAATTTCTCTCGGTAATTTATTCCAATCGCTGGCACCCTTCTCCACAAAATAAAATTTTCCCACTCCCTTCGTCATAAAATCGAGTGCCGCCTCATGTACATTGTTATCTTTTCCTTTCCATACAGTACTCCTAATTTTCTGACCAATGCCCCCCAAGTCCTAGCACAAACATACTCCTTGTACACTCCCAGCACTTTCCTCACTATCTTCCTGTCTTCCAATGACTCCCAATCCATCTTCTTCACCATATCATTTACTGGCTGTGCCCTGCGGTAATTTATACAAACAAATCTAGCTGCTCTCGTATGTACGCCTGCTGCATTTGATAATCAAAATGTAAATTCCAAACTGAACCACCATATTCAAGCAACAGTGTAACCAAAGTTTTATAACCCACTTCCCTCACTTCTCTGGTACCTCCCCTCTTCACCTATCCAGTGAAGGGAGCGTCCACAAACTACGTACCTCCATTTCGATCTCCTGTGAACCCCCTCTCCCCCCACGTAGCCCGACGTGACTTTTGTCTCTACAACCCTCCCTCTCCCCCAGGTAGCATGTAGCTTTTTTCCATATATATTCCAGAAGACATTTATTACTGTTCTCTCTCTGTCAGACTATCGTAAATTACATTCGGGGATAATTAAATGACGGATATAAATATTTACATTCTTCTGTGTGTTCTGTATCTGATTTTAACTGTGACAAATAATATGAAAGAAAAGCTTCGTGACCTGGCTTGGAACCCCCCTCCTTTCCACGTAGCCCAGCGTAGCTTTCGAGCCAAACCCTCCTTCCCCCTAGACCGAGCCACGTAGTTTATGTACAATCCCAAAACGAAGATAATGCATTCAATTTTTATGAATAATTGTCACGCCAATGCAATTGAATTGGTTGTTTTATTTCCCGAACGCGTTTCACTTCATTCTCTGAAGCATCTTCAGCGGTTTTGTCTGTTATGTGTTTATACATGTAATTACATTTGTTCTATCTTACAACTTAAACATGAAAATTATAGTGTATACAGACATAAGCTTACTTACATTTTTCATCGATCACATATGGTTCTAATTGTACAGTGATGTAGCATCAGTTATGTTTGTAGCAGCAGTTTGCATTACAGATGTTTGTTGCATCTTTATGAATAATTGCGTAGCAATTTCACTGCACTGTAATATATTGATTTCTGGTGGCTTACATTTGTTTACTGTGTTGTGTGCATCGCTGATCGGTAGGTTTGTTATCGTTTTTCTTCTGTTTTATTCGGTTGTGGCGTTTGTGCTTAGTTTGGTGTATTATTATTGTTGGCTGTGTATTTTTGTGGTAGATGGTTGTGTTTCTTACTTCGTTTTAAGTACTGTGTATACATAGCCACCAAAAATTGATACAAAGAAACCAGAATACACAAAATAAACAAAACCATCAAAAAGCAAATACTAAGAACAACACCATACCAAATCCACAACAGACAAATACAAACACCACATGAATGCAACAGCATATAACATAACGCCCACACTAGCAAAAACAGAAAAATGGCACACATATGACATACATAAACAAGGGACAATCACAAATAGCAAACATTCTGAAAAAGCAAGGACTCAGAATTGCTTTTAGAACAGACAACTCACTACAGAAAAAACATCAGAAATAACACACCAGACAACAAATTTCACAATTCAGGTATATGTAAATTATCTTGCAATGACTGCAATGTAGAATATATATGCCAAACATGCAAGAAGTTTGAAACCAGATATAAAGAACATTTAAGAGCACTAAAATACAATAAGCATTCAACATTCGCAGAACACCTACTAGAGCATAATCAGCAACCCACAAGCATAGAGAGAGACATGCAAACCTAGCCATTAATAATAGCAAACCACAACTACTAACATTTCAGGAAAACTACCATATTCACAAATCACTGGAAGAAGAAAAGAACATAATAAATGAATACACGAACCTGACGGACCCAACACTATAGAGGAGAAGGTGGTAATATGGCCCCTGCATATTATATGGCCCCCCTCCATATTTTAATGACAATGTGCTGATATATAGTGGAGTACACTGGAACTAGTCCACTAGTATACCAATTGGCTGGTAGGAACGCTAGAAGTCATTCGGCGCAGTCGCTGAGTAGTTGTGAGGTGAATTGTGTTTTTATGATTTTCAAAACTTTGAAAGGTATGTAAATTTCTTGATTTTAACCTACCATGACTGATAAATACTTAGTTCTAGGTACTATGTATATGATTTAGAGGCTATTGCCAACAGTTTAACACAGACTAGAAAGTTCTGGGGATTTTAGTTTTATCCATATACTACTTTTTTCTAATATGTTCATGTCTGCAATATGGCCCCCTTAGGTGATGGTAATATGGACTCCAGGGTCCATATTACAAGCAGTTTCAATATTTGTGGTTAATTTATTTTTCTGATGCCTAGAGCCATCTTGACACCAAAACTGATCGGTAGAAGGCAATTATGGGACAAGGATTAAGATGAAAGAAGCAGAAAGATGAAAAAGAAATGGGTGTCAAAAAGACTTCGAAACATTTTGATGTGCCGAAGACAACCTTGCGAAGATATGTAAAAGAGGCTAGTACATTTCAGGGAGCTGAGGTCACCACAAGAAAACTAGGAAGAAAACCTGAAGCACTAGAAAATGAAGTACTAGGGTATATGGAAGCAAAATATTACGGTTTCACTCGCTTGGATGTTTGCTGAATGGCATACAACTGGCAGTTAAAAATGGCATTAAAACCAACTCTAGAAATGAAGTTGCTGACGGGACTTGGCTAGACCATTTCGTTAGACGAGTTGTCAATCCAAAAACCAAATGGATTATCATATGCTCGTGCGAAAGGTTTTACTCCCGTATTTGCAGTATAGGTCAGACCAAGATACCACAGGTAATTTCCAGTAAAGGTAAACATCAAATATATTCTCTGACTTCGGCAGAACGTGGATCTTTGATAACAGTCATCTGTTCAATCAGTGCTGGAGGATCTTCTGTCCCTCCGATGTTGATTTTCCTGAGAACAAACATATTGAATGTCCCTATAATAGGAGCCCCTCCTGGGTCTATTGGAAGAGCTCACCCATCTGGATGGGTTCAAGCAAATTTGTTCAAAGACTGGTAGGCTCATTTTGTTGATAATACTCGCCTATATTACTTATCCTTGACAGCCAGTTTTCTCACACATTGAAGTGAGGAAGAATTACATCATGATTTTGTCCTTACCATCCCACACAATGCATAAATTGCAACCGTTAGACCGAAATTTCATGGGAGCCCTAAAGACCCATTACAGTGAAAACATCAGACAATGGATGCTCCATGAAAAAAGACCTGTTGGACCTTACGATATAGCGTCCCTTAGTAGAAAGTTGTGCCTATGATGTACCATATGATTAAACGCCGTGAATGGATTCTGGGTCATGGGTGTGGGAAATAAAAGTTGATCAACCCTAAACACCAACCCCCAGATGACAGCAGTGACGATGATGATGCTGGGATGCAGCTCTCCACTTGCTCCAGTGAATCTCTTTTTGACATCCCAATTGGAAAGCCTCCACCAAATCAAGAAGGCGCATCATGTCTTTTTTTTTATGTTAACTTCTCCAATAATATCCGCGGGGAATTATGAGTCCAGTGCCTAATGTGTTCTCATATGACTTACAACAAATTTGCAGGGGCAGAGGAGGCGTATGTCTCCGATTTCTGTGGTTAATTTTTTTCCAAATTGTGATCTATATTTCATTTTTTATATCTCCTTATATCTACTTATATTTTCTTATGTATAATAACACATGGTTTTTTGTCACAAAGCAGTTGTAATAATTTATTATCCAATATTTCCTTACATTAATAAGGGGTCCATATTACAAACACTATGGGGGGCCATATTAACTGCACATCCCGTTTTCTGAAGAATGTGTCGACTTTTGAAAATCGAATTTTTTTAAATATAAAATGAGGTTTTAAAAGCCTCTACCTATTATAATATGTTCAGTAACTAACACCAGATTGTAACTGTGCTAAGCACCCCTATTTTTGATTAACAATATTCATTTTATAATAAAAAAACAAAATGGGGGTCCATATTACCACCTTCTCCTCTACACAGTACAACCAAAATACTATCAAATAAAATCAGCACTTCTGTCATTAGTAGAAGTGATTCCCGTAATAATGTGCTCGTTCGAGATAAAGTGTACGGTAGATTGCATGCAAACGATTTATGAGAGTTCCATACTATCAGCTTGAACTAATCTTGTTCATTTCACCCAAAATATGTAACCCGCCAACTCAGATTCACGTGGATAACATATTGTTTCCCGAATTACAATCACGAGAAGTCTTGCTTTGTTTTTGTATTATGTTGGATAAAGTTTTAATACCCACGACCTGGTGGAATACCACTGTCAAAAATGCTATAAAAGAAAGAAACATGGTCAAAAGACAAAGGGACCAAGAAAACCAGAAGGATCAGGGAAAGAAGCGAAGATAAACTAAGGGAACTAGACCAGTCTTACAGGGAACTGAAACTAAAAGTCAAGAAAATCATAAAAGAAGAAAAAGAAAGAGCTGGGTAGAATTTACAAAGAAAATAGAGGAGGATAGCCGGAGCAATAAGAAACTGTTGTACAATATTGTAAAATCCAAAAGGAACACATTTGAACCTATCAAAGCCCTGGAAAAAGAAGATGAACAATTATCTGGAAAGGAGATGAAGTAAGGGAAGAGATGAGGAAATATTTTGACCATCTGTACAATGGAAATGGAGCAACAAGCAAAGAAAAGAGCAGTCCAGGAACAGGAGACCAAGGTGGAAATATAGAATCCCCTCTGACATGGTCAGAAGTTGAAAAAGCCCTGAAAAGCATGGCTAAAGGAAAATCACCAGGCCTAGATGAAGTAAATGCAGATATGATCAAAGCAGGAATCTATGGACTTCACTGGGTATATAGAGTAATGAACACCATCTGGAAAGAAGGAAAAGTCCCTCTGATTGGACAAAGGGAATCATAGTGCCAATATTTAAAAAGGGTAGCCGAAGAAAATGTAACAATTACAGAGGAATAACTCTTCTATCCCATGGACTCAAGCTAATGGAGAAAATTATAGAAGGCAGGCTGAGGAAAGTCATTGAACCACAGCTTGAAGAAGAGCAGTATGGATTTAGACCTAACAGATCAACAACAGATCTCATCTTCACTACTCGTATGATCATGGAAAAACATTGGGAGAGGGAAGAGATGTCATATTTATTTTCTTAGATATTGAAAAGGCCTATGACAGCATACCTAGGGATAAACTTTGGGAATGTCTGACCAAACGGAAGGTACCAACAAACTTGATCACCAAAGTTAGAATGCTTTATGAGAGCTGCCAAAGCTGCATTCAAATTGGAGACTCCTATTCAGACTGGTTTGTGACTACCAAAGGTGTTCAGCAAGGTAGCGCATTATCACCGCTGTTGTTCATCATTGTAATGGACGAAATTATGAAGAGAGTAAAACAGCAACTCAACCCTGATGACTTTAAATCATTTGCATTTGCAGATGATGTTCTGATTTGGGATATACAGAAGAGGAAGTGCAACAGAAACTGAACCTCTGGAATAAGCATTTTAAGGAATTTGGCCTTAAAATAAGCCACACAAAAACAGTGGTTATGGCTGTCAGCAGACAGAATATGAAGCCCGTTATCTATCTGGATGGCGAACAATTGAATCAGGTGGATAATTTTCAGTACCTTGGCAGTAAAGTGACCTCTGACAGTCGATCCCAGAATGAAATTACCAATAGGGTACAAAAAGGAGCTCAGTTTTACCATCAAGTTAGACACCTTTTGTGGGACAATCATGTTCCAATTACAGCCAAAATGGCACTGTATAATTCATACTTCTTACCAATTACAACGTACAGCCTGGAAGTATGTACCACTACCAACAGAGATGAAAACAGACTCCAGGCGCCGAGATGAAGTTCCTGAGATCAATGGTCCAGAAAACCAGAAGAGACAAGATCAGGAATGAAGTGATCCGCAAACAGATCCCAGTCAGTGAAACCCTCCGAGAAAAAATTGACAATGCAAGATAGCGATGGCTAGGAACACGTCAAACGATGACCCTACAAGATCACCGAGGATATGGCTGGAAAAAGAATTGGAGGGTAAAAAGACCAAGAGGCGGGCCCAGAAGGAGATGGACTGATCTTGTGAAATTGGACCTACGGATAAAGGTGTTGGTCCAAAATCCAGAAGAGGAAACGTACTTGGACAGAGGCAAAAGTGGAGAGCGCTCTTACACAACCGCACCCAGGAAACTGGAGACGGAAGAAGATGATGATGATGCCCGTATTTTTTCCGTCCAGTCTAAAGGTTACGCGAATCGTTTGCATTCATTATGAATTAATGACGGTGGTCGCCTCTACTGTGGAGTTGGGAGGTAATGTTCACACAAAAACGCTGCTTTTTGAGGATAAATTTTAATCATTCACATAAACTCAATTATTAAATGAACCCGCTGGTCTATTCAAAACACGGTTTGTTGGTAAATGATATTAAGAACATGTCTTTTTCAACAATACGAAACTCTATATATCTGAGGTGAACAAGCGTATTTTTGATACCACCAGGGCGTGAACCGATATGCTCCTGAATTTGAATTCGTTACAAACTATGACAGTTTTATTTATCAAATAAATTATTTAGACGGATTAATCGGTTATGGATTATGTAAAATCAAATTATTACGATTTAACATTAGCTGACTAACTCTAATTAATAATCGTTTTTAGATTAAATATACACACGGTGTTCGATTAGTTAATAACAAAATAATCTCGCGGTTTTAATCACAACAATGAGGACTGGAGCACTATTTATAAATTAAAAAGGGGTAAATGAATAAATTCAATTACTTTCACCAAAGGTTTTTGGAAATTTACGAAAGGTGTCTCCCTACAGAACTAGCTCCAATTGGTCAAAAACGAGTAAACAAAAATTGGGTTACAGTTGGTATTAAAAACATCTTGCAGACATAAAAGGGAATTATATGTAAAAGTTAGGAAATACTGATAATAGGCTTCTCAAAACAACATTACAAAACATACTGTAGAATTTTAACCAAAGTAATAAAAGAATCTAAACGTTTGGCAATAAACGATGAGATTAGTAGTTCAGATAATAAGATAAAAAGTGTGTGGAACATTATTAAAAGGGAAACAACTGTATCATCCCCTGAACACAAACCTATATCTATAAGCGTTAATGATAAACTTGTAAATGACTCCCTCTTATGTAGGAAGTGCTTTCAATAACTACTTCTTAACAGTTGCTGAAAAAATAAAAGGAAAATATAATGGGAATATGGATGCTATAGCAATACTTAAATCCTTGTCACCAAAAACAGCACCTATGTCTCTATTTCCCACCAGTCAAAATGAAATTGAAAAAATTATTAAATCCCTCAAAAATAAAAAGTCATTTAGTTATGATGAGGTTTCAAACCCATGTAGTGAAACAATGTAACACCAGCATTAGTAGAGTTATTAGTCATATTTGTAATAGTTCTTTTGAAGAAGGTATCTTCCCTGACTCACTTAAGAAGTCAATAATCAAACCGCTTTATAAAAAGGGTAATACCTCAAAAATTGAGAATTACAGACCCATTTCACTTCTACCAGCATTTTCAAAATCTTTGAAAAAGCAATGTACAGAAGGGTGTATGCACATCTACAAAAGAATGACCTACTCAGCAAAGTTACAGTTTGGTTTTAGACAAGGCGTTTCAACAGATTCAACAGATTCAACAGATTCAACATACTGGAATCAATGCATAAAAAATTAAATTCCCTAGGTATATTCTGTGATCTTGCTAAGGCTTTTGACTGTGTTGATCATGAGATTCTACTAGGTAAATTAGACCACTATGGAGTTAGTGGTAAGCCAGGACTTTGGTTTAAATCTTACCTGGAAAATAGAAAGCAATGTGTATCACTGAAAGATGCTAATACAGGAAATGTTATAAACTCAGAATGGGGTATAGTTAAATGTGGTGTGCCTCAGGGCTCAATTCTTGGCCCTCTGCTGTTCTTAATCTATATAAATGATCTCCCACATATACTAGGTGATAATGAACACATGGTGCTCTTTGCAGATGATACCAGCATATCGTTGAAAGACCCATCAGCACAAAACCTCGAAAACACAGCAAATGATGCTATAAAGAAAATTAACAGGTGGTTTAGTGCCAACAAACTAATACTTAATGTAGAAAAGACACAGTTACTTCAGTTTGTTACAAAAATAAAACAAAGGACAGCTATAATGTGATATCAGAAGGAAAAGCAATCAATGAAAGTAATTTCACAAAATTCCTGGGTGTATGTATAGATAACAAATTGAACTGGAAACAGCATATTCAACAACTTCTTAAAAAACTGAATTCTGCAACATTTTCACTTAGGGTAATATCTAGAATAGCTAATATAGCATATTTTCATTCCCTGCTCACTTATGGCATCTCATTCTGGGGAAACTCGTCACAAGCACAGAGGGTATTTAAATTGCAGAAACATGCTATAAGAACTATTTGTGGAGCAAGCCCACAGACGTCGTGCAGAAATCTATTTAAAAACCTGGGTGTACTAACAATGCCAGCACAATATGTATACTCTGTACTATCATTTGTAGTGGAAAATCCTGAACACTTCAATCTTAATGCTGACATACATAGCCATAATACTAGGAATAAATATAATATTCACAAGGATTACAAATCACTGTCAGTTGTACAGAAAGGGTTAACATTTACTGGAGCTTCCTTATTCAATGTCTTACCAACAGAAATTAAATGTTATCTACAAAAACCCAACTACTTTAAGTCCAAACTGAAAGAGTTTGTGCTTCAGAATCCATTTTACTCTGTAAAAGAATTTTCTTCTTGGAATTTGGTAACTAAGAATGACCGATAAAATAGTATATATAGTGTATGGAAGGGAAAGGTGACAAAGTTGTCCACAATTACTAAAATGATATATCGTTTTTCTTTCTGTTGAAACTTTTGACAAATGAAGTAATTACACTGTTTACAAAATTTCACTCATATATAGTAACTAACATGGGATAGCATGCACTCAAAAACTGCTGTAAAAAATTATGATACTAACAGGTTTTTAAGTAATTGACTGCTTATGAGTTGTGGTAACTGGTTGGTAAGAAAATAACTGGTTGTTAGATGCTGGTAACAAGTTTATACACTGTTCCACATAATAAGTATTAACTAACTCGGGATTGTATTTGTAGATTACAGGAAATATTGGTTATACTAATTGGTTATAACTAACTTCTTGTCAATATATAATATTATCAATTATATAGTAATATTGATATTACTAATAAGTGTATGTACTGTTCCACATCCCCGAGATTATTCTCACATGGTATCAAAGTGAACATATCTATCTATCTATCTAATTACGATTTAATCAAAAATTATATAGGGTTCAATCAATTTAGGATATTATTTATTAATGGTAAAAATATTTATAATAGCAGAAATTATTTGATCAATTGACAAGCTACTGGGTTCCTAATCTTATATATATATATAAAAATAGACGTGTGTTTTCATATATTTCACTTTTCAGCCACCACTACCCAGCACAGAACACTGGTCTTTGTGTGTAGAAGTAGCATGGAGTTTCCTGTCATGCAAAACGTTATAGCTGTGGGGATGTGGGAGATATGATAATTAAAGTTGGCCAATGCAGGGCGTTTTCATATTTCGACCAAAAATTTGTGTCTTCTTATACTTCTCTTTCCTGCCACAACTACATAGCATAGACCTTGGCTGTTTGTGTGTGGTAGTAGAATCGTGTCTCCTGTCGTGCACTATGGTTGTTAGATGTCTTTAGCTATGGGGATGTGGGAGATATGGGGGTTGAAAGTGGTCGACCTGCGGCAATTTCATATTTCTGCCAAAGACGCATGTGTCATGGTGTATCACTTTTCAGCGAAAACTATCTATCGCAGATCCCTGGCGTTTTAGTGTGGTAGTAACACAGAGTCACCTTTCGATCACAACATCGGCCGAATTTCAGTAACTGTGGTAGTGTGGGAGATATGGTGGTTGAAAGTGGTAGATCAAGGTTTTTTTCGTATTTCATCCAAAGACATGTGTGTCCGTAAATTTTACTTTGCTGCCTGAACTACATAGCGCAGATGACTGGCATTTGTGTGTGGTAATAGCATCGCGTCTCCCATCGTGCACTATGGTTGTTAGATGTCGGTAGATGTCAATAGAAATTCTTTACAAACACGAACGAAGTCGTGGGTACCAGCTGGTTAATACATAAATACTAACATCATGTAACTGTGGGTATTATAATTAATATGTTAACAAATTTATGGTGAAATATAGGTTAGTAATACGACAGTGGAGCTGAAAGAGAATTTATTGTCAGTCGCTAGGTATCAGTGTTATATCTTACTAGAGATCGCCCAGTGGTCGAAATTCGACCATAATTCATTAAGTTAATTAGTATTTTTTTTGTAACAGAGTAATAATTATTGCAAATAGTTTTTTGAATTTGTTCTATTGCGTTTGAAAAATTGTCCTATCGGTATCAAGTTTAGTACATACATTCCAACGTAAGCTTCGAATGCGTGAAAATGAGGAAAAATCACTTCAAATGTGGGTAGATGCACACATTTTATTAAGCAAGAAATACACGTTATTACATGTCGATATTATTTCTGTGTGTTTCTTACTCTTAATTTTTGGTCCAGGCTGCATTTCAACCTAACCACAACTGCTATTAGTTACGGTAGACGTCATGCAATATATCTTAGCACTGAAAAACAATATGTCAGCCCGCACTGAGATATCGTAACTGTTACATGATTTTCTATTTGCATGTGGAAAGCAGTTTTTATTCAATAATGAAGACTTAAAAACACGTGGAATAAATGTTAACAGCTATGAACGTGTATTTCTTGCGTAATAACATGTATGCATCTACCCACATTTTTCCTCATTTCAACATATTCGAAGCTTACGATATACACTTTAAATCAAATATTATCGCCTAAGGAATGTGTGTACCAAATTTCAGACCGACAGGACAATATTTGTAGGTTCCGACGTAATGCTAAACTCAGTATATAATGACTTTGCTGCCATTCATGTACTCACTTTTTTTTTTTTTTTTTTAACTACCAGATTTCGTTCAAATGGTGGCTCACCATCATATTACAGCTACATCAATTTGAACTGCATCATTGTAACATCGTATATCTAAATCACGATTTAATGAATTCCGAATATACTCCGTTTCGAAATGTTGCTTCTATGTAAATTCAGAGATTAAGCTCGACTCTTTGGTTTCACCAAAGACCACAGAGTATCTCAATGCTGGAAACCATGGGAAACACACGTCAGAGAGTTGGCTCCGATCCGATTTCACTCACACACACGTTCCCGAATTTATTTTTCATTTAATAATGTATCTGTAACATGTTTTAACCATGCTTATATTTTTTTATTTTTTTTTTACTGTTGACCAAAGATCACAGACATCGCTAAGTGTCGTTGCCTCTTAAAAACAATTGAATGATTACAACGAATGATTTATTTTATTTAATTTAATGTATTTTTAACACATATTATATGTACATTTTGGCTTTATGCATTTCTTCCCCATATAAACTTTAACTACGCCAAATCTCACACTTCTCCGTGCGCGCAATATTCTGAAAAATGTTTCCAAAGTTTTCGCTTAGCGTATTAATATATAGATGGATGGTGTTCAGCAGACAGACAAGTCTCAACCTGGTGGAGTGGGAGTAAATCCGCTGATTATCAAAGGGTAGCTGCGAGGGAGCAGCAATAGCAGGCGGCTTCTTTTCCACTTTATCACAAAACACCGACTGGACTGAGCTTTGTAGAGCATGTGTCCCATATCATCATAGCAATTAATATCCGTTGTGCTGACCTGGTGCAATGCCTGTCAACAATCACATTAAATTTGGTTTACAACAACAGAAGCGGTCTTCTTTGAATTTGGTAACAAAAGGCTGGCCAAAGTTAGGTTAGCCCTGCGTAGGGGGAGAGGAGGTGGCGTGGCTGTCATCAATCAAAGCTGTCAACACTTTCGTGGGCGGTCCATCTTGGTTGTCGAATACGAAATCGGGGGCCCCGTGTACTATCTTACTTACAGTAACACGGAGACAACAACAGCTTGGTACACCAGCAGCTTAGGGTCTTATTACACTAGGCGACTTGGCGGCGCAACCAGTCGCACCACTGGTGGCTCTGCTCGTCGCTGGGCATAGAGTGTTATGGAGCTTATTACACTAGGGCAGCCAGTGGCGCCGCCAGAAACTGGCGGCCGACTGTCTGCCGTGCTCTGCGACCAGGCCGGCAGCCACTGGTGGCGCAGAGACGTGGCGGGGCATTGTATCTTACGTAGCTTATTACACTAGGCCGCCTGGTGGCGCCGCCAGACTCGCCACCACGCGTTCAGTCTACTGTTCATATGCCCCTTCCTACTTTACGATTTTAAAATTCCAGAGATACTGAGTGACAGGTTTGGTGAGACAACTAGGGACAGTCATCCTGTGATAGGAGGGAATGAATCAGAGCAAAGTATAAATGACGAACCTCCAAAATTTGAAATAAATTCTCAGTAAATTGCGAAGTAACTGAGAGAGCTAAAAAACGTAACATAACTGGTGTAGGTAATATTATTACAGATTTATTAAAGATTGTGGGATACGATATTGTACCTTACCATAAAATTTTGTTTAAAATGAGTTTGGAGAATTGCTGCTTACCAGAGGATTGGAAAAGACTGATAGTAGTAATAGTTCATGAAGGAAGGTGTAACATAACATACGACTGAGCCATACAGTAATATCTGTGGCCGGCGCCGTGAGTGAATGTGATGTTGTCTTTGTATGAGGGAGTGAATCTTTGACCGTCGTCAAGTGAAGTTCTGACGCGGGAACATATCGGTTTTAATCGTAGAAATTGTGAAAAACTTGGTGAAGTGGATAATGTAAACAAGTAATGTGTTGAATTCACTGCTTTGAATGGAGTGCTGTGATTGCAAGTGACTGTTAACGTGTTAAGAGGACGACAGAGAAACCGAGCGTGGTGGTGTAACGGATAGCGTTCTGGCCTCGCATTCGGGAGGACGGCGGTTCGAATCCCCGTCCGGGCATCCAGATTTGGGTTTTCCATGGTTTCCCCAAATCACTCCAGGTGAATGCCGGGATGCTTCCTTCAAAAGGCCATGGCCGAATTCCTTCCCATTCCTTGCCCCCATCCTTTCCCGTCTCTAAAGACCACGTTGTTAAAAAGGGACGTTAAACTGTTACAAAAAAAAAAAAAAAAAAAAAAAAAAAAAAAAAAAAAAAAACGACAGAGAACGTGGGAGTTTTAGTAGTTCAATCTCTCTTATTACACGAGTCTGCAATTTTCAGAAAAGGAGTCTGATTCCTTGTTTAAATATTAATATGGTGGTGGTACTTTCCGTCGGTGTGAATGCATAAGTTTATGAACTTGAATAAAATTTTGTGTAGATGTTCATTCTAAAGTGTGTGAACTTATCATTTAATAAACCCGACGAACAGTAGTACCTAAACCTGGCGACCGCGGCTTAAAGAACCTTTATTTCATTAGTAATTATTTATGTTCAGTAAGTGACTCTTTAATCAAAAAATTACTAACCAATGGATAGCTTTCGGTTAAAAATATGGTGAAAATTCCTGGCCAATTAGTTTGTCATCAGTGATAGGCAGAATGATGGAGAGATTGGTATGCAACTATATCAGAAATGTTTGTGAAGAAAGAAACTAGTTTTCAGATCGACAACATGGCTTTAGGCAAGGATATTCATTTGAATCTCAGATAGTGGGCTATATGCAAGATATTTGAAATGAATTGGAAATGGGAGGCCAAGTTGATTGTGTGGAACTAGATCTTTTTAAGGCATTTGACAGAGTGAGCCATAAAATGGTTTTAAATAAACTGAAATGTATTGAATTGGATGAAAAAGTTACTTGCTGGGCACAGGAATTATTAAAAGTCAGAAAGCAAAGGGTTAGAGTAGGAAATACATTATCAAAAGAAGTGGAAGTAAATATGGGAGTTGCTGTTCATTATTTTAATGAATGACTTTGATATGGTCAGAATCTAGGTATTTTGCAAATGATACAATGGTATATAATAGGATCAAAACAGGTGAAGACTGAACAGTTGAAGGGTGATCTGGATAGAATATCTAAATGTGTGGGTCAGCATGGAATGAAGATAAATGCCAAAAAGAGTAGGCTTATAAGGTACACAGATAAATAGATCTAAAGGTTAATTATTATTACAGAGTGGGTTCAGATTTGCTTGATGAAGTGTAAATTCTTTGTATAACGTTTGATAAACTTAATTGGGCAGGTGGTAGAAAAAGGTTACAAAATCCTTCATTTGCTGGAGAGGGTGATGAGAGGATGTAACAGAGAAGTTAGGGAGTTGGGTTACAAAATTTTTGTCAGATCATTTGTTGAATATGGTGGTGTAGTTTGGGACCACAATTTTGGAGATCCAATACAGGAGTTGGAAGAGCAGCTAGATTTGTTTGTGGAAATTATTGCAGGACCCAGTCAGTAACTGATATGATACAGGAGCTGGATCGGGACTCATTGGAGGAAAGGAGGAGGGTGAAGAGAGTGCTGGAAATGTGCTGGGCATATGTTGGTGATGGGACTTGGAGGGAAATTGGTAAAAGAATTAGGAATAGTGCATGGAAGGAGAAAGGCGACCATAACCACAAGCTAAGGCTCGATTTCTTGCATAAGGGAGTGGAAAAAAAATTTCTTTTGTTGTTAAGGCCGTCAGGAATTGGAACAAATAACCAAGTGTAGTGATGAATAATTAAAAAAAAAGCTTAAGGATTTTAAAATTAAAATGTATAAATCGGAAAAGTAAATGGGGGAGGAATTTAACATTCCAGCTATAAAAGAAAATTTAAATATATACATAAACGGGAAATTAGATGACTAGGGAAATTGCTACAGGAGTGTTAGCTCCATCGCAATTAAATTAATAATAAATTAAAAATAATTAAACTGAAAAAGGGAAGGCGAAGGGAGAGAAAGATGTATGTACATCATATTCTATTGCTAAGGGAATCTACACTCTTTTTGATGAACTGTATTCAACGACAACAAGTTTTTTAATTACTTAACAATGTCTAATTGATGAACTGTATTCAACGACAACAAGTTTTTTAATTACTTAAGAATGTCTAAATCATCTTTCTTTTAATAATTGTACTTAGTAAAGGTTGATATTACCAGGAAAGATACGAAAATGATAAATTATTCTTGCTTTACCCCTTTGTCTTCTCTACACTTTCACTTCCCCTCATTTCCACAGTGACATTCTGTAGTTCACTGGACATATTCAGCTACACAATTCGCGTACAATGCGAGGATAACAGCAAAGAGACTGCTCGGTTGTGCGAGTGGCTGGCTGGCTGGCTGCGCCACCAGATTCCTGGTTACGTCGCCAACAGAGACACCATTGGCGCGACTGGTTGCGCCGCCAAGGCGCCTAGTGTAACAAGACCCTTAGTTAACTGTGAACGTTTTCGCGGCGGCAGCACTGTAGAAAACACTCTCGGGATTCTAGCCGCGTCAAATAAAAGTCGACTGGCGACGTTTCGAGAGCCGGCACTGCTCCCATTGTCAAGCCCTGCTTAACTAACTAAAACTGCCTAGCGGTAGTCTCTATATAGGGCTACCGGACGGGAGAGGAGGGGAACTCGCGCGGAGGGCGGGTCTGCTTGGTGACGTCATGTTCCGGTTGTTGTTATGCCCAAATATGGTCCGCTCCCGTGTGTTTAGATACTTTAAGTTGGGGCAGAAAGAAAAAATCGGCTATAGTAGAGCACGCCCTTGAAAACTGTCATGAGCCGTGCTTTGACAAGACGAAACGCCTTTGCCATGCTAATAATTTTTGGGATAGTGTCGTGAAAGAGGCGATTGAAATCAGAGTTAATAACAATGTGATAAATCGGGATCAAGGACTTAACATAAGTCAAACATGGAGGCCAGTTATTAGACAATTACGAAACACACGGGAGCGGACCATATTTGGGCATAACAACAACCAGAACATGACGTCACCAAGCAGACCCGCCCTCCGCGCGAGTTCCCCTCCTCTCCCGTCCGGTAGCCCTATATAGAGACTACCGCTAGGAAGTTTTTCGAAACGTTGCCAGTCGACTTTTATTTGACGCGGCTAGAATCCCGAGAGTGTTTTCTACAAGACCCTTAGTGTTTAGCTTAAGATCTTTGTTGAGAAACACCCTTCGCGATGGACGTCCAAGAGTAACGTGTGCTGCGCGAATTCTATTTTCTACATTCTTCTCCGAGGTACACCGTGTTGAGAGAATATTTGCAAGATAGGAGAAGTTGTCTAATTGCTCGAGGGATGTGCTGGAGATGGTAACATCAAAGTCTCGGAGGGTAGCTCCAGGGGCAGGTTGCGCTAACACTTTAGTTTTTCGAGTGTTAACAGTCAGGCCAAATCGGTCATAAAATCGGTCATATGCACTCTCAAAGCAGTTAACGGATTGTTGAATCTGCTAAGCAGCGTTGTCATCTGTCACTATATTTTCAGCTAATAGCTGCCTCCGTTAACCTTATTCCATCGTCGTTGGGCTTTTAACAGTGCCACAGGCGTGACTTTGTTTAGGGTGATCCACAGGAAGAGATCCACGCGCTGTGATTTCGGGAGCATACACCGTGGCACATATGATATGAGACATGTGGCATCAAGTTCCAAAACTGCAACGGACAGCCGCAACACGTATGAAGATTTGTGCAGAGCCCATCTACACAGCCGTTGGGAACCAAGATTTCTTCCGCCTGCTCGCCGTTGGCTAGTTGGAGAAGGAAGGTACCTCTTCAGCCTTACTCTCCGTACCGAAGTCCATCTTCTCCTCAGAGTAAGCGGTTGATCTCTTCACCGTCCATCACAAGGCACTAGCAGCCGGGACAGCTGGACCAAGGTGCTACTCCTCCATCACTCCACCACTTTGACACGGCTTCCCATAAGCTGGGTGCAGGTTGGCGGAACTCTGCAGCATAGTATCGAAGGAAGTATTAGTTTAAGTTAAAAAAACTTATAATTAATGATAACCATAAAGTGAAAATGAAGAAAAACCATAACATAGATGATTATTTAAAATAAAGTATTGAACTATGTCCATTCATGAATTTTATATTTAACCGACTGCAGTTCTTATGTACGTAGATATGAAATAAATTTAATATACAGGGTGTTTCAAAAAGGACTTTACAAATTTAAAAATTCATATAAATTTTATGAAACAAGGTACAGAGCTGGTTTTGGTGTTGTTTTAAAGGAAAACACTTCAAGTTTTGTTACCTTAAACTAAAGATGTTCTATGTGGCTTCCGTTGGTTATTCTGCAGACATCCCATCGGTAGTCGATTTCTTCCCAGACTCGCACTAGCATTTCAGGTGTAACTTGCTCAGCAGCAGCGTAAATTCTTGCTCTAAGTTCAGGCAGAGTGGCCGGCAAAGGAGGTACGTACACCATATCTTTTATGAAACCCCAGAAAAAAAATCTAGCGGTGTCAGGTCTGGGGAACGGGGGGGGGGGGGCCATGCAATTGGCGCACCACGGCCAATTCATTGACCTGGAAAGCGGTCATTGAGAAAATCCCGGACATCAATCAGATAGTGTGGTGGTACGCCATCTTGCATAAAGAAAACATTTCATTCTCGGTCATCCTCATCGATCTGTGGTATCAAAAATTGTTGTAACATATCAAGGTACACTATCCGGTTATTGGTTCTCTCTTGGAAAAAAAGGGGCTGTACATTTTCCTCTTGCTCAACGCACAAAAAACGTTCACTTTAGGCTATCACGAACATGTTGCAATGTTTCATGTGGATTTTCACTGCCCCAAATCCTACAGTTATGTGTGTTAACCTTGCCACCTAAGTGAAAAGTTGACTCGTAAGAAAAGATTATGTTGTCCAAGAAATGTTCATCATCATCGACTCGATTTAACATATCCACACAGAAGTTCCTACGTGCAATCTTAAATTGCTTGTAAAAGGGAATATCGGTATGGTTTCAAATGCAAACGTTTTCTCAACACACGCCAAACCGTCGTATGTGGGACTTGCAGCTCACGAGATGCACGCCTGGTCGATTTCGTAGGGTTGTTGACAAAACTTTTTCTCACTTGCTCAACGACCTCGTCAGATGTGATTGGACGACCTGAGGATTTTTATGTTTTACTGAGCACCCTGTTTCTACAAAACATCTATGCCACTCATAAATTGTAGGCCTACTAGGGGGATCTTTAGCGTACTTGGTACGAAAATTACGCTGAACTGTTGTCGCAGACTTCGATTCTTCAAACCAAAACACACAACTAGCACGCTCGGGTCCAGTGAAGGCAGCCATCTTTAACGTAACTGCAGCTAGCGCTTGTGCGGAGCGATTAGGCACTAGCGGACTACGCGAGTCAAAACTTGAAGTGTTTTCCTTTAAAACAACACCAAAACCAGCTCTGTACCTTGTTTCATAAAATTTATATGAATTTCCAAAGTTGTAAAGTCCTTTTTGAAACACCCTGTATAATATGTATTGTCTATACATCTAGTCTATGTAATACTATTAAACGAGCAACTCTTGTATATACGGTATAATTAATTTCTGACTTCCATCATTAACGATTTTGTGGAAATCTTGCATATTGAACAGAAGTAAAAAGAAGCCGAATGAATTTTGGTCACCCAGGCAGTAAATAATAATTTCATGTGGTCTTAATGACATATCATTAATTCTCTTCTGTCGTAGCCACCTAAATTATCCCGGTAATCCTTCCGTGGCAGGGGACCTACAGCTAAACGTGGAATTCGAATCACAAAGCGTCCTTCAGTACTTCACATTTAAAAAAAAAAAAAAAAAACGAAGCTTTGCCAGAGTAGAAGGTCAGACTTAGACCCCGCAAAAATCTGTGTTCGCGCATTTATTTGTGTGTTTCCAGTCGTCCTGATTATGATTTTAGTCAATTTCCCGTAATGACCTAGGCGAATGCTTGACTGGTCTCTGATCTCAGTATCAAAGATTACACATTTCACAAAAATATACGCTTGTCTTTCGGAACACAGGTTATATCTTTCACAAACAGATGGTGACACTTCAGTTTACGCATTCTGCCACTGGGCGGCTAAACTCCAAGGGGATCTCCCGGCCATAACAAGCCATAAGAAAAAATAACCAGGCCAATGCTGGTTTGGTTTTCAATCATAAAATCTCTGCCCGATTTACCATCACTTTCTTGTCGATAAGGACATCTCGGTTCAATATATTGAAATAACTTACGCTCTTTTAGAGAATAAATTTTCTGTTTATTCCAAAATATCTGTGAGGGTGTAAGCTATGTTGAACAGAGCAATTTCAATCAGATCATCTTAAGGCTAGCTATCAGCGCACAGCTTTTATACGAATACAGTGTCTAGTTGTCTAGAGAGAACATAAGCGAAGCGAGAGGGTACACTCACAAACGCCAGCTTGTCTTCCTATAGGTCACACTGCCCCACACTTCGAAAAAGTCATCTGAAAGACTCGTCAAAAGAAAAGCTGTGGCCTTTCATTTTATTCTACTGACTATTAACCTCTCATTACAGTTTTATGCGAACACAATAATAATAATAATAAAAGAAATTGCACAAATAATCCAAAATATTTGGCAAACCGAAAAAATCCCGGATGTTTGGAAGATTGCTCTAATCCACCCACTACATAAAAAAGATAACAAATCAGATGAAAACAACTATAAAGGTACCTCCCTCCTACCAGTCACATACAATTTTTTTTAATGGCTTTCGGCAACTAAGCCATTTAGCCAGCTCAATGTGCTTATGATATCTCATCCAGTGATTTAGTTTTCTCCAGTACGTTGTGATTCTTAAGCATAGACACCACAGGACGGACAGGACATTCACACAGACACACAACACTTAAACATCCATGCCCGCGGCCGGATTCGAACCGGCGACCTTCGGCACGCGGAGCTAGTGCTCTAGCCCCTACGCTACCGAGGCCGGCGCACATACAAAATTCTTTCAGCCTGTCTTTTGAAAAGAACACAAGAGCAGTTAGAACCTAAATTAGCAGAATATCAAGCACGATTCAGACCAAACAGGTCGTGCCCCGAACAAATTTTCAACCTCAAAACCATAATCAAAATGCGAGCCCTCAGACAAAAACCCCTAGTATACACATTTGTGGATTTCAAAAAGGCATACGACCCAATAGACAGGCCTTCACTATTCCAAATTTTAGAAGAAAGGGATTATATCAAAAAACACGAGAACTCATCAAACAAACACTAATTGGCACTAAATCTAAAGTAAAATTCAAGGGAGAGGTTTCAGAATCTTTTGAAATTCAAACAGATGTGAGACAAGTCGATGTGCTCTCTCCTCTTCTGTTCAACGTCGTTCTAGACAAGGTTATGGAAGAATGGGAGAAAGAACTCAAGAAATGTAAGTGTTGGAAGCCAATCCCACTTGGCTTTCCCAAAAACAACCTCTACATACCATATCTCGCTTTTGCGGATGATTTGACGATACTAGCAGAAGATGAAGAGGCTGCCATCAAACAGCTTGAGACACTCAAGAATGTGTAGAAAAAGTAGGGTTACAAATCTCATTCAAGAAAAATGAATTCATGTGCTCAAAGAAAGAAATAGCAAGTTTGAGAACAAAATACGTTAAAATCAACAGGGTCCCAAACTTTAAATACCTCGGAGAATTCATCGAACTGACATACCTTGAGAAACTTTCACAGCAAAATCACCTCCAAAAAGTAAATAAACCGTTAGGGTTAGTCCAAAATCTCTACAACAAAAAATCCATGTCAAGACAGACCAAAATTCGGCACTACAACACTCATAGAACCAGCAGTCCTCTATGCAAGTGAAACGTTAACACTTAACAGAAAACATGACCTTGAAGAAGAAAAAAGTAGAGAGAAAAATCATTAGAAAAATTCTAGGTGCGAGACTCACTAAAGATGGTTGCAGACTACAATCAATCAAAACAACAGAAATGTTTTCAAACATCGAAATTGACATCAAGAAAAGGTGAATGAAATTCTTTGATCACCTAAATAGGTTACCAGAAAATCGATTGACAAAAAATTAGATTAGATTCACTTAAAAATCGAACACCTTGGCTGAATTAAATTCGGAAGGATCTTAAAAGTGCAAAGGTAGGAGCAACAGACATCTTAGAAAGAGACATCTTCAGAAATAAATTAGATAAATGGGAAGTTATAACTGAGCAACCAAAACAAAAACAATACAGACAAAAGTGGTCGGAAGAACGAAAACAAGCTTTCTCGGAAAGAATGAAAGCCTATCGGAACAACAAGAAGAACTCAAAGAAAACTTGATTGGGTCATTTGCTTGACGTCTTCCATTTACTGGCAGAATTCGCCAATAATAATAATAATAAAAATCTGAGAAAGATTTTTTTTAGAGTGATTTATGGCATTCAGCGTGCTTATGCCGTTAATTGTACCCAGCAGCAGTGATATGGCTGGCGAAAACACGCGACCTACCTAAATTCTGCTAATTCTACATTATTATTGGCCAATTTTCCGCTGTTGCTCCATACATGTTTTAAAATTTAAACACTGTCTATTTAAAATTGCTTTGATTAATGCTTAGTCACCAGACGCACTTCACACTTGTGATATGGCCTCGATTATACATATTATCATTTGTGGACGATTGCAGTATTTATATAAATCGCAGACCGTTATATACACTGTCTAGCAGAAAGTAATTGGGCACCTGTGAAGATAGGTAATTCAGTACGTCAGTTAACATGGTGGGCGCCATATGCTGCAGGCCTGTTTAAAATCAGTTGACAAGGAGACGGCACGATACGCAGAAATATTGGACTTCGATGAGGGCTCCCATTTCATTTGGCTGTCTAGCCAGGTGATTGCAGTGAAGGTTAACAGGTCCAAACCAACTATCGTATTCGTCCTGTGTAGTTGGAAAATTGATGTGGATTGTGTCAATGCTGCACTTTCTGAACGACCTCTAATTTTGACCAATAGACATTGCAGAACCCTGAAATGAAACATTGTCCATAATAGGTCACAATACAATGCTTCCATCCGACAGGAGTTTCATGCAGCAACTGGAGTATCGTTTCCCACTGGAACATTGAATACAGACGCTCACCGACATGGGTATTTCGAAATAGCAGCTGCACAGAAGCGCCACATCAGGACAAGCAATAAAGCTCGGCCATTCGGGTGGTGTTAGGACCACCGTGACTGGGCACTGGAGCAGTGGAAATCGTTTCTGTGGAGTGATCCGTCGAGGATTACTTCATTCTGGTCCGATGGATGTACGATTGTGGTGTTTCCCTGGGAACGGTTTCTGTCAGAGTGTATAGTGGTAACTTAGAAATTCAGTGGTAGTGTGATGGTGTGGCGCTATTTCACGGCATTCGGCATTGGAGCGCTTGTGTTTTTCCATGGCAGCATGTACACAGAGTCCTGTGTGACATTATGGATAGTGAAATGTTTCCAACATTATGACTTTTTTTCGGAATGGGCCCATGTTACTTCCAGATTGAAAAAGCCAGGGGCCATGTTTCAATGGCTGTTATGCATTTTACTATCAAGAGTACTAACTTCATTTTGCTATTTTTGATTTACATTCGTCGTACTTGCTCTAATGTGATTACACCAGCTGATTTCGGTGTCTTTTTGTTTGTTTATACAGTCATAATGTTGAACTTCGCATTAAATATGGGTCCAAATACATAACAAAAGTGCTGTTCCGGACCAACAGATATCAGTTACTATAATGTTCGTAATCTCGTATATGTTACGCTCAAAGACCAAACGCGTTCTGGTTTCTTTAAAGCGCCCGCTACATTTTGTGGCTTATCAGTAACTAACTCTTTGTGTTCCCGACGAAACGGTCCAGGGTGCATTTAAAATATATTCACGAATTTCGCGTTGTGGCTTTTCTGAGTTAGGCATAACGGGTTCTGGCTGTTTTTTTGTAAGTGCCATTATGCGAATAACTTGTTAAGGTCGTTTTCGTCTTTGAGCGTAACATCTATATAACTTGTGATATTATATAAACATTGCAATTGTCCTCTAATAACACTATGTACATTTACAGCCACCCATAACACCCCATACCACAAGGGTGAAAGAGCGTCTGGTGATTAAACAGTTGCTAAGGAACGTGCACTAACTTCGTGGCTCGGTACAGGAGGGGGGGGGGGGGGGTTGGCTGGAAGGCTACGCTGGGCTACGTGGGAGGGGGAGGGGGGTTCCGAGCCAGGCCACGTAGCTTTCCTTTCATAACATTTTTCACAGTTAAAATGAGGAACAGAGCTCACAACATCATGTGAATATTTATTTCCCTCAGTTAATTATCTCCGTATGTAATTTACAATAGTCTGACAAGAGAAAACAGTACAAAATATCTTCTGGAATCAATAGGGAAAAAGCTACGTGTCACATGGAGGGGGGGGGGTGGGTTAAAGCCACGTATGGGTACGTGGGGGGAGGGGGGTTTACAGGAGGCCAAAATGGAGCTACGTGGTTTATGCACGCTCCCTAAGAGACGTTTTTAAATTTAAAAGCATTAATCTTGCCTTTCTACCCAGTCCTAAATTTCTTGAGACAGATAATAACTGAGGTCATCGATTAGCCTAGGTCGTATCTGTATATACAATAAGACTAACTTCTGTTTGTCTGGATGTACGGGATTCAAAAACCTCTGAATTTGATGGGGTTTTGAATAAAGTAAGTCCCTTGGTCCTGGGAGTAAAATAGGGTATGTTTCATTCTGATGTGAAATCAAGAAAGTGAGAAACAAATTGGCATCCATTTTTCGTTGAATGCGATTCATGCAAGAGCAATTGGTCGGATTTAGTTTTCTCTCATGTTTATTATTGTTTCATCGTACGGGCGGCATCGTATTATTCCGAGGAACTAAGTTACTTTTTTCTTCTCTCCTGCGAGTTGTTAACTGGGACATAAGGGAACGACCATAAACTACGTAGCTCCATTTTGGCCTCCTGTGAACCTCCCATCCCCCCGCATAGCCCGACTTGGCTTATGCCACAACCCCCTCCCCCCCCCTCCCTCCCTTCACCGTGTGGCACGTAGCTTTTTCCATTTGTACTGTTTTCTCTTGTCAGACTATCATTAATTACATATGGTGGTAACTAAATGACGGAAATAAATATTCACATGCTGTTATCTGTTCTCTACCTTATTTTAACTGTGATCAGTAATATGAGTGAAAAGTTTCGGGTCCTGGTTCGGAACCCCCCCCCCTCTCCCCCATGTAGCTCAGCGTAGCTTTCCAGCCAACTCCCCCCCTCCCCCCTAGACCGAGCCACGTAGTTTATGGACGCTTTCTAACCGGCTTAAGAGAGAGGTCGGTAGACGTTAATACCGAAGTTGCGAGCAACAACTTGATCAGCAATAAGTTTCCTAAATATTTCGGGAAAGTTATAATTGTTTGTTGAGTGTGGTCAGTTCCACATTTTGTAACTTATCGCCGTCTATAGCCAAGGTGGAAAACTTAGCATAAAAGTATATCAGCAATATCTGAAATGAGATATAATCGCCCACAATTAGTGGAGGAAACTGTTGTCTCAGCTGACATCGCCTTGTCTAAGGTTTATGTATTGCTTTTGCTTAACTTCATGCAATGATTTTATTTTTACGGTTTTACCTATCAATAACACAAATGAAATGAATATAAAACCAGACACTAGCTTAAACGGCGGTGAGACAATTTGAGTAAGCTTCGATTGTTCTACATCTTCCAGCCGTCACCGATTATAACAGAGGGGTTAAAAAACAATTATATTGCGGATTGTTGACGTTGTAATGAAGTGTGTCAACTGGAGTTTACGCATGTGACAGAATAACAGTTGGGGCAGGCTCCCTACTTCCTGGAGAGTGTCTCTTAATCGTATGGAGCAGCATACCATTAACATAAGGTAATGGTCTAAGTTAACTACCTTATTTTCCCAATGTCGTGTGACGTCTATTATAAGAACAGCTGTTTACCAGACTGCATTCCATTCCATAAAACTTAAGCTTGTCTTAATGATCTCGACGTTGACGAGGCGTAAAACCCCAAGGGAATAAATAAGCTTCTCTTTTTACCCATTATTGTTCCAGGTATGAGAGGTAACTTCAGCATGAGATTACTAATACATTTAATAACGTATTTAGAATATAAATTTTATACCTCTAACGTAATATTAGCATTAAAATTTTAGTTTCCTGAAAATTGTTTAGTTCATGTGTCAATGTGAATAAAATAACATCAGAGCGATAGAACTGAAATTTCTCAGATTTTGTCGTTTTGATTGTTTCAGATACCGTTAAACTATCTCATCGTAATATATGAAGACTGTCCTTCAGTATTGCGACGCCTAACGCGAGAGACCACTGTCGGCTAGTCCTCATATATTACGATGAAACCACACACTGTCACTGTGTTTAACGGCCACGTATGTGAGCTGCTACCAGGACATAACATCCATCTCAATTAATAATAATTAAACTAAAACCCGCCAGTGAGGCTGCGCGCGTTAAGGATCCGGGAGGTACAACGGAACCATGTTCGATTTCTGATCACCGCGTACCGGCAGTGCTGGTTCAAGTTTTTAGGAGGTTTCCCCGAATCACCCAATTTCCGTCTCATAAAATACACATTTTATAAACAAACACACAGCTATAATAGAGAACATACATTAAGCCTACACGAAAATCACAGACGGATGGCTACACTGCAACTGCTCCTCCCCCCCCCCCCCCCTAGAAGAAAAATTAAGTTGCCTTCAGTACACTTGGACGAGTGAAGAACTGGCTCAGGAGCACTTTGGGAGAGAAAGATTGACTGGATTATGCCTGATGAGTGTGCATCGAAATTTCGTGAAAGTACACCCTGAGATATTGACAAAGTAATTGATAAGTTTTCTGAGAATCCGAGACGATTAATGTTTACACAAAAAACTATAACTGAGTTACGATCGTAATCAGGCCCGCCGTAAGCGGGCGTGCAACGCGTGCGCCGCACGCGGGCGGCACATCGAGGGGGGGGGGGCGGCAAAACGAGCGATCGACAGTCGCCACCCCGCGATAGTTGCCACTCCATTGTCGCCGCGACGTAATTTGCAGCGTATTATGTAAGGGGCGACCTTTTATTTTTTTATTTTTTTTTTAGCTCGACAGCTGCTTCGGGCTGCCGGCGACACTCGGAATGGCAACAATGGGGGCGGCAAATAATGTTTGAAGGGGCGGCAATCTCACAGTTTTCTGACCCGGTTCGGAAATTTCCTAAATCCACCACTGGCTACTTAGACAGGGGGCGGCATAATCGGTATTGCACGCGAGCGCTCAGCGCTCAAACAGCTAGCGGCGGGCCTGATCGTAATTCACTACATAATACGTCCTTAGATTAAGTGGTTGGATTACTATTTTAATCAATGAAGAGAATAATTTCCTTAATAGTTTTGAGTTTCATTTTGTAATAAACCACCCCATTTCCTCGAAACCAATATGAGTTACACCCCTCCCCCAGTTCAAATCTTGTTCCCCTCTAGTTCTGATTCTGGATACGCCCTTGGGTGTGATGACTGCGCTTCGCATGCTTAGGAGTTCATGATTATCAGTACACTTAATTATGAAAGACCTAATCAGCTAATGATTGAAAATGGGTAGTAAATAAAAAACAATATATAACTTAGACATAAAGAAAGCATAAAAGCTAGCAGTAGGAAAATTTGACGAAAACTTTTAAACTTCTCGTATACTTAACTGCGAAATGTCGCTAATCAAGCTACATTCTGTATTTTTCAGCTTCATTATACAAAAGGCTACTTAGGTCACTGTGCCATAGTGGAGGCACTCGCCCTGACTTTGTTGCGGTGCCAGCTGGCAATTGTTAGGGTGCTAATGACCCCGCTGTCGACGAGCCCTAAAGCAACAACAACAACATTTGTTGCGGCCAGAGATGTTACTGCAAAATTGAGGTAATGTGTGAAAAAACAACAGCCAATGGCGACGTGTAACTAAACAGTCAGCATAAAATAATGAAGTATGATAATATTATTGATTAGCCACACCGAATAAAGGATAAATTTCCTTTTTCTCCTATGTAAATTCTGAAGTAATTAATAATAATGGATAAAGAGTCAGGCAGTGGCGTAGCTAGCTCAACAAGGGCCCCGGTGCAAAACATTTATTTTTGGCCCTCAGGCCAGACGGGCGACCTTTTTTTCTGGTAGGGGCCCCCTGAACTGAGGACGGGGGCCCTTGAATTGTTCTTTAGGGGCCCCTGAGCAGTGGTTGGGGCCCCCCTGAGCACAGCGAGGGGAGGGGCTCCTATATTCTCAGGGCCCCTCTTAGACGACGGTAGAGCTAAAAAAAAAAAAAAAAAAAAAAAAAAAAAAGTTTCGAAGGCTCGTGGGCCCTCTAAACTGCGCTTAGGGGCCCCTTGACGTATGCTTGGGGGCCCCCTGAGCGTGAGGGCCCCGGTGCACTGCACCGCCTAGCCCCATAGTAGCTACGCCCCTGGAGTCAGGTGAGATGTACACTTTCAATTTTAGCATTAAACTACCTGCCAACTATGGCTGATCCTGTAGCATTCAGTTCAGTATCATTTTACCATACTGTAAGTGTGCGCAGAAAAAATTAAATGATGAAAAAATTTTATATTAGGGAAAGATTTGTGCGATCTGTTAATTTGTGTTTAATAGAAATAAAATATGAGTGGTTTTAACCGTAAATGATGTCAAGCGATTATTAATGTATGGATCTTTTGTGTTGATTTACTTAGATTTGTCTCTTAGTAATTGGGCTCCGGGTTGCTAAGTTTGAATTGACCATAAATATGGTATAAAGTAAAAAAAAAAAAAAGTAGGTACACAGCTTTGTTTATTTGGAAACTACAGAGACAGTAGGTAACCATAGTGTTGACAATCTTTTTAATGAAATATCATTTCAAAGAATAAATTGATCCTTTTACACTTATCTTGAGCACTGAAAAACGGGGACGATATCTTGCAATCTAAAGTTTTGCAAGATTCGCTACCACAAAGAGAAAAACATCCAATTATTATCTCATTCAAAAAGTCAGGGAATAACACCCTAAAGGCTAAGATTATAAACGATCCGCTAAGGATTTAAGCAGAGACGTAAAGCGATTATCCGAGAAGCCCAAGTAGCTCGTCTGCTGTAATCCTGCGCTCAGTATATATGGAGAGCGACGAGTCGTTCGCTGACACTCAACATGGCTGCACGCAGCTTTCCACCAAACTTCTTATTTGGAGTCGCCACCGCCGCCTATCAGATAGAAGGCGCTTGGGATGCCGACGGTGCGTACTCTACACTCCTACTTCAATACTAACAAAACTGCCTGCGCAAAAAATGAAAGTTATAGATGCGGTGTACAGACTCGCGCTTTTAGTTTACAACTTATTTCATTTATAGTTAAATTTTAAAAGATACATTGATTTAACAATTAAAATTAAAAATAATTTGCTGCGATTATTGTTAGTGAACGTCTTTATTCATGTCCATAGACGTTTTGAAGTAGCACTATTAGGTGTGGCGTGCAATTTTACGTCTTATCTTCAGAAATAGTTAAACGCCTGATTTAAGAACTTTAAAATGGTAGGGAACTGGAAATTTATCGGTTCTTAAAGGAAGGGAGACAAATATGTCTGAATATCAACGATCAATTTGTTTGACGTCAGTCGTAGACAAGTTTATGGAAGTCTTGATACCCAACCACCGAAATGAATGTGAGGAAATAAAGTGGTTTAGTGTATTTGGACCATTGCTGTTCATTTGATTTAATCTTACCGGTAATTCGATTTCATTGAAGTACATGTTACGGTAGCAATTTGCCTACATAGCCCTACCTACCGTTCAATATCACGTTTTTTTTTTTTTAAATCTTATATTCTTTTAGTCAATTTCGCAACACCACTCATCTACTGATTTTAATTTTAAACTCTTTAGTATTTTGATAAATTGTTCACTACTCTCCTTGGTAATTAATCTCAGTCACAGACTTCTTTATCTACAAAATTAAATTTTCCAACTCACTTTAGCCTGAAAGCAAGTGCTAGTTTATGATCACAGTCAACTTCTCCCTTCCATCTACGACTCCTAAACCTTCTACAAATATCAATTCAAGCACCGTCACCATTATAAGCCTTGACTATTGTAATGAATAATTTCTTGTGTGGGTTTATAGCCAGAATCTAGTTTATATATCGATGATATAATTTTACATGGTATGGTTAAAACGAGTGGACTGTGAACAACCACAGAGGAGCGAGGAAAATTTACTTAGTTGGATATGTCAACGTGGAATTAAAATAAAAGCGTTAGCTTTTTCCGCAAAAGTTGTCCTCCCTAGCCTCCTATAATCATAAAGTCTTGGCTTTCTTCATGGAAACCAACGTAGATGCCAGATTTAAACCATCTGTTTGTCGTGAGATTGGAACTTTCCACTTGCATTCATTCTAGGACGCAGGTAGCCCTAAGTCTCTAGTGTATTCACCATTAGCAAGGGGATCAAATACATCTGACTCAGATAACGCATTCTGTATACAAATATTTATCAGAGGCTACCGTAAATGTTTAATGCAAGATGAACAAAAAAAAAAGGACAATTCCAATATGTGAAGTTAGTTAAAATCGTTCTATGAACATTAAAATGTGGTTTATATTATGCATTAAGATGTCTTCAGTTTTAATTTATATTGGTTGACTACTCACCCCGTTCAACCTCTTTCCAATGAGGTGAGTATTGCTGGTGACCGTCGGTAATATAGCTAACCGCAGCTAACATTAGCAGTTAATTTGCATACGATGATAGTATCATATCATAAAATAAAACCCATTAGGCAACATGTCTCAGTATGCGGGTGGTGTAAATGTAGATGAGGTTATAAACTAAGAAAGGTGAATAGTTAATCTTGGTAGCGTTAAGGTATTAACGCTTGCCCCATTGATATCTCTTTTTCTTTTCGACTTCTGCTAATTGCGAACCAAGAGAAATAACTTCATTCTCTTGAAAAACTGCCAGCTCTTCGATCTTTTTTTGATACATGACCCTGTATACTTATTAACATTAATCTCGGCTATGTCCATTACTAATTCAGGAAACAGATGTATTTGTGTTTCGGTATTTTTATAAAAGATTGTCATTTTTCAGTCTTGCTCAATCATTCGCATAAAACGGAATTCTTCTTTTGTGATAATATCTGAAAATGTTGCGGTTTTAGTAAATATTTCTGTCATTAATTTCCGTTCTTCCTTCTTTAACTTTTTTTTTCCCTTTTTTTAAATAACATGCCTAATACACATTCTGTTTTTATAACTATGTTGCAATATTAAATTATTGCTTTTATTGATGTTTATTTTTTATTGCAAAGATCGGTTTTTTAATGTACAGGCTAATTCAAACTTAGAGATATTGTATTAGGTGTGTCTTTGTCTTTTTCTCCAAGATATTTAAATTTACTTTAATGATTTTTTCCATAATTTTCATTTAGGACTTTTGGAACATTTTTAATATTTTTCAAGAGAGATTTTTCAGCTGTATCTTTCAATAAGTTTATCTGTTCTATTGCTATATCAACAGTTTATAATAACCTTGCTAAATCATCTGCAAAGGCTAGATAATTGTGTAAGAGATTCAAATTCTTGTAACTCAATTTAATTTCTATCTGTAATGCCAAAAAAAATAAAAAATAATAATAATCCAAGTGCGCTTTAATCTCGCGCTATGAACGCTTCTTAATTCAAACTATTTTTTTTTTAAAAAAAAAAAAAAAAAAAAAAAAAACTTCTGTTTAATAAAGCAAAATAATAAGTGTGTTTTATATCAAGTTCATTTATTCTTTTGCGAAACTGGCTTTCAAATATTATACAAATAGAACAAAGACATAATTGTTTTTAAAAAATATTGGATCCTAAAAAAAGTTTCGAAAATTCCTCACTTCCCCCCCCCCCCCCAACCACCAAAAAAAAAAAAAAATTGCGGGTGTCGTTGGACGAGCGACTGAAGTTAGAACATGGCGTCTCTTTCTTTTACAGAGATGCTGCGATTGTACTTGTACGTAACATTCTTCCTAAGACGACTATCTTCACGCTCTATTTACTTAACTCGTGAGATACCGTCACTGTTGATACGTTTTCGCTTGTTATGCTTAGCTAGACCATCCGAAACAGCAGTGTAAAAGTGACAGAAATGTGAGTAACACAGACAAATACATACACTTACAAAAATCCACATTGCAGTAAATTTTACTCAATTATAAAACAAGTAAAATACATTTTTTGTTCGTTTTCGTGAAACACTGATGATTAATTACATTTGGTTGCAGTAATATCTGATACTATCCTAACGACGTCTATCCATTCTTGTGTACAGTTATCCGGCAGTTTGTCATAAAAACCGATCGATGTTCTTAGAATAACAGCATAGCCACGGCCATTGATATATTGGTATAAGCAAACGCTAGAGCCGGCTGACGCATAGCGCTTACACCAGTGTTTCCCAACCTTTTTTGGGTCATGTCCCACTTTTAACATTTTTTTTATTTTTGCCCCCCATACATAATTTTTAATAAAAAATTATTTTGCTAAACTCAAACGAAACTATACCTAATAATTATTTACAGCACTGTTTTAAGAATTTGCTTTTTTGCTAAATTTTGTACCTATATCTAACATTGCATTTAAATAACCCGAAGAGAAAGCGGTAAAGTCGTATCCAGTCAATTTCTAAATTGCCCCCCTAAAAAAACCAAATTGCCCCCCTGTGGGGCGTGGGCCCCACGTTGGGAAACACTGGCTTACACATTCCAGATTTGTTCCCGCAAGTTCACACCTTCATTCAGGTCCTACCATACGAGTTCTCATTCCAAGAATATTTTCAGAAAATATTTATCGAATGATTCACGAAATTCTCTATCAGATAATATACACGAATTTTTGTTTACTGAAGAATCATATTTTTTTTCAAAATTATTCACTTTTTGCAAAAACCAAAAACTTTAAAAAAGATTGTTATAGTTTTTTTTGTTATAGTTTTTTTTGTAATCTTTAGAAGACTTCACACCATTGTAAGTTGTGAAAGAATTTTCGGATCATTAGTTTTTGAAATAAAGGTGGGAAATATTTGCCAAAAACTTGTAAAATTTGTGGAAAAGAAAAACATTTTCAGTCTCGCTTTCATGTTTGTGATAGTAAGAATTAGAATAGTGCACAATTACAAATTTCTAAGTTGAAGGTATCAGGTCTGTGCGTGACAGACAGACAGGGTTCCATTCCATTTCATTTAAGAAGGTATGGAACCCTACAAATGAACACATAATCCTCTCTTATTGTAATGAAACTATAGTTTTTTTGCTGACGAGAGCAGTGTGTCTTTAATATATTTGATACATTCATCGAAATAAAAATTTAATAAACCCGATGAAGATAATTGATAAAAGTCTCCAACTTTAAACAGTAAAGTAGGCTAATTAAATTATCTGGAAAAACTGTTAAACTTACATTGTATTTTAATGTCAATTGTTGGATATTGATATTGTACTTGTTTATCAAGGCATTTTGATCTCGAATAAACTCGCTTCAATTTGCATATAATAATGAACAAGGAATTGCTTATTTGCATAATGCATAATCATCCGTTTTAGGTTTCAAAGTTAAGTTAAAAATTAATTTTAAAAAAAGGGAAAATAGTGTGTGGGGAAATTGTCACCGGGCATATGCTCCATTCCAACTAAATTAAATTTGAAGACTCTAAAAGGCATTACAAATACTAAAAAGAAAGTATGTGGTTGATACAGTACCAGTAATTATCTATCAATTTAATGACAAAAAAGTTATTTTCTAAAGTAAAACAATCAAAGAAAGTAGTTGCACGAAGTCTATTGGTTTATTACACACATAACTTAAACTGAAACCAAGGTAATCAACAATTTCTCAATAAACTTGGTTCTCTTACATTCTCATTAAACACAGCATTGAGCGGCTTATATGGAAACAAGGAAGATGATGTATTTCCTCTTCTTTCTTAACCGACTTCAAAAAAAGGAGGAGGTTCTCAATTCGTCTGTATTTTTTTTTTGTATGTATGTTCAGCGATATCTTCGCCAATTTTGTACCGATTTAAATGAAATTTTTTTAATGGGTAGGGTATACCTCCAAAGTTGTCCCATATGAATTTCATTGAGAAACCACCCCTTCTACCCCCTTTCACCCCTTAAATTTTATACAAATCCACATTTTTTATTCGATCTCGATGAAATTTTTGACATATATAGCCAAAATTAAATAGAAAAATACTGTCAACTTTTGGTTTAAAAAGCCTGAACCCCTCTCCCCCTATTCACCCCCTTAATTTTTGCCAATTTTCTTTATTCAAAGCTACAGTCAACACCATTTAACTGATCTCCATTAAAGTTGGCAATTACATGTAGTTTTTCGTGGAGAAGGTATCTGACCAAAATAAATAAAAAACCACCCCTCTCCCCTTTACACCCCTTAATTTTATAGAAACCTACATTTTTTATCTGATTTTTATTGAACTTTGCCCATGTATACTTTAAAACAAAGAGAAAAATCCTGTCAACAGTTGGTGTGCCAAAGCTCAACCTCCTCCCTCCTTCCACCCCTTTAATTATTGTCAATGTTCTTCATAAAAAGCTACATTCCACACCGTTTGACCGATTATCATCAAAGTTGGCACATGCATGTAATTTTTCATTGAGAATCTGACCAAAAAGTAAATAAATAAAAACCACCCCTCTCCCCTTTACACCCCACAATTTTAATATAAACCCACATTTTTTATCCGATTTCGATGAAATCTTGGACATGCATAGTCAAAAATAAAGCGAAAAATACTGTAAACTTTTGGTTTGAAAAAACTGAAGCCCTCTCCCCCTATCCACCACCTACATTTTTACCAATCTTCTTTATACAAAGCTACAGTCAACACCATTTAACTGGTCTCCATTGAAATTGGCATATACATGTAATTTTTCATGGAGAAGGTTTCAGACAAAAATTAAATAAATAAATTTAAAAAAACCACCCCATGTCTCCCTTTACACCCCTTAATTTTATACAAATCTACATTTCTTATCTGATTTTTATTGAACTTTGCCCATGTATACTTTAAAACAAAGAGAAAAATCCTGTCAACATTTGGTTTGCCAAACTCAACTTCTTTCCCTCCGTCAACCCCATTAACTTTTGTTAATGTTCTTTATAAAAAGCTACAGTCGCGATCGTTTGACCGATTACCATGAAAGTTGGTCCTTGTATGTACTTTTTCACTAAGAAGAAGTCTGACCAAAAGATCTAAAAACCAGCCCCTCTCCCCATTAAACCGCTTAATTTTTATACACAACCACAGTTTTTATCTGGTTTAGACAGAACTTAGCAAATTTTTACTATAAAACAAAGAGAAAAATAATGCCAACTCTTAGTTTGCAAAAACTGAACCACTCTCCCCGTTTCCACCCCCCTGATTTTTGTCAATTTCTTTTTAGAAAGCTACAGTCTTCACCATCTGGCGATCTTTATGAAAGTTGGCACATACATATGTAATTTTTTATGGAGAAGATTTCTGACCAAAAATAAAAAAAAACTATCCTAGCTCCCCTTCCATAATATTTGTACAAAACCCACATTTTAATCCGATTCAGTGGAACTTCGAATATGTATACTTTAAAACAAATAGAAAAAGAAAAATACTGTCCACATAACTTTCACAAAAACGCAAATCCTATCCCCCTTTCTACCCCTTTAATTACTGAAAATGTTCTTTATACAAAGCTACCATTTCTTTCTGATTTTGAAGCAAGTATGCACATGTATACTGCAAAAGAAACAGAAAAATACTGTCTACATTTGGTTTCGAGAGTCCAAACTCCGCTCCTTCCTTTCCATCCTTTAATCCACAGTTTCTATCCGATTCTGAACGAAATTTTCACACGTATACTTTAAAACATACAGAACAATTGTGTTTAAATTAGGTCGCAGAAGCCCAACCCTTCTTCCCTTCTAACCCCACAACTCCTATTTTCCAATGTTCTTTATGGATACCCACAGTTTTATCAAATTTCCATGGAACACTGCCCATGTATACTTAAAAACAAAGAGAAACATAGTGTATACATTCTGTTGACAAAACCCTACCACTCACTACCTTACCCCATTTAATTTTTGCAAACGTTCTGCACACAAAGCTACACTTTTTATCTGGTTTCGAAGGAAATTTGTGCATGTATACTTTAAAACAAAGAGAAAAGTAGTGCCCTCGCTAGTTTTACAAAAACCAAACTACTCTTCGTCTCCACACCCCTTAATGGTTTTTTTTACATACCTACAGTTTTATCTGATATCAATAGAAATTTACACACATATACTTTAAATCAATCAGAAAAGGCAGTCTACATTTGGTGTACAAAAGCCCAATCCCTCTTCCCCTGTACCCTCACCCCTTTTAATTTCCAATTTTCTTTACAAAAATTCACAGTTTTAAATCCTGTCAAAATCAATTAAGCTATTTTTAAGTCATGGCATAATATTTATAAAATAAATGTATCGTAATGTCTCAACATTTATTTTAGATTTCAACTTGGGACCCAAGCTTTCACGTTGTGAAAACCAATTAAAAATATATATTTTCTGTGTGATGTCGGAGCAAACAGATATATTCCAGCGACAGATTTCTGTATGTGGTATGTATTAATGCCCAGATGTTACATGTTTCGGTTATCGACCAGCAGCTTTAACAGAAACATAGCCTGGACCAAAATGTAAACTGACATTCCTTAACACAACACACAATTCACCCCGTTCTGGAAGTTGTTGTGGTATTTAAAGACAGAATTCTTCTTCGAAAGCAAGCGCTTTAATCTCTGAGCTACCAGAAAGTTCACAAAATGGGAACTGCTGCCGTATATTTAAAATAGAAAACAAAATATAATACCACTAAAAATCTAAAAATAAAATAATTGTTTAAAAAAACATAAAAACCGCCTTCAAAAAAAAAGCACTAAAATTTTAAAATAATTTTTCACCTTGCTTAGGAGAAAGTAAATCTAAATGGACAATATTTTACATTACTGTCAATGAAATTTTTACATTAATTAGTTATTTTTGGTGTCGGTGCCAGCGAAAGCTAGAAAAACAAAAGGATAAAAACAATAATATATAAAAAATCATGTTACTGCTTACCTACAATTAATGCTAGAAACATGTTTCAACAAAACTGAAACATACAGACGATACGCTGATATTATGCTAACTGTAAATCGTTTACTGCATGATGCAGCCTACCAACTGACACTATAGCGCCAGAGATATGCCTGTATGAGCAATAAGGCTGAGCCACAGATTAAAATATAATTAATTTGTTTCCCTAAGCTGTCTCCCGCAATAACACTATCTGCCTCACGACATGCTGCAAATTTTTGTTCGTACTCCCCGTTTCGCCACTAACACCAAAAGAAATTCAGTAATTCGATCTTCGCGATGTGACAGCTGGCACCGACTCCAAAAATAACTAATTAATGTAAAAATTTCAATGACAGTAATGTAAAATATTGTCCATTTAGATTTACTTTCTCCTAAGCAAGGTGAAAAATCATTTTAAAATTTTTAGTGCTGTTTTTTGAAGGCGGTTTTTATGTTTTTTTAAACAATTATTTTTTTTGCTAACTCAGTTGCAATTCTTTCTGGTAGAATTCTTAACACACACAGGAGATATTCAAAACACTTGAACGTGCTCTAAGATTTACGTGTGGAGTAAACACGCCAAAATCGTGCAAAAGTCTGTATACTTACCGTTACAAACAATGTCTTTACTCCCTATTGTCTTCACAGCCTCAAGGTTTAGCTTGGTTCGTCTGAAAACGGATCAATATTTAGTTACTATAATCGATAATATGTAGGCTTTTGCAATTTATAAACAAACGGTAGTAATTATCACTGATTTAACCAAAACCTCTTCGAAATTACATAAAAAGGTATTAATCAATGTTAATATTTACGTGTACATTAACTAAACACGCTTGACGTTTTAAATGAATATCATTTAGAAATTAATCAAATGTAGTATATTGTTACACGTCTCCCACAGTGCTCTCACATGACATCAGTGAATGGTGCTAATCTAATCTAAACAAAACGATTGAAAGTGTATTACTATAACTACTCTTACCACTAATATTGCGTAATTTAGAGGTGACTGTCAGAAGTAGAATGTTCTTCTTACCACTGAGATAGAGGATCAATTTGGGAAAGCATCCGATATGTTGGATGAAAAACCCATTAGAAACTTGCACGTAGAAAAGATGAAATAGTCCTCTTCCTTCTAAGTGAAAATTTTGCTTCAGCATCATCGTATGATCCCATCAACCGTTTGATTAACTCAGTTTCTATTATGTTTTACGATATAGAACAGTGGTTCCCAACGTGAGCCGTACCGCCCCCCGGTGGGCGTTAGAGAGCTCGAAGGGGGCGTTTGTGAACAAAGGCAAATTTGGGGGGCGTTGACGCCCAGCCAGCGCCCCCCTAGCCAACACAGGCAAGGACTTGCCGATAAGATTAATTAATAACAAAAAAACATTCAACAAATGTTTCAGTAAGTAATTCCAAATGTCCTTTAAGCATGATCAGTGGGAATTAAAAGTTGGTATTATTACATTATATCTTTGTTCCTAACACCTGCTTCAATAGTTCAAGATTGCCTATTTCTTCCTCCAAAGCAAAAAAACTTATTGAACTCGGTGCGAAAAGGCCGGCGCCGGCTCCGGTTTGCGTGAAAACGCCCTTAGACTATCTGACATTTTAAAAAAAGAAAATTTAAATTTTTTATTTTCTATGGAGTAAATTGTGTATAGTTGCTTCTCTGACCATAAAATACCCCCAGAAGCTCACAACTCGTTATTCCTGTGTTCTCCCGCATGAAACCGCATTTGGATCTGCAATTTCTTTCACTTGGTCCAGGCCTCTGCTATGTACTTTCTTCTCGATGTCAGTTGGTCAACTGTTGTTCTCTGTCCCTCATGGTAATTTAGGGTTATGGAAAGAGTGTCAACTATAGGTGCAAAGTTTGTCGACTTGGGACTTGAATGTGTGGAATAGGAAAGAAAGTATTTTCCTGAACTTACATTTTGTTTGTACTTACATTTTACCAACAGTCGTTATATATAATGGAACAGAAGTAATCAGGGTGCCGGAAATGACTTTATAATAGAAAATTATTAAATAGTATGGCACCGGAATTGAAAATGGAAAAATTTCTTTTTAACGTGTCGACAAAATCCGCTCATATGCTGGAGAGATAGATTATCGAGTGTCCTGGACAGACTTTGTCCGTCAATTCTAGCCCCTGGCACGCTCAGCCCTTAGTCGCCCACACACACACACAGTGAGAAGGCCACTCAGTATCCCATCACGGATAAGTCCCTCCGTATGTGTGGATGGAAACCGTCAGTATTACAGCACGCTGGCAAACTCCCTTAGGATTTCAGCAAGTCGAAAGTCCTGACGTCGGTTCGAAGAGCATTGGTCAGTTATGAGCTCTGTGTCCATATAGTTAAACTTTATCGCTAAAAATGGAAGATTTCAGTCACAGGCCTCTTACGTTACATTTAAGGAGCTGCAAACAGATGGTTATAAAACTGGATAAGACATTTTTTACCACATTACAAAATTCAGTTAAACTTCTATTCTAAAATCATAGTACAACATATTCCTGTATCTTGAAACACTAATGATAATGATACATTAAAATTTATGGGTATAATAATTTATTTATGTCAATAGTATTTATATAGTTAAATTATATTATTTAATTTATATTCCTCTCTTTCTTCAATATTTTATTTTTTGTTTTCTGTTCTCTCTTCATCCTCTTATAAACAACCGAATCCCAAAGTAACATCAAGTTGGGTCACATGAACCGTTTCTATTCCGTTTCTTATGATCATTTCCACTTATTATGCAAAATCTGAATTATTGTTTTGAAACACCTCAACCCTGCATTCGGGATATATGGCTTAAGAAATGTATTGATACGCCTCATTCTCTAAATTTTTATTCATTATACTGCGCCTTTTAATTTTAACCGAGATTAAAATCTCTGATATATTTTTATAAAATAACTTAGAACATCTTTACCATTTTAGCTGAAAATGCGTGAATCGAAGACGGTCTGTAGGACTGTGTGTTAGTGGGGAGCGAGGGGTCCTGTCTGTCGCTCGCTCACACATAGACGTCCTCTGAAGACAGTGTATGGGTTGCTAATATAACCATTAATTAGACTTATATTAACTCGAATTAACTGTTATCCGTCCATCTTTATGCCTGGCTGTGTATCAGTTTGAGCAAATTCTGTCGAACAGCTTGTTATGAAATTACATATTCAAGTTTCGGATCTGAATATCTCAATTCCATACACTTTTGATAGAGATCTGCCAACCGGAAGTGGCAGATTAATGATTTCACTTTTATCTAAGTTATTTTAAGATTTTTTAAATGAGAAATTTGAAGAAAAAGTTATTTACCAAAGTTAAATAAACGAGTTATAATTAACAACTTTTATTTCTAAATTTTTTCGATAAAGCGTAATAATTTTTATTATTCTTATTTCATTACTACTATTTTGTACATCGTTTCCGTGGCTGGGCGGTAACGTAATTTAAAAATACTTCTAAAATTTGTATGTATACATTTTAAATAAATTTAAATAAATGATAAATGTTTTTTATAGTTTATTTGTTCGTCGCAAAATATTCATGAAATAATGAACACAAATTTCAATTTATTTAATTAAATTGTAATAGAAAATCTATTTAAGGGAATAACGTGTTTCTGGTCATATCAAAATTTATTTTTATTTTCACAGATGTCACATTCAAAGAAAAAATGTAGACAGTACAATGTCGAATACTTGAAATATGGTTTTATTAAGGCACCCTCAAACCAGACATTGCCAATGTGCCTGATTTGCCAATTTTTTTCAAATGAAGCTATGAAACCATCACGTTTAGAAGAACATATAACCAAAATACACCCTGACAGAAAAAATAAAAGTTTATCTTACCTTCAAATGTTCAAAGAACAATATTCAAGACCTTCATCTTTAGCTGGTATGATTTCAGTGGCATCCAAACAAGTCGCAGATGGCATTCGTGCCTCTAACAACATTTCCTTGCTTATTGCTAAATCGGGAAAACCACACATGATTGGGAAATTATTGATACTAATATCTGTGAATGAAGTTCTGCGTACTGTAATGCACAAGCTGGCGTCTGATATTATTAAGAGAATCCCACTTAGCAATAACACAGTACAGAGGCGAATCGACGAAATGTCCAAGGACGTGGAGAGCTCTCTAACAGATTTTTTGAAGACTGCCGAATTTTCTATACAGCTTGATGAATCTACTTTACCAAACAATGATTCATTACTTCTTGCGTACGTTCGCTTCATTAGTGGAAAAAATTTGCCAAGAACTACTGTTCGCAAAAAATTTAAAAACTGATACTAAAGGAAAACCTATATTCCAAGTTTTGGAACACTATTTCGAAGAAAAAAGTATTCATCTGAATAATATCGTGTCCATTGCTATTGATGGTGCTCCAGCAATGGTTGGACGATACCGAGGGCTGATTTCACATTTGAAACAGGCAGTACCAAATGTACCAATGATCGCCTGCACTGCTCACTACAGTATGTAATTCCCGCAGTTAACAAGATCAGAAGCGATGCTCTCAATAGTAGATTATTTGAAAAACTTAGTGATGAAAATGATGAGGATTTCAATCGTTTGCTATTTATTGCACACAGAAGTTCGTTGGCTGCTAAAGACTACCTGTCTAACAAGATTTTATGAAGTTTTTTACTCCATTATAACGTTTTTTGAAAACAAGGATGTTTCATTAAGAGAAAATTTATTGAAATATAAGAATGATATAGCTCATTCAACTGATCTATATCATAAATTTAATGAAACAAACCTACGGCTGCAAGGAGATAATTTGAATTTGATCAAAGCAAAGTCAGTTATTTGTGCGTTCATCTCAAAACATGCCTTGTACAAACAGGATGTCGGTCGAAGACAATTCTATGAGTTTTCAAATCTTTCCTCTGTGGAAACAAATGATAAAGATATTTTAGTATTTTGTTAACATTTGGAAGCACTTAAAGAAGATTTTAAAAATAGATTTAAGGATATTCTTAAAATGACCATTCCAGATTGGGTATTAGATCCTTTCTCGAATTTACAAACAGCAGATTTATCACTACAGTAAGAGTCAACAAATGAAGAATTAAAATTGAAATTAAAAAAATGGATATCAATAATTTTGGCTACAGAGGCAAAATCCAGATTTATATCCGGCTTTGTGGGCTGCAACAAAAAAGTTTTTTGTTGCAATCCCGTCGTCATATTTAGCCGAAAGGGGATTTAGTGTAGTAACCAATTTACTAACAAAGAAAAGAAACAGCTTGTTAGAAGTGGAATGTGGCGATTTGAGACTCCTGCTGACAAATATCGCACCAAATGTAGAAAAATTGTTACCATTACATGAAACTCAGACCTCTCACTAATAATTTTACAATAATTTTCAACATAATGTTTTTAATCAAATTTTGTACAAGGCACCAATATTCTTAATATTCTTTAATAAAGTAATTTTAAAAATCTGTCCTTGTTTTTCAATATTTAATATAGCCCAATTCACCTAAGAGTGGTGCCATCAAATCACTGTTTGAAGAAGTCGGCAACAAGCCAATTAAATTGAAGCGCTATGGATTACACAACGTTGATTACAACGTCGGTACTGTTTTTTTTCAAACCGGGGGGCGGTGAGTAATTTTTTTTCGAAAAGGGGGCGGTAGGTCAAAAAAGGTTGGGAACCTATGATATAGAAGTCTAAATGCACAATTGTTTATAAGTTTTTTGTAGAGCTTTCAAACAATGTGGGACTGTCAGATCATAAAGCTCACGTAATTACGCTGTAAAGAATTGATGAAAAACGCAATAAATCATTAAAATATTAAAGTATAATATGTACGTTAGCGATGATGCCTGGGTAGACACTGAAGGAAGAAGTAGCAACTGTATATCGAAAGAAAAAGTGGAATACGACGACAAATTGAAGCTCTTAATTTAAGGCATAAAGGTATTTTGGGGGGGAGGGGAGGGTAATATGGAAATTGCCAGCTGAATTGCTCAGTCTGTGAACGAGTTATACTCAAAGATGTGTATAATTACGTAAGTTAGTGTTGTGCCCTAAGACAGATACATGCAGGGGCGCCGGCTTTTGGAAAATCCCATGGGTGCTCATTTGATAAATTGATGAATGCTTTAAAAACAAAATACACCTGACGAGACTAAGTAGTCTATGTGAACTGACCTTAACTGGCGGGCTGCTGATTTGACAGGGAGTAAAATAGGCCACTTTTTATCCTGAAAATATTTAAGGTTAAAAAAAAAAACCTACTTTATAATTCTTTCCAACACGAAGTTGCGGGAACCAGCTAGTCTTGCATAATCGTGAAAATCCGTCCAGTAGATTTCAAGTTAAAAGCGAACAAATAGGTGGAGAGAACAGAAAGATCTTGCATTTTCTTAATTATATTCCAAACCAAAAACCTACTAAATTTCATTAAAATTGGTTCAGCCTTTTTGACGTTATTGGGTAACAAACTTACAGATTTTCTAGATTGTAATATTAGAGGATAGATTCTGATTTCTGTACTACTAGAAGAATTCAGAATTTTAGTATTGCATTTGATTTCTGTTCGCAAGGATCGCTATCGCGAACGCAGTGGCGGGTACAGCTAGTAGATAATATAGAGATACGGAGAAGAAGTGGAAAAAAGAAGGTACAAAATGCGGCGTTGAACAATTATTAAATAATGAATGGATACCTATCACAATCATAAAAATATAAAAATGAAACCAGTATAAATACTATTGTTCAACACAATTTTTATTTGCAGGAGATATTTATTAGTATCTACTTAATGTACACAATTGTAGGGCCTACTACGAATTGTAAGACCAACAAATCAATATTAATAAACCTTTTTAAGAAGGAAAATTTTATTATCTGTATAACGATATAATTTGGTTCCAATTCAAACGTATATTGTCGAACAACAGCTCTATTTGTAAATACAACAGCTATTTCTTGAAGGTCTAAATCATATGCTATTTCTCGGGCTACCTTGACTACCATGTGATCATACAGTCTTTGCTGGGTCTTAGTACTCCTTAAATAAGTTTTTATTCTCTGTATTGCTGCTGAAGCCAAAAGTTTAACTCGGGAATATCCTGTGATCACGGCTTCAAAAATCGAATGTAATTTGAATGTTCTTCTTGTGACCCCTTATGGCTAGGCCTTCGGTTATTAAAAAACGAAGAGTTCAAATCATTTTTAAGAGGGTGGTTCTACCTGCTTTATATCTTCAATTTTACTTTTTTATAAAATGCAGTGTACATTGACGCCACTTTCTAAATTGTGAACGTCACACTTTTCATGTTTTTTAAACCTTTCTAAAGCTTTATTTCATGATGTAAATCCTCTTTGTGTGAACGTCCCAATAGACTAACCATCTCTTGATGATTTTTTCGACGTAGAAACGCTACTACATATAGTTACTTTACAGATTTGCCTAAACACGTTATCTCAATTAAATAACAGCCATCGAAAAATTGACCACAACTTACTTTAAAAATTGCACATTTCTATTGAATTTTCAGAAGTAACATTTTTGTGGTTGGATTTGTTGAACTGTGCTAAGCTGAGAAGAGCTATATAGTAGTGGAGAGTTCTTCAGGTTTTTACGGTTTCGAACGACGAATTTATCCGTCGAAACTAATAATTTTCGCAATAAACACCATTACAAAACGCGCGGTGCGCTCTCAAAACACGTGCTTCATTTACCGGCTCGACTGACAACTAGGCGGGCTGCTTGGCCTGGTTGTGTGCGTGCTCTTTACAAATCACACCTGCACTATAGATGTTGTCAAGTATGGCTTAGCGTAGTTTTTACTTTCTCCTTGGGTACGACGCATATTCGCACACGCTCGCATGTCAAGCAAGCGCGATCTCGTTTAGACGTTTTGCCTTGCGCGCGAGGTGTGAGACAGGTAACGTAAGCATCGTTCAAAGCCGATTACTAGTTGATGTCCATGTTCAAGGGTGCTCTGCACCCACTATTTACCTCTCGTTGAGTGCTGAAGCCCCCGAGCACCCACAGAGTCGGCGCCCCTGGATACATGACACCCTTAGGCAGAATGCAGAGGTAGGATGGCAAATTCATTTACTCCCTATGTTATTGTGGTAGTTCAGTAGTTGAGGCTCCCGCCTTCTAACTGAGGATTCCGGTTTTGAATCCTAGTAGAGTCAGGCTTTGATTCGATCATAAGAGTATGAAGCATCTGTGTGGCACCTTGTTTCTCTAATATTATCTCTCCTATCATTGCGACCCAATTAGATTGGACGAAATATTTAATCACAATGTAGGAGTTCGCATGTTAACCAATAATTTCGAACAGAGCCTACGTCGTCTGTCTGGTAGACAATAGCAGCGCAATCTGTGTATCAAGTCTGTGACGCTATCGTAATGACTGTGGCTTGCAGTTTCGAATCCAACGGATTTTCTCCGTACTTTCTCTATACTGTCAATCAACCTCTTTCCCAAACAGTACCCTACCTCCTTTGTTTGTTCATTACAATTTTTTCAAAATTCGACCTATGAATCGCAGTCTAGAATTATATCGAAGTTAAGTGCAGGTCTCACTTTATGTAGCTTTGCATAGCTACAACCAAATTCTTCAGTGAATCAACCAAATCCGTAAATGAATTATCTACATTTTTATTAATTAGGCACATTTCCATACACTTCCTAGAAAATGGTGTAAGCTGCCATTCATCGCATCATACAGAAAAAAGATCAAGATTGCGCTGAATTTCTAAGTAATCATCGGTCTTTCTTAGATGTAATTTCTTACTCCTAAAGATGACTGAACCATTAGCGAACAATCTCAAACTGCTATCAGCGTTGTCTCCGAGAGTGTTTATAAAAATTTAGAAAAGACGTGGTCACGTTGCATTTTCTTGAGGACGACTCATGAAACATGTAGACTAGAAGAGGCTTCTCCTTTGCTTTTTGAGCAATCTTTTAAACTTACGTTTATATCACGGTGGGTCATTCCCTTCCTTGATTGTATGTGTATGTCCTTAGCTTCCCTCACTATACATATAAATGGATGCCACATCTCTTAAATGGAGTCTCTTGTTACTTTGAATGTGTGGTAATTATGCCTCATATGTTTTAAAACAGTGATTATCAACCTGTGGTCCACGAAGATAGGACACGTGATCTGCAGGCAGAATATTAAAAATTTAATTCTAGTAGAACTAAAAATATCATAACCAAAAAATAAATTAGTAAAATTTATTCATATAAAATGTGTACTCTTACTCTATAAGGCTAAAAGAGAATGTACGCCATAAGCCTATAACAATCTTTCTAAAAGACATGAATATTTCAACGACCATGTAAACAGCTCCGTTTAGCCCTCACTTATTGATTTTAAGCTCCCAATTACTGCTTTTTGATCATTGTTTTCCTGTGGTCGTTCAAATGTGTGTGAATAATTCTGGTTTGTTGGTAACGATAACATCAAAGATATATTTGGTACCGTTACGATACCACGTTGGTTCCAAGGAGGAAGGAATATATGGAGACGACGCAAGGGACCTTCACCACGCACTGGAGTGAAACCGGTAGAGAGGAGGGGGTGGGGAGGCCGCCTTATTGCTTGGCCGTAGAAAGACGGGGAATAGGCACAAAAACCTCAAGGGAATCATACGACAACAGTGGAACCGCAATTTGATGATGGATTATTATTTATGAGACACATCAAAAATGAAGAATAAAATTTTGTGATATCCTGCTTAGTTCTCGAGATATATTGTCTCTAAAGTGAAGTGTTTTGGGTTTAAATTCAGAAGAAAAATTTGATGATAAATTCTTATGTAACACGACGATACAAATCGAAAATAAAGAATAAAATATTTTGATATCTCACTTAGTTCGCGAGATTTACTGTCTCCAAATTGGGGTTGTTAGGTTATGATGCGGACTGGACCAAAAAATAATTTTTCTGCACTTTTACTCATCCTTGTGATTAGGTTGAAACGCGCCCTGGACCAGAATAAAAACGTCACCAAAGACACAAGGAACTATATCTGTAACTAATTTTTGATAGTTGATATCTAGAGAACTAAGGAAGATATAAAAAAAAAATTACTCTTGACTTTCGATTAGTTTCGTCAATTTACATGAGAATCAATCATCAAATAGCATCGCCATGGCCATAATAGTGCTGCCCACCTCAACAAGGCTATTTTGACAATATTAAAAAAAAATTTATAAATGTAATTCATTCTCGTAGATTAATGCTTCAGGAAGGTAATTTTTTCAATTTTGAAAAGAAAAGTGGATTATTTTTAATAAAAAGCGAAATAAAAATTATACTTTTCTTACCTCTGGTCACGTGACAGAAAACGCTCTAGGATTGGTGGTCGCTTGAATGACGTCACACGTCTGTAAACGCTGCGGTTGGGAATGGAGCGTTTCCTATTATCCAAGTTTCAACTTATCGTTTGTTGCTGGTCATTTCTTGTTATTAATGAAATTTTATATTGAATACAAAATATATATAAACACCTGACTTTTATTCTGCAGATCTTAAAAATGTAACAGCTTCAATTTGAGACTCATTTAAATTGAAAGTTCGAGATTGATTGTTTTGCGTTAGCAAACCATACGCCGAAAGATTCTGTACGCGAAATTTGTGCAGTCATCCTGAAAATAAAGAAAAGTTATATGGGTGTCGCAAATACGCGCAAACAAATGAAGGTATTTCTTGTAGCTAATAAGCAGCTCTTTCAAATAAATGTAATGAGAGATCGGTATAATGTGGTATAATGAATTCAACATGAAATTGGCTCAGTAGTTTTTTTTTAAATTAAAAATAATCTCTCTCTGTTTTAATGATGCTAATGTATCACGGAAAAATCATGCGTAAACTTACCTTGAGGCTCGCCAAAAGCAATAGCAACACACAAATCACTACTAACACGCAGAAACAAAGCGTAATCATCGACCGAGCTCAGTGGAATGGCGCGGCCGACTGGAGCGCTTGATCGGTGGATCACAGGTAGCCCATTGTTCAAACTATTTTTTCTATTGTTAGGCGTGAATTCATGGAAAATAGATCTTTGTTCCGAGTAATATGGTTTATCTACTTTGAATATAAATAACTACACTCCTGGAAATTGAAATAAGAACACCGTGAATTCATTGTCCCAGGAATGGGAAACTTTATATACACATTCCTGGGGTCAGATACAACACATGATCACACAGACAGAACCATAGGCACATAGACACAGGCAACAGAGCATGCACAATGTCGGCACTAGTACCGTGTATATCCTCCTTTCGCAGCAATGCAGGCTGCAATACTCCCATGGAGACGATCATAGAGGTGCTGGATGTAGTCCTGTGGAACGGCATGCCAAGCCATTTCCACCTGGCGCCTCAGCTGGACCAGCGTTCGTGCTGGACGTGCAGACCGCGTGAGACGACGTTTCATCCAGTCCCAAACATGCTTAATGGGGGACAGATCCGGAGATCTCGCTGGCCAGGGTAGTTGACTCACACCTTCTAGAGCACGTTGGGTGGCATGGGATACATGTGGACGTGCATTGTCCTGTTGGAACAGCATGTTCCCTTGCCGGTCTAGGAATGGTAGAACGATGGGTTCGATGACGGTTTGAATGTACCGTGCACTGTTCAGTGTCCCCTCGACGATCACCAGAGGTGTACGGCCAGTGTAGGAGATCGCTCCCCACACCATGATGCCGGGTGTTGGCCCTGTGTGCCTCGGTCGTATGCAGTCCTGATTGTGGCGCTCACCTGCACGGCGCCAAACACGCATACGACAATTATTGGCACCAAGGCAGAAGCGACTCTCATCACTGAAGACGACACGTCTCCATTCGTCCCTCCATACACGCCTGTCGCGACACCACTGGAGGCGGGCTGCACGATGTTGGGGCGTGAGCGGAAGACGACCTAACGGTGCGCGGGACCGTAGCCCAGCTTCATGGAGACGGTTGCGAATGGTCCTCTCTGATACCCCAGGAGCAACAGTGTCCCTAATTTGCCGGGAAGTGGCAGTGCGGTCCCCTACGGCACTGCGTAGGATGCGACGGTCTTGGCGTGCGTCCATGCGTCGCTGCTGTCCGGACCCAGGTCGACGGGCACGTGCACCTTCCGCCGACCACGGGCGACAACATCGATGTACTGTGGAGACCTCGCGCCCCACATGTTGAGCAATTCGGCGGTACGTTCACCCGGCCTCCCGCATGCCCACTATACGCCCTCGCTCAAAGTCCGTCAACTGCACATACGGTTCACTTACACGCTGTCGCGGCATGATACCAGTGTTAAAGACTGAGATGGAGCTCCGTATGCCACGGCAAACTGGCTGACACTGACTGCCGCGGTGCCCAACCGCTGCGCAGCTAGCGCCCTTCGACGGCCAACACTGCTGTTCCTGGTGTGTCCGCTGTGCCGTGCGTTTGATCATTGCTTGTACAGCCCTCTCGTAGTGTCCGAAGCAAGTATGGTGGGTCTTACACACCGGCGTCAATGTGTTCTTATTTCAATTTCCAGGAGTGTATTTTGCCTGCGTAGACTATTATCAAAACTGACTTTTGTCCCTCTAGATTTAGAAAATATCACACTATGCGTCGTCCTCCCGGATGCGAGGCCAGAGCGTTGACCGCTCACTTACCACGCTCGGAATAAATGGATGTTGTGGGCCATTTTTTTAAATTGTAGATTAAAGATTATAGATAAATGATATTTTTTGTCAGTAAAACTGAATTTGTTTGTTTATTCATTTCACTTCATCTCACACGAAGAAACTGTGAAGTGTTTCCTATCAACATAAAGAGAAACAATTAAGTAGTAGTGTCCGGATAGCTGCGTGATTGAAGAGTGGTATTTAAATTCAGAACGTCCTACGTTCGAACCTTGGTAGGGATAATATTTTTTGGCGTGCATTTTTTCCGTTTTTGTTTGCTGTTTTTTGCACTAGCATGTTTTTATTCAAAGAATTCATAATAGTTGCGAATAGTTTGAAACAAATTGCTACCATACATGAAAACTTTTAATTTTTAAACTTACCAGAGAGAGAATATCATGCAAAAAATACAGGTGCATGGCGGTGGATAGTGGAATTTATTGTAGAAGTGATATCACTTGTAGAAATTTCATGCTAATCTTGCAACAGTTCTGGAACGCTTTGCGTCCTTTTCGTTGGAATTGTTACGCGACGATACAACTGCAGGTCACCTTCCTTACATAAATGCGTCTATTAGGCGGTATTTGCTGTTATGCGCAAGTAATTTTCATTTTTTTAAAAACTGTTTTTCGGTGTGCAAGTAACGTCCAATTTACTTTTTGAAATCTTCTTTGGTTGTTTCAAATGGTAGTAATTCGCTCGTTATCCAAAAAGTTGTGAAGCCTTCAGAAAAAAAGAAAAGAATAATTAAATTGATGTTTTGGTGGATTTTCGGGAAAAAATGATTATGCGATTCATTAACAGCAACTAGTATCCAAAGAAAATGACAAAAGAAAACAAATTGAACACATACCAAAGCGAGGATCGAACCTTAGGACCCTAACCCCAATAATTCTCGCCTTAAACAATGTATTACATTTAACTATACGAAATTGCGGTGTAAATGAGCTTCACAGAAAATCGTAAGTGACATTGACGCAATATCAAATTGAAGTTATTATATTTTTAAGCTCCACAGAATAAAGCTCAGTGGTTGTTTCTATAGCTAGCCCCACAAATAAGCCGTCTATTTTCAATATTTTTCCGTTGTAGGCTTTTACAAATTGTTTTCGATTTTATATTCAAAACAAACTTTCATTAATAACAAGAAATAACCAGCAACAAACAATAAAAATGGTTGAAAACTTGGGTAATAGGAAACGCTCCATTCGCAGTGGCAGCGTTTACAGACGTGACGTCACGACTGTCGTTGCACGCGCCTGGCAGCAAAGGAGCGTTTTGGCGGGCTTTTAAATTATTTAAATTTTAACTTTGAATTTTACGCAAAATAATGCACTTTCGTCAAAAAAATCTCTTCACTCGGTGAATAAGGTGTACCAATAAAAAATTTAAAACCATTTTCAAGAAGTAGTCAAATACCCAGTTCAGTTTAAACTACAGTTGTAGCTACAACAACATTGGCAATATCAGGATCCCAAGTTCATGAAGCATAAATTATCACAACTAATTTTAACGTATACCTTAAGCAATGTTTAGAATGTTTAAAAAATGAACTCTTCAATAGACCTAATAGTTTTTTAGCTTATTTAGAAGATATTGTACTGTTAGTGGCCTATATTTTTTGCTAGCAAAATCAGTGCATTCATAAGTCAGAAGCTAACAAGTAATAATAAATAAATTGTTTGTTCTATTCCGGTACACACCGCATTTCAACCTACCAACATTTCCATTCATATTGCCGCTACAAAATCAAACTATGTAGACACACCTAAACACATGAAATGCATCGCCAACTATATTTCGGGCAACAACGTTTGTTTCATCACGTTTAGTAGTTCGCACAGCACAAAATATCACAATTAATTTCATCGTACACTTTCAGTGTAAACTGAAACTGGTGTAAAGCTTGCAGAATACCATATTCACTGTGCCGCGAAGTAAACTTGACCCGCTGAAATTAAACTTTCAACACTTGCCTACAATAAGGCTAGCTTTTCAGGTGCAAAGTAGTAACATATGCTAATTGTCTACACTACACCAATAAAAATTTGAGAACGATATCATCCTATTGAGAGCAATGAATAAATTTATTGCGATAGGTCCTAATGTTGCAGTTACCTATCAGATACTTCAAAAACAATCATTACAATGTGACTTACTTATGAAACGTTATTCCAGGTTGTTGCCCATCTTGTCTGTTTGTGGAACTGTGTGCAACACAACTTGGCATTATAGAAAACTTTAGAATATTAGAAAATGAAATATTCTCAGCAACAGACACAGTGCAAACAGCCCAATATTTTGGGGTGATTGCTATGGCCGCCGCGCATGCGCAGTAGGAGACGAGTTTTTATGTGAGGTTTCACTGATTTAGCGTTATTTCGTCTCCATATATTCCTTCCTCCATGGTTGGCTCAGTGACCAACTGCTCAGGATGATTATCTGAGAACAGGTCGAGAACACGGAGGTGGTCCATGGTCGAGAATGACTTCAGAAACTGTTTTGTCGCTGCCACCAGTAAAATGAACGTAACTACACCAATCAATAGAATTACCTCCTAGTATTTATTATAACATGGTCCTGAAATCGAAAAGCCATATTATTTACATTATGTCTTAAGCCTTAGGTAGCAGTTATGTCAGCGTCAATGACAAATTCTGTCCTGTTGTGTTGGGTTTTATCCATATGATTTCGCAGACTATATCGACGTCTATTTCATTACATGAGAGATACCTATCACCGTCATGGAATGTATTCTATCCTTATGGAAAACGTTCATGCCATTATTAAAAATTTCTGCGGAATTTATACTTGTTTTAAGGCAACTTTCTGTACCGATTCAGGGCCGGCGCTAGGAATTTCGGGCTCGGGGTAAAGTGGGCGACCTTTTTTTTTTAGCTCTACAAACTGGCCGGGTGACAATGGGCGGATTCTTGGCTTCATGGCCTGAAGGGCCCCTACAATCGGTGATCGGGGCCCCTCATCTGCCGGCGAGCCCGGTACTTTTGACCCGCTAACCCACCCTCCCCCCCTAACGCCGGCCTTGTACCGATTTATATGTCCCCTTTCGCACTACTAATAATGCTTTATATTCCAAGTTTGTTTTGTAACAACACTTCTACAATTAATTACGAGAACCTTAAACTTTCGAGATTATAAGCTATTACTACCTTACGAAGCTGAGTTTATGTTGCTTGCCCATAACTGTATTTCAAGTCCACCCTAAGCCTAAAAAACCTCCCAGTGCCCTCCACGCGGTCCCTGCCACACTTGCAGCCGATTCACGTGTCTAGTACACACCTGACCCCTTCAAAGAAGGCCTACACGACTAAACCCTATAGCGAAGATCGAAGTATCTGCAGCCAAGATCATCACAGAATCGACGTAGCCTCTGATCCAGCCCATTAATATGGCCCTGAATCAGAGATCCACAATCAATTGTGTCGACAATGCTGCAAGCAGTTAGCTCAGCTGATATCGTGCGGCCACAGATCACACTGTTCACCCTTTCAGCCGGCCGCCGGAAGGAAGAGAGGATAACTTGCAACACAGGGTGGCAAGCATCATTGGTGCTGATATGCACCACAATCTACGTTTTACTGAACTCCGTGCGCTCAGTGGAATTCGTAATGACCTCTTCCACATCTTGTATAATGTCACCCGGAGTACACACTGAATGGACAAACAACTCACAGGTTTCGTTAGGTAATCAACAAATCACCTAAGGGTGAAGCTCCCAACCAACAGAATCTCCTTCTGTGATTGCTGAGACATAGGAGGCTGGGAGAACACCATCACATGACGATTGTGGGACTGAGTCAATATCTGACAATACATCAGATCGGTTGTACAGTGGTACAAGCTCATATTCCTGCCCTGCATTCGGCTTCGCCATCCAGAAACCATACGCCAGTCACCAGCAAGCAACCGTTGCATATATCCATCCTCCCAGCCTGGCCTGGAGATGCAGTTGTTGACAGAGAAGAAACTGTGATAGGCCTAGTTGTATCAAGGTCACCCATATCACATAGGCTGCAAAATCTTATGGCAGCTTAGATCTGTGTTACTACACTTAACAAAGCTGCAAGTTGGGTGTGCAGATCAGTCACCCCAATGCCCGTCCGCACACAGCAACCACAGATTTTCACTAGAACATTAGCTTTCAACCTGTAAAAACCCCATCCAAATAGGTTCAGTAGATTTCACATGATCCAAAACAAACATAGACAAACCGCTACACATTTATAGATACTGAAGTGCCAAAAGACATATTGTGTGACAATCCCTTTTGACAAGCGAAGTGCAGCAATCCAGCATGGCATTGACTCAACAAGTCGTAGGAAGTCTCCTGAAGAAATGTTCAGCCTTGCTGCCTCTACATCCATCCATAACTGCGAAAGTTGTGACAGCGCAGGATGTTATGCATGAACTGACCTTCCGAACATGTACCAGGTATGTTCGACTGCATTCATGTCTGGCAACCTAGGTGGCCAGATCATTCGCTAAAACTGTTCACAATTTTCCTCATACCAGATGTTAATGACATTATCCAATGATATAGTGCACTGTTGACCTGGAAAAGTCCATCCTTGTTTGGTAGCATGAATGGTTACCAATGGTCTCCAAATGGCTGAAAACAACCTTTACCAATCAATGGTCAGTTCAGTTTAACTAGAAGTACCAGTCCATGCCGTGTATACACAAGATGCAGCTATAACCAGCTTGCACAATGCTCTCCCTGAGAAAAACCTTGGCCCATGGGATCTGCAACATTCAAACTGAATCATCAGCTCTTACTTACCACATTGAATCATGACTAATCTGACAACTCATCCTTTTTCTAATCATCTAGGGCTCAAATGATAAATTCATGAGCCGAGGAGAGGCACTGCTGGTGATACGTTTTGTTTGTAGAGGCACTAGTGTTTGTCTTCTGTTGCCATATATCATAAACATCAAATTTCTTTGCAGTCTGTAATTTATATCAAATTGAGTGTTACTGTAAGGTGTCACCTTACAGAGATAATATGGAGGAAGAAATGTCCATGTTTCTTATTTTCTACAATTAGAAGGTGATGAGTTTGGAGAGTTTTTTAAGAAGAAAGCATAATAAACAAAGATATTATCAGAGTTATAGTAAACAAATAAACAAGAAGTTAATAGCAGAAAAGAAGCAAAATAAGAATGTGTTCATGAATATTTTTATAGTCAAAGAGGGGACATCAACAGATGCAGTTAAAATGATGATGAAGAAAATATACCAAGGATATTGAAAAGGTAAAAATATTAAACAGCTGGTTTGGTGAAATGTATTCTGACATAGCTATCGTTGGCAAAATATCAGATCAGGAAAGAGGAAACTTAAATTAGAAATAGATTCTGTAGAAATTATGAGGGAGGCAGGTTAAAAAAGTAAAGGTATTATTAGTATGAACAAGTTAAAGATAGGTGGAAAGAGCAGTTTCAGTAGATTTATTATTTCTGAACTCATGTTGAGATCTGAAAATAATTTATTATTGTCTAAAAAGTTGACTAGTCTTTTGTGAAATAGCTTTTCTAAGATTTTAGAAAAACATGAGAGGACTGACACTGGACGGTAATTTGACACCTTATCTTTTTCCCCTTTTTTGAATAGGGTTTTTACTTTAGCTGTTTTAAGCCTATCTGGAAATATTCCACTAGAAAATGAGCTATATATGAGAGAGAGGGCAAGCTATTAATTCAGCACATTTTTAAAATAGAAAGTCTGGTACATCATCAATTCCAGATGAAAATTTAGGTTTCAACTCACCAATAATTTTTAATACTTCTTCTTCATTTGTTAACTGAATAAAAAGAGTTTTACTATTATTTTGGCTGACATTAGTTTGAATGTTGATGTTGGACTTGTCAATATTTTTCTTAATCAGATCTTCAGCAATATTTGAGAAATATGTATTAAACATTTTAGATATCTTTTAAGGATCTTGCAGTTGAATGTTATGGCTATCTACCTGTCTCGCTCCTACTTCATTCTTAACTATCTTCCTCATGGCTTTTATTTTATTGGTAGCTGAGGAAATATATCTATCATTTTCATTTTTTTTTTTGCTTGTCTTACTACCCTGTTAAGAACTTATTTGTATTTTTTGTAATATTTATCAAATTCTGGTGTTGTTTCCTGTGTTTTAGAAGTTGCATGTAACAATTGTTTCTTTTTTTATTGATACTAGAATACCAGAGATAACCCAGCCTTTTTCATAATTTATTTTACTTTGTTTTCTTGACTTTAGTACATAGTACAAAAATGTACTTATAAATGAGTCATATTTATCATTTATTTCTGCAATTATATACTTCTTCCCACGTTTCATTTCTTAATAAATTATTGAATTGGTTGGACTGTTGATCCTTAAAGCTACGCGATTTTATATTTGCCTGTGTATTAATATTAGATTCTAACTTATTGTTAAAATTTGTGCTAAATGGTCAGAATAACCTGTGCCAGAATTCATAGAGTCATCTCTGTAATTAGTGCTATTTAGAAAAAATTTGTCAATTGTTGTTGAAGAATTTTTTGTAATGTGTGTAGGTGTTTCTATCAGCCCTTTTAGATTGAATGATGCAAGGCTCAGAGTATCGTCTGTCAACTTTGAATCCTTAGAAAAATCTATGTCAAAATCACCACATATAATTGCCATTTTATTTACTAATGGTAATGTTTTTATGGCTTTCTCAATATGTTACTGTCTCCATTTGGAGATCTGTATATACAAATTATTATAATTTTATTTTTAGGAATGTGTATTCCTGATATTTTGAAATGCTTTTCTATAGAATATTTTTGGATTGAATTTATTTCTTTATAATCAATGTCATTACTGATAAATACACAATTTCCTCCTTGTTAGGATTCACTTCTGCAAAAATGTGTAGCTAATGTTAAGTTTGGGAAGTTTGTAACATTTAGTTGTGAAGTATCGAGCCAATGTTCTGTAAAGCATACAACTGCCACCTCTTTAAGCTGTGTTGAGAGAAGTAATTCAATTTCATTTTTGTTATTTTTAAGGGATAGCACATTATGATGGTAAATTATAAAGTTTGAACTTACTTTTACAGTACGTACATTTGCTCAACCACTTACCTCTTTATCGGTGGCCCCTATTTTATAGACTTTACTTGTCTTGACCCTTCCCTCCTTGTTTTGTTTTCAAAATTTGCACCGTGATGATTTTGTCCAATGCACTTCAGCACTTTTTGCATAATCTGCCACACAGTATTAAAATTTAAGTTCTCATTTTGTTTATAGAAGGATATGTTTTCTGGCTCGTTACATCCTGTTGTGTGGCTGCTCATGGTACTATGTTGCATATTGTGGGATGATGTCATATGTGTGTTATTTTCTTCTGTGGCCACCAAAATTCCACACTCTCTCTGGCAGGTTGTTTTCTTCCTATGATGTCAATTTCACTTTTAGTAGCAGTCAGGGGCGGCCCTAGGGCGGTGCGACCGCACCGGGCGCCGTCATATGGGGGGCGCCGAAAATGCAGCGAGAGATCCTCTGCGCAAAAAATTAAAAATAAATTATATAATATCCCAGCTTGCTGTTCAAATATTTTTTAAATACTCAAATCATCCAGGAGAGTTTATAATCGTAAGAGCTTCCGTTTAATGTATAGTCCGAGTCAGCTCAAGTTACTCCATTCAAGAAAACCACAACTCGTCCACAATTAGCACTCTTCGGGGTCGCGCAGCGATTCTCGTATCTGTTTCCTATCTTTTCGGCTGTAGTCTTGCAGTTCATGCACCAGTGGCGGATCTACGAATTTTTCGAGCCAGGGCAAAGAACTGCGACTGCCGCCCGTTGAAATATGAATTTATGAATTTGCTGCTTGCAGCAGTTTAAAGCGGCTCTTTGATTTTCCGCCCCAGAAGGTTGCCACTTAGGGCAGAAGAGCTAAGAAAGGTCACCATCCCACGAATTTGTCATTTATCACCCCTTTAAACATGATTTTGACGCCTGGGGTAAGCGCCCCGGTTTGCCTCCCTCCAGATCCGCCACAGTCATTTGTATGTGCGTGCATGTGCATGAGGCGAGATACTGCCCACTTATCTATTTCTACAATGTTATACCTTAGGTGATTGCAATTGATGCTTTTAGCTTAAATATTTACAAAATGTAATGTATCTTTTACAGAAACGTCGCTACAACTTTTTTTTTTTTTTTTTAAATCCCAAGGCGAAACTGAGAAGGCTTCAAAATTACTTGCAAAATGTATTAGATTTGAGATGTCATCTGAATCGTCGTCATCAGAACTAGTTCAACACCTGACGGAAGAAAACTTATTTTATAGAAGTTCTTCAGACGAGGGTCATGATGATAAGGAGTAGCATGTACGAGAAGATTTTGCTGTGGCTGCAACGTCGTCTACATTTCAAAATGGGGTATACGATCCATACCACCACCGTCGCCTTTTCAAATTACCACCAATTATGATCATATTTGAAACTGGTCGCTCATTGACTCTGCAGTCAGGGATGAAATAATTATTCGTGCAACGAAAAAATCCAAGAAAAAAATCATGGACGTCATTTTTCAAATATATGTTTTCAAAGAGTAATGTCAAATGAAGAAACTTATAAAAGAAGACGGCTTGTTTACTCGAAATCTGCATATATATTGCTTTTACTCTTGTTTATGCAACAGAAGATCTCACTCTCATTGGGGAATAGAAGAATTTGATGACTTATCAAGGAGTCTAAAATCTCACGAAACCTCCTCAAATCGCCAGCAAACCATGCTGAGTTGGATAGAAGCGTTGATTCGACTAAAAGAACTTTAGTGTAATAGACAAGCATTTGTAAATACATATTGAAGACGAAAAATCATGGTTGGCTGCTATCCTCGAATGAGTGATGTGAAAAATATTCTTTTTCTTGTTCAGCGAAAGCTTTTGATCTGAAACACCAAATACTTCTAATAATGGTAACTAACTGAATATATTCCAACTGCTAGGAAATATGACACTGTGCTAGAGCATCTCCGCCGTGTTGCTAATAGGGAGACTAATGTCTATTATTTTGGAAAATGTGTTCAAAACATATGAAGCTCTTAATAACATTTTGTTTATGGTTAAGTCATCTAAATACTTTTCCATCATACTGGAGTGAACTCCTTTTGTCAGTCACGTCGAACAATTATCTTTAACATTGCTTTTACTGACACTAATGAAGAAGAAGTGCGTGAGTGTTTCATGCGTTATAAGCCGGTAAGTGACTCTTCGAATCCGGGAGCTGGCCTGTATATTAATGATACTTTACAAAAGTTTGATTTGGGTATGAACGATTGCGAGGCCAAAGATATGACAGTGGATCCAATATGAAAGAAGGATACAAAGGTGTCCAAAGCAGAATTTTGAACCAATATCTTCCCAAACATTTTTGAATCCATTTAGCTGTCATTAAATTTGGTAATAGCAGGTGACGCCAAAACATCAATTAGACCGATTTCCTTGTCCGGATTTATTTAAAGAATATTTTTTGATTCTTTCGATCAACAAAGCGATGGGAATTGGTAGTCAAGAACTTAGAAGCACCATCGCCAAAAATAAAAAAAAAAATAAATAAAAATGCGAAAAATGCGAAAATCGTTCAGAGAATGGAATTTTATCCACGCTGCAGTTCGTTAACAATATTCTTCAGTTCGTGACGCCCTTCTGGAAACGAATTTTTCACTTGCAGCAAGAGGCCTTGTCCCTGAGCCAGATCAAGGAGCAATTTGAGTTCATAGTTACAATGGTGACTTGGTATAATATATTGTTTCAAGTAAATATTGTAAGGGAGGCTATTCAGGATGAAAGTAGATTCATGAAACGCTTCACAATTGCTTAGGAAAGTGCTCGGAATTTGAGAGAGAGTACCAAGGATATTCGTCTGCTCTGATAACAACTACAGAAATTGGATCGCAGACTTGAATGTGTCCTTTTATTAAGCCAGTCATATCACAAAGAAAAACATGAGATATTTTGAGTACGAGGCTATAGATGAGATAGCAACAGATCCCGAATAATTTTTTACAATCAACGTGTTTTAGCATAATCGGAATAAATGAGAACGCGTCAGTCACTCAATTTCCACCAGTATCTAAATTTAATCATATAGTGTCGTTCTTACACATTATCAAAACGATTCCTGAATTGTAATTATTGGAATAATCCGGTGCAGATTTAGAAATGAGTTTAACTAATGAAAAAAGTATGACATATCGGGTTGTGAATTAGCTGAGGAACTTTCTAACTGAAACTTCTCATTCATACCATTGCTATCCTATACTAATCTTTCTGATGTTTGAGTTACTGTTTTCTGAATTCGGCTCAACTGGAATTCATAACGCATTCATATACGAATCCCACGGAAACAACTTTTTCGATCTGGATAAAAGTCGATATCCAATACATTACTCCAAATTTTATCCTTATCTATCCAGCTGTTTCGACGTGAAACACTAGCAAATATGCAAGAAAACAAACTTTTATATTTATAATTTTAGTAGGGTGTAAAAAATGTATTTTATCTTCAGTCTGTCTGTATGAACACCTTAATCGCGAATAACCGATTACAAATTTGAGGCGCCACAATGAGATTTCGCACCACCTGAAAAACTTGCTAGGGCCGCCTCTGGTAGCAGTTAGATGATTTTTAATAGACAGATCTTCAGAGTCAGTCATTTCCTGTTTGGATTCTGCTGTTGCTACTACCACTGTTGTAATAGATGATTCTGTATTGTCCAGAACAAAATTCTTATGTTTATCGTACAGGATTGGTACCGGAAGTTTACACATTACTGGTTGTTCTTTCATTGCGAATTTTGAGTGTTTTACACTTTTTTTATTGGTTTCAATATGATACAATATCATTTCAGCCAATGCTACTTTCTCTTTATAGTTTCTGTGCATTCAACGTCTTATAAATTCTTCTCTGGGGCCGTCCACTCTCACATATTCAACATTTTGGAAAGCTTTACCGATATTTTGAAACTTCCGATTTTCAGCGTCGATGTCTTTATTTACACATGACGATGGTATTAGATCATGCCTGTGTGGAATACTGACTACATACACATTTATATTGTTCATTTTTCTTAATATTTCTACTAACGATCTTGTTGCTGATTTAGCCTCATTATTGTAGACATTGTTATCACCACCTATAATTACACAACTGTCTCCGGTGTTTAACTCATACATTTTTTTGAAGTTTTTTTACAATTTCACTCAAGAGAGCACCAGATTTAACAACGCCACTAACACTGAAATTTTGTTCCTTTTTTGTAATAATCTCTGCTAGGCCTGTTCCGTGGCTAGAACCAAGTAAATAAATACCAGTTATCTTCTTCTGTTCATGGTTCATGCATTTCTGGGGGCTTTAATGACCTGGTAGAAGTCTTGGATGATTTCTTTTTATCACAGGTTCTTCCTAAAACAAACCCAGTCATCTTCGTTGCAGATGAAAGCACTGTAAATCTATTCCTTGTATCAACTTAACTGTACTTTTTAACATTCTTAACATGCGCAAACTTTTCAGGCCTTGTAAAGTTATTTTCTTCACTTGAATTTGCATTTTCAATTACCATTTTCAGATTTTCCACATGATGAATTAGTATACTTGCCTGTAAATGTCCTTTCTTAATGCTTCAATAACAGACTCTTCCTTCTTTTCCATAGCTTCCATGACAAGATTTACAACTGCACTCACATTTCGCACTTACTGTATCCACATTGTTTATGCAACCCATATGAATCCATTTCTGAATAACAGAACAAGCCTGATTCCTTTTTTCACCAGCACCAGGTATCCATTGAAGTGTCACAGAAACTAAGAATAAATTGCAGTTTAGCTTTCTTGGACTATTGTTAACTACAACTGTAGTAGTACATTAATGCGCAGTAGGAGATATATCTGAGGGAATATCAGTTATTGCAGTTTGCATTGAAGCCTGAAGTGAATCTGATATCCCACATTACCATTTTTATGGATGGCAACAATACTGCAGGTTACAAGAGATTAATGTCACATTTTAAAAAGTTGGTATATGAGTAGAAGAGAGACACTTTGAAATAACAAGGAGGATAATAATTATTTTGGTGCAAGTGGGGGGATACTACTTTAGGGGTTTTTCTACAAAGACTATATTCAGCTTATTATGTGCCTAATGTGTGATGTGAGAAAAAAAATCATTTTAACTCTTTCCTAACCAACCTCTGAATTTTGTTTCCAAATTTTACAGGTAAAGGAGAGAACATTTGGGATCATTTGACACACACAAACCCACAAATGATTGTAGACGGCAGTAATGGTGATGTAGCTTGTGATTCCTATCATCGTTATAAAGAAGATGTGAAAGCTGCCAAAGATATGTGTGTGAGTTGATTCTTAATTATTTTAAAGTTCAGAATGCTATGCTGATGTTGCACACAGTACACCACACTTTATTATTGCACTTTCAAGTGGGAATGCAAAAGTTCTTAAGTGGTTCTTACTTTATTTTTTCTTTCTCTTTGCCATCCTGTATATATGTGAAGCTTTCTTTCTCCTTAATATTGGTAATTGCCTCTGGTATATAGTTTGAGTGTTCTGTGGAAAATTAATTTAGTCTATTGATTTTTTGGAATACATTTTTACAAATAACAATGATTAAACATTTACAACAGACTTCCCATTAATCTAAAATGATTTTCTTATGTTATTAATCATCTACCTTTTTATCAAAACAATATTATTATATTGCAGGTTGACTTCTATCGTTTTTCCATAAGCTGGGCACGTATATTGCCTAATGGAGTGATGAGTACAGTTAATGAAACGGGAATGAATTATTACAAAAAACTGATTGTTGAACTCTTAGAGAATGGAATACAACCTGTGGTAAGTCAGAACAAGCATGACTAAGTTAAAAGTATAGGTTATTAACATTATGCAATGAACATAAAGAAAGAATAACTGTGATTCCAGGCTACCATGCATCACTGGGACCTGCCTCAGCCTCTACAAGAAATGGGAGGTTGGATGAATCCCTTGATGGCAGATTTCTTTGAAGATTATGCAAGAATTTTATTTGAACATTTGGGTGATATGGTGAGTGAATAGTTTAACTCCCTTCATGAAAAAATAAATTAAAACAATTTTTCAATGAGCCTTTTTAAAAAATAGAGCTTGTCATTAAACTTTTCTCAAAATTCTATAAATCTTTTACTGCAGTTATTATTTTAATTGAAATCTTTCCTGTTGGATGACAGGCCTAACTTAAAAGTACAAAGAAATCAGAAATCATGACTCATGTGTTATGGAGCTGTCAAGTTAATACTTCCATATTTCTTCTGATGGTTCTGATAAGTAATATGGAAAAAGAATGTACATGGCATGAGTTCATTATTATTCTTACTGAACCATGAACATAGGTTACAAATAAAATTATGCAATTTTTCACAGGTAAATTTACTGGAAACATAGTTGCTGCAAATTAATGATTTATAAATACAGTGCATTAGAAAAGACAGTAATGAAAAACACTCTAGAGCTACTTTGCTGTTATTAAAATAATATGTAAGGGACAAAACCTATACCGGGGTTATGATATAGTTTATCACGTTATCTCCAATCGTGTAGTATGTAGCCACTGGATTATCAATTGCTTGAACTTACTTCTGCCGCCGCCACCTGGCTTGAGTTAAACCCCAAGCAAGGGAAGGTTAGGTTAACATCATAATGAAAGTCACTACAATTGTTTCAAAGTCAAAACTCACTATATTCTGGAATAAATTTACAAGTTCATAGCAACTGAAGGCAATTGGATATTCTTTACCAAGTTTTTAGACTACAAGTAATGAAAAGCGACCAGACCAGACTAAACACCGTTTTGAAAAGATGAATGTCACATGTTAGTTACGTAAATTCACTTGAGATCCCAAAAATTCTATCATGGCGGAATCGCCCACATGGTTACTACACTCTACTCCCTGCAGAGAGCGCAACCCGTGACACAGACCTACGACCTTCAAGCACTGAGCGACCACCAGCAAAAAGGGGATGCAAGCCTGCATTGCCCTTACTTATAGGCTCAGAATCCCTCGGGGGGTCCAAAGTTCAACTACGCGAAATAGTTCTTCAATCTTAGCTCCTACAGCTTCTAACACTCTGAAACTTCACCAGTAGATAGATTTAAAGGTAAATAACAATTTCAATCTTTATAAATTTTCCTGTAGCTATGACGGATGTGTCGTAAAAAGTGATTTTGTGAAGTGATGCAATCTGTTAATAATTTTTAGCAGTTTAGGTGCTAAAAGGTTCAAATAAAGTTTTTATAGCTTCTAATAAAATTAGCTTTCATTTAATACCAAATATGACCATTTTATTCATCTGTAGCCAAAAACGATAAATGATGTAATATCAGAATTTTCGAGTGCGGTAATACTAAGCTGATTACTTTAAGACATATTTTAATTGATTCTACAGATCCTAAAATGCATCTATCTCGTCTTTGAAGTCTTTAGCTGCTTTCCCTGCTTTATAATTAATTTTTGAAAATAACTTACTACCGGGACTCCCAATAACATCGCAGCCATATACAAAATATCACTAGTTTCTGTAATTATAATTAGGATACTACATGTTTTTCAAAAAGGTTTACCAGATATGGTGTAGAATTCACTGTTTCACATTCTGAACATCAGTTCTCCCGCTGAATTTACTTGACTGGCTTGGGATAATTAAAAGTTTCTACTAGCACAAAACGGACTTTGACGTATTTTATTCAAAACAACATTTTAACTTTAGGTATGTTGTGTTCGAGAACGTTAAGCTTGTCTCATGCTATCAGCTGACTTCTAATATCGCTTCTATCATATGGTTTCATGAATTTTATAGTATATATTTACTTGATAAATTACCATACCGACTTTAATGACTTTAAACTCTCTATTATGGTTTCATTTTAACCAAATTTATTAACTTTAGATTATTTACTCTTATGAAGAACTCACAGAGTGTAGAAAAGTGTTGAATTACAGTGAAATTGCATCATAACAAAATATTTCTTCTACTGTGATGGATCATATCCTGCTACAGCTTTTAGGTATCTTTAGAACATGATTTTTACTATTTAAAGTTGATTTATTGTCTCTATTTACTATTTAGTTTGCTTAGTGACTTTGCATAAATGGCTCTAAGGCTGCGGTATCGTGTCTTTCATCTATGCCCGTTCCACTGTAAACAAACTTAGTTGTTGGAATTTGCAAAATTCTGAGGTAGCATACAAATAATGATATAGTTGAAGTGATACAATGTAATTTTGTATTATTTTGATAAGCAACTATTGAGGAACAAATACAAATTGTTGACAGTAGAAATTCTCATTTTTCAAGCTGTGTAAAAGTTGAAATGTCCTGCGACGTTTCAGAAGCTGGCACCACTGCCTTTCTCAATCCCAACTTAACGTCACTGAAGTCTGCCGCATGGTAGACTTTTGTATAGGGCTACCAGCCAGGAGCGGAAGGGGGGGGGGTGTCTACTTGGGCCCTGCTCCCATGGTGAATTCATGCTCAGTTCGTTTCTATGCCCTAGTATGACACGATCCTGTGCGGCTTGCAATAATCCAATTATTAGTTTCCATGTTTGGCTTAAATTGAGACCCTGGCCATGATTAATAACGTTGTTACGAAGCCTAATCTCAATTGCCTCATTCACAACACTGTCCAGGAAATTATTTGCATAGCAAAAGCGTGTCATTTTGTTGAAGCGTTGCTTGTGGCTGTTGTCAATGGCATGTTTGGCTACCGAAGATTTTTCTTTCTGTCTGAGTTTAAAATATCTGATGTGTTCTTTGCGTCTTTTATTGATCGTCCATACGGTGTGTCCCATATAAGAAGTACCACATTCACAAGGAATTTTGTAGACTTCAGGAGCTCATAGATTGAGACCACACTTTGGAGTTCGTAATAGCTATCCAATATTTGGAGTAGGCCAAAAAAATCGAACGGATGCCCTATTTATTGAGCAGCCTAGCTATTTTTGATGTTACTGTAAGGAAAGAAGGCACATGGCTTGTCGCAAGTTCTGTCATCTGTTTTGGTTTTGTTTCTTCTTCCAATAGTTGCATGTCAGAATTCCTTAGTGCCATAACCATTGGCACAAAACACGCGTTCCAGGTGCTGCACCTCCTCCTGCAAATGTTCCTTGTCGTACACTACGGTTGCCCTACGGACAAGAGTATTCAGAATTCCCAGTTTCTGAGAAGGATGGTGGAAACGTAGCGCATTAAAGTAGCAATCAGTTTTTTCTGTAAACTTTGTGCCCTATCCTTCTGCTGTCTTTGTGGAGATGTTAAAACAATGAGGTTAGAACGCGATGATATTGTGGTCAGCTTGGACTTTACATTGTTGTTTACGTGTCAGCCTTTAAGGGAGACTGTTGAACTCCTTAGTGAACATTTTGATCAGAAACTTGTGGAATTATTTAGAACGCTCCCTCACGTCCACGTACTTCGTGTACTGGGGTGAATACTAGACTACATGCAAACTGTTGGCGTGGCTATAGAGTCCCCGTTATTTCAAACAGTAGCTAACTTCTATATAGAACATATTGAACATGTAGCTCTTGAGACGGCTCCTTTAAATCCAGAATTGTCGATGATACGTTGCGTGTGTGGTCTCATGGAGTGTCGGCCTTAAATGAATTTGTAAACCATCTTATTGGTGTGGTGGATTGGCTGTTTTTTTCTTTTTTTTTCCGCTCTGCCACCCCCGAGGGGAACATCAATATGTCGGTAAACCCTCTATGATACGTGGGCGATAGATTGCATAAATGATACTCCAGCAGGTTATGTACGATTTTTACATTTATTAGCTTAAGTACATAGTAACCATGTAATACCCCCTTTAGCTTTCTCTAATTCTTCGAGCCAGGTCAGTTATTCTTGCGACTAATGCCAGAGACTAACAATTCTACCTTATTTTCCCGTTAGTCTATTCCATCCACAAATAGTTATCGGCGTCTAAGCAGGATCATTCCCACCTGTATCTATGTTCACGTCGTGCTGTACTGTTGGCGAAGACCGCTGCCATCTCCGCCGCGCATTGCAGGCCATCTTCTGCTGCCGCCCTCCCCTCGAGGCTCGATCAGCCCCAGTCTCGTTCCCTGCTGCTCCTTGGCCGCCCAGTTCGACCTCATTCAGTAGCTGGTCCCGGGGTTTTGTTCGCTTCTCCACACCACATTTTTCTAGGAAGGGATGACAGCCATCCAACCAGCTGTCGCCCAGATGCGGTCATCCTGGCTTGATTACTCGTCGATTGCATGCAAAATGCTGACTGCCCTAACCTACTGAACAGGTCGTTCGTCCCGCGCATTCTTTACGGCTCGCCTGCTTACAATATCTGTCCCAACTGACCTAGGTTGCTGTAATACTTTGTCAAATCTTATACATCCCAATAATTCTCTAAAAAACGTTTAGGCCACCGCATTGGGATTGATCCCAATATAAAATTCATGATAGAAATCCAAAGGGATGGAACACCTCCGTTTCTAGATGTGCTAGTGCGACGGAAGCCAAATTGAAGGTTAGGGCACAATGTTTACAGAAAACCTACGCACACTGATTGCTACCTTAATGCTCTACGTTTCCACCATCCTTCTCAGGAACTGAGAACCTGGAACGCGTATTTCGTGCCAATGGTTATGGCACTAAGGAAATCCGACATGTAACCACTGAAAGAAAAAACAAAACAAAACAGATGATAGAGATCGGGACAAGCCACGTGCCTTCTTGTCTTTCTGTGGAGCATTAACATTAAAAATAGCTAGGATGCGGTCAACAAACAGGGCATCCTTTCGATTTTTCGTCCTCCACCAAAAATTGGACAAGACTCTGAAGGATGGTCTCAATCTCTGGTCGCCTGGAGTCTACAATATTCCTTGTGAATGTGGTACCCCTTATATAGTACAAACCTTAAAGATGATCGATGAAAGACGCAAATAACACATAAGATATTTTAAACTCGGACAGAAGGAAAGATTTTCTATAGCCAAACATGCCGCTGACAACGGGCACGCGTTATGCTTCAACAAAACGACACGCTTTTGTTATGCAAATAATTTCTGGGACAGTGTTGTGAAGGAGGCGATTGAGATTAAGTTAGGCTTAGTAATAATGTTATTAATCACCATCAGGACCTCAATTGAAGCCAAACATTGAAACTGGTTATTGGATTATTGCAAGCCGCACCGGATCATGCCATATTAGGGCATAGAAACAACCCGAGCATGACGTCACCAAGTGAGTAGGGCCCAACTAGACCCCCCTCAACGCGCATTCTTTCGGCTGGTAGCCCTATACAATAGACTACCGTGAGGCAGACTTCAGTTATGTTAAGCTGGGCTTGACAATGGAAGCAACGCCAGCTTCCGAAACGTCAACTTTGACTTAGCTGGAAACTTGAGAAGTTTATCTGCAGTACTGCCCGCCGCCGCGAAAATGTACATAGTTATCAAATTGTTAAGAGGTCAGTATCGTGTAGTTGTAGTGCTACAACCACTTACTGCACCTCAACATCTGGAAGATAGCTAGAGTTGAATTTAATGTAGAACAGCGTTGGTTACAGGAAGGGTGGAGACTAACATTTTATTTGATATGATCTGGTGATTCAATTTCCGTCATACTTGTGGGTGTGAGTGAGTGAGGCAGTACTTAATCGCCGGGAAGGGGTGATAGATAGATAAAAGCAAACATTCATTTATTCAGTTTAATATTATTTCCCCAAACATATTATAATCAATATAATAAGACCTTCCTTCTTTTCAAAGGAGAGATATAACATGCCTGGCATTCTTTCGTGACCTATAAACAGCTCAAGTTTATTGATTGCAGTTAAAGTTGAAAACGTAACTTCGTACACAGCAGTGAACATCCTATAGTCTCCACAGATGCAAAAAGTTCATGTGTACCCTTGAAGGACACTCGCTGCCTGTATAAAACTTGCATTTAGTACGAGGGTTGTTTTTTAAGTAAGGGCCGTTCGCGTGTATAGTCCCGTAGTTCGCGCGGACGCCGCAACAATTCACCGCGCCACTTGCCGGCATCCTTCTCGTTCTCACTGATGCCAGTTGCAGCTCTGTAGCTGACGTGTACGCATCGCTGGGCTACTTTATAATGTTTACGATTGTTGAATCGCCCGCCGCGTGTGAGATACGGTCAATGATACGTTTTTTGACCGCGAGAAGCCTATCAGCTGCAGAAATTCATCGTCAGTTAACAGAAGTTTATGGCTTGAATGCAATGAGTGAAGGTAAAGTGCGTCAATGGGTTAGAGAGTTTAAAAATGGCCGTCAAAACGTCCATGACGAAGAACGCTCCGGCCGGCCCTCTGTGATCACTGATGATTTGGTGGCTGCAGTCGAAACAAAGATTCTTGAGGACAGAAGATTCACAATTTCCGCTCTTTCTTTGGAATTTCCACAAGTTTCAAGATCGGTTTTGTACAAAATTGTGTCTGAAAACCTAAAGTTTAAGAAACTGTGTTCTCGGTGGGTACCCACACTCCTCACAGAGGACCAAAAAGGGAAGAGATTTGCCACTTCATTGGACTTTTTGATTCGTTACGAGGAAGAAGGGGATGACATGTTGAGTCAAATTGTCACTGGAGATGAAACATGGGTATCCCATATCACTCCCGAAAGCTTGCGACAATCGATGGAATGGTGACACACAACCTCACCCGTCAAGGTCAAAGCCAAACAGACGCTGTCAAAGCGCAAGATTATGGCAACTGTGTTCTGGGACCGGCGCGGTGTTTTGCTAGTGGACTTTATGCCACGAGGAACGACAATCAACTCAGATGCCTACTGTGCAACTCTAAAGAAGCTCCGCAGAGCAATTCAAAACAAAAGGCGCGGCATGCTGACAAAAGGAGTTTTGCTCCTGCACGATAACGCTAGGCCTCACACCTCTCAAAAGACTCGGGATTTGATTGATTCTTTTGGCTGGGAAGTTTTGGACCATCCAGCATACAGCCCCGACCTTGCTCCTAGCGATTTTCACCTTTACCGGTACCTGAAATACCATCTTGGCGGGCAGCGCTTCAATGACGACGATGAAGTGAAAGCGGCCGTGAACTCTTGGCTGTCGGAGCAGGCGGCCGAATTCTTTGAAGAGGGAATTAAAAACTTAGTTGTACGGTATGACAAGTGCTTAAATAAACAAGGCAACTACGTAGAAAAATAGGTAAAAGTGTGTAGAATCAGAAAATAAAAGTTTTTTTACAAAAGTATTTGTATCTTTAAAAAAAATAAAAACGGTCCTTACTTAAAAAACAACCCTCGTATTTCGTTTTATTCTCGCGATGACTCAAATAAGCTTTGACTACAGTAGCCTCTTTTTAGACCTGAAAAATCAGTTGAAATTGAAAAATATAATTAATTTATTAAATAGAAATTAACAGGTTACAGAAAAAAAGAATAAAATGACTTAAATACCTACCTACTATATTACAAACTAATTAAAAAACCTAAAAATCATAATAAGGATGGTGCCCATGTGGTAAGTAGTGATGTGCCGGATCGTTAAAAATGTATATCCGCGGATACGGATACAGATACGGATCATTAGTGTCTAGATCCGCGAATAGGGATACGGATACGGATCTCAACTTGGACCGACAGTGGAAAAGTCGTCAACTCCGATCTATTATCGACAAACGTCCAGCTTACGCGACGTGTTTTGACCTTGAATTGTGCGTATTTATGTTTATATTTTAGGATGGCATAGGATTGCGTAGATTTATATACGTTTCTTTTTTGGGGGGAAGTTGTAAGTTAAATTAAAATAAAAACAATTTATACAAAAAAAGTTTAGTAGTGTAATATGGAAATATTTTACGATAGTATATGACGAATCTGCTAAATACAAACTCTGTGAAGGAATGTGTTCCCATGAATGTGAAACTTTCTTAAAAAATCAGCTTCATTCGAAACACCCACAAAAATATGAATTATTCTTTAAAGAAGGCTCCACTAAGAAGATTGCCGGCGAACACATTCAGCAGGGAACGTCTTTAAAAACGGTAAAAAGAGAATTTAGAAAAACATTTTTTAACGAATATATAGAAAAAATCAAAATGTGTGATGATAAAAAATAAAAATTATTTAAAACTACTTAACTGCAGAAAGTAAGCTTTATCTGGATTACCTTTTCAACACGTAGAAGATTTTGGATTCCAACGATTGCTGGATAACGTTATTGCAAATTATGTTCTAAAAGGCAGGAAATATTTTACGGAATTTATCTGCAGCGAACTTCAGGATAGAAAATAAAGACGTTTTGAGAGAGTTTCCTTTATATCCTACATGTGGTAGGCTTTTTGGAAAGGTGTTTCATTGATATCAAGAACATTACAAAAGATTTTATAAGGGAAAATATCGTTTTAAAAGCGGAGATACTTGAAGAACGCCAAACGGGAGATCACATATCGGAAATATTTCAAAATATGTTTGAAGGGTGGGGAATCCCAAACAGAATGTGCACTGCATGGTAAGAGATGGAGGATCCAACAAGAAGAGTTCTTGCACTTTATCTGACGTAGATAATATTGATTGTGCAGCACATCAGCTGCACCTGCTTGTTAAAAAAAGCTGTTAACAATAATAGTAAAAAATTTGGAGGTCTATGACACATGACTCGCACATATTTATCATTACCTGTAACAAGCGTTCCAAGTAATCAGTTTTTTAGTGCAGCAGGAATAATTTATGATGCTCATCGTAATAGACTTTTGGGTGACAAAACTGCCAATTTACTCTTTTTGAAGTACAATTTACCAAACTTAATGTTAAATATAACATTTTTTTAAATTTCTGTAAAAGTGATTATTTTATCTGATGTAATCACTTAGCAGTACCTTAAACATAATTTCAGCTAGCAAATCACAAAGATTAGAGGCCTGATCTCACTATAAAGATAGTTAAAATAATACCTTAAAACTTACTACAGTGGTAAGTTACCAGTTACCTTTTGTAAACTAGTAAAATAAATGTAAGAACGAAGACTTTTCCGGCGTACGACTGCAATGGAGTCTTCACGGGTGTACCACCGGATTGTGTTGTGAAAACACGATATTTCGACGACTAGCTCCGCCATCTTCACAAATAGGGTATCTATAGGTCAGCCGACCAGTGCAGACGTCTCGACACCTGATGAAGACGGCGGAGCTAGTAATCGAAATATCGTGTTTTCAAAACACTATCAGGCGATACACCCGTGAAGACTTCATTGTAGTAAAATATATGTTTAAATAATTAATTTTTGCAATATAAATGTGCCAGATATTAAATTTTAAGAAATATGAAGTAATTGGAATTGAAGTTAATAGTATTTCATTGCTAGATATCTTTAAAAATTTATATACGTGCTTAGTGAAATTATTTACAAAAGATCCGTTAAAGATCCGCTAAAAAAGTAACGGATACGGATACAGATCTTTTTTACCCCTCGGATATCCGCGGATACGGATACGGATATCCGGCACATCACTAGTGGTAAGGTACCAAGAACGCTGGTTGCATTCCTGTGTTGAATTGACGTTGAAATTTTTTGTGCGAGAAATAAGCCGACTCTTTTGTCACCAGCAGTGTCAACTAATTTTGGACTAAGGTGATTAGCAAATTTATTTGTATTTGGAGCCCATGGACGGAAAGTTTTAACGCCAAGCGGCAGAAAAATATATGCAAAGCTGAAATTTTGAATTGGACATAAATAAATAACACTAATATTTTACAAGCAGCAACATAATTTTGTTTAATTTTCTCAGACTAACCTAAATTTTTCAAAGGCACTATTTTGTCTACATCAAACTTAGCGAGACTCGCTAATGAATTTAGAAGTCGTCGCTGTCCGAAAATTTTCCTTGCAATTGAGCAATTAGTATATCAACGTTTCGAAGTAATCAGATTTAAATTGCTGATCGTCCTGGTGTTCAATATTTTATCTCGCGGAGGATCAGGAAGCGCCACACATCAAGTAGTCATCCATCTCATTTGATTTTTTTACTTACATCTTGAGCCTCTTCTGGGTCCTTTTTTCGGAATCGCCGCTTGTTACATACTTAACTTCTTCCAAAATTTGATGATACATTTCATCTGACCTCAGATTCGTCATTTCATTTTTGACGCACTTTATGACTGTTATAGTGTCTTTCAATCCTTCGCTTCGGGCTTTTAAGTTAAATCTGCAGGTTGAAGCATGGATAAAAATTTTTTGGCCACAATCATTGATCGTGATTTTTTAAAATTCAGACGCTCTTAAATCTTTCTTAATTTTATCTAAAGTCGTCAAAATCGATGAATAATTATCGTTTAAAATTGGACAAGTGTCGTGACAACGCTGTTTGGGGAGCCGGCCAATCCTTTTTCCGTCATACAAGACAGCTATTTTGCCATGGTTAAAGAATTCATGTAACATAATGCATTGATCAAAAAATAAACGAATGAAAGTCATATCCGAGTTAGTCCTGATGACTATCAAATGCAAGCGATAGTTGTAACAGTTAACGTAAGGAATTTTTCGACACAATTTTCTAATCAGGTCACAACTCCCGAAACGTTCCCACTCATTACTCTTGCGCCATCTTAAGAAGGCTTACTTACGAGAAAGGTCAATGTTATTTTCTGTGAGCGTTTTTAATGTCAATTCCATAAAAAAAGGCTGTATCAGTGTTTTCAGTAGTTCTAACTGTCAGCAACAACTCAATGACGATTCCATCCTTAACGTAACTTATTGCTATTGCAATATTTTCGTGGTTATTTTTATCTCTCGTCCCATCTTCCATTAGAAGAAACCAATTCACGTCAAGTTCCTTGATATCTTTAAGAACGAACTTAGTACTGTTTGAACCGTTGCTTGAATTATTTGATTTTGAATTTCAGGTGAATGTTGGATTCTGTGGTATATGACTGAGAGCCTCCTCTAGAATTCGGATCTTTCATGCACGTGTATTCAAACAAATTGTGAAACAATCCTTGTTCTCTTTGTTCGTCCAAAATATAAGTTCCACTAAAATCTAATTCGTTATCAGCTAGAAATTGTATTACTTCAATAATAGACTTCACTAATACCTGTTTTTTTCTGATGCTTTTTGATGTATCGACGTTTCTACACTGCTAGTTTTGATATTCTATATAATTTGTCCTGCCACATCGCCATGGCTTATGTTTGAGAAATGAATTTTTGTATTTTGGAAAACCAGTTATTGAATAAGTGGCATTTTCCAGTCTCTGAATCCTATGGAAGTGTACGAAGTCTGTTTGCTTTCATGAGGTGAAAATTGCTGCCAAAGTTAGGAAACAGCAGCATCTTTCTCTAAAGAATACTGCAACCATTTATATTGCTTGAACCAGTCCGCTACAAAAACCCTGTTACTTTCTGTGGACCTTTTTTTTTATTTGCTGTCATCAGTCTTTAGACTGGTTTGATGCAATCCTCCATCCCTTCCTATCCTGTGCTAACCTCTTCATTTCTACATACCCCTTACAACCCACGTCCTCAATTATCTGCTTCATATATTCTAATCTCTGTCTACCTCTACAGTTCTTACCTTCGACTGTTCCCTCCACTAACAAATTAACCAATCCAGCATGTCTCAAAATATGACCTACCAGCCTGTCTCTTCTTCCTGTAAGCTTCTTCCATAAACTTCTTTTCTCACCCATCATTTCCAAAACTCGTTCATTTCTTACTTTGTCTGTCCACCTAATTTTCAGCATTCTTCTGTAGCATCACATTTCAAATGCTTCAAGTTTTTTTTTCCGGTATTCCTAAAGTCCATGTTTCGCTACCGTAAAGTGCTGTCTGTGGACATATGTCTAAAATAACTTGCTTTATTGGTTCTCAGATTTATGCAATATCTAAAGGTATGCCATAACTAACATGACCAACATGTTTAAGCAAACCTGTTTCCATAGGACTAGGAATAGCAATTGTATTTTGTGCTTCCATTTGTTTTGAGAAATGAAGTCCTTCGTGGTCAATTTCCTCTTCAGCTCTTCCTTTTTTTTAAAGAAAGCCTGTATATCCATCGTAAAATCAATCAATCTTCAGTTCACAGCAATTAAAAAAAAAACAATTGTATTGCCAGCTGACTGAAAAACTGTTCCTACGCTACACTAACCAACACCACTAAAACAGGCCATACACGTTACGACGGTCGCACGGACCGTCGCACGGACTTGGGTCGCATGCGACAAATCCGAACGTGAATGGGCTGTTCGTAAAGCGGACTGTGCGACCAAGGTCATGTCGCAGGTCCGTTGAAATTTCCATTGAACCTTGCGACACGACACGCCCCGATCTTACACGACAACGCCGGCCTCGGTAGCGTATGGGCTACAGTGCTGGCTCCGCGTGCCGAAGGCCGCCGGTTCGAATCCGGCCACGGGCATGGATGTTTAAGTGTTGTGTGTCTGTGTGAATGTCCTGTCCGTCCTGTGGCGTCCATACATAGGAAAATACAATATACAATGGATGATGACTTATACACTGAAAAACTACAAAATTACATTGAGCTGGCTGTATGGCCTTCGTTGCCAAATGCCATTACAAAAAAAAAAAAAATAAATCTTACATGACAAGCTCCGATCGCACCGGTCGTAACGTGAGTGGTGTTGTTTGAGATAGTCCGTGCAACCAAGCTATCACAACCGGGTAGCGTAAAATGTCAAAAATTGGCATTTTTATTTTTTGAATGAAAAATAATCTACAAACTTTCCTGATTACAATGATATACAGTTTATTGGCATAATACATTTCTTCGAGGTGTTATTGACGGTTTTCATCAACCCTACACTCAAATCTCGAAAATTTCTACGTTATGTACAGTCGGGGACACAATTCGCGAGACCCCTCGCCTTTCGATTATGCTTCGTTCTAGACACGAATACCGCATGGGACAGCATAACTGGTAGGTGGTACACTAAATTCATGATAAAATAGACCTCTCATACCCAACACTTTACCCAACACTAAAAATAATGGGCCCACGCAGCAAGAAACTCGCAGACGCTCAGAGGCAAAGTTCGGAGTTCTACAGTAAACTAATCACGAATATCGCCATTTTAGTCATAATAATTATTGAAATAACCAAATTGATTAATTATAGAGAGATGGTAACACTTTTTTCGTAATTTTCATAACCGTTGCGTATTTTTTTTTCCCTCGAATAAACAGTTAACAATTCGCTAGCAAACGCAATTATATGGCGAATACAGAAAAGAATCGCTAAATTACGCACGGAAAACCAATAAGAGAGTTTGAATGGACTTAGTTACACTTTCTAACGCTGCAGCGTTATAGAACTGTGCGTGTGACAAATACACATAAAGGTTAAGGGTAAGTAGAAAGAGCATTCACGAAAGAACTCTAATGGTAAACTAAGTCACGAAATATAAATAAACTATTCCCAGAAAATTAAATGGTGCGGAATATTAACACCTTAATTTTGTTTTCATCATACCATATTTAGAGGGTAAGATAAACTTTAACGAGGTAGCAACAGTTTTAGTAGTAATAATAATAATTAAGAACAGTAAATAAATAAAAAATCCGTCTGCAATGTGAATTAGCGGTTCCACATTTTAAATCTGGAAGATGGAAGTAGTAAAACTATCATCTCTCTCTTTGTTTCTAACTAACACTGATACTTCAATAAAATTTTCTGTCAAGCTTTATTTCCTACCTTCCAAGCCCGATTGGTTATAGGTAACACTGTTGCCTGGCATTTGGGAGGACGCGAATTCAAAACCCGTCGGGGATCCAATTTCAGTATTCCATGATATTCGTAAATCTCCACAGCTGAACTAAGGGAAATTTCTTTCAAAAAGCGGTGGTTAAAATTCTTACCCGATCCTAGTTTCCAATACTATAAGGATTCATATCACATTGGCGTCGAAGTTATGAAAAAAAAAAAGAACGTGGAGGGTATATGGTATCCGGCTTTCGGGAGGTCGTGGGTTCGATTCCCATCTAGCCATCCAGGTAAGCGTTTCAGAAGGTTTCCCCAAATCACTCCCGGCGAATGCCGGTATTGTTCCTTCAAAAGGCTATGGCCGAGTTGCTCCCCAACTTGTCCCCAGTCCTTTCCTACCTCTAATGACCGCGATTAGATGTATAGCTAGAAGCAAAAAATAATTTCTCAAATAAAAATAATTACATCTCTGTGGTGTGTTTTCGACCTTTACTTGTTGGATTTATCTTATTCAACGGCCGAACATGGTAGCGATGGGACTAGAGTGCTATTTCCACATGTGTAGAGTCTCTAGTTCGGTGTTGTTTTAGGGCTGGTCGACGTCGAAATCATTATAGAGAAATAAGAACTGGGGGCTTGTTTCTGGAAGGAATTTAGCCATGGCCAAACCAGAGAATCATCCCAGCAGTCACGGAGTGATTTCGATTAATCATGCAATATCGAAATACGGATGGATGCACGAAGATTTCAACCCCTGTCCTTCCCAATGGGATGGCTTGAGCGTTAACAGGACTTTCAGTCACGAGTGCGATTCCGGCCAGGGGCATGGATGTTAGCCTAAAGTAGGCGTTGTTGTGTCCCTGCACCTGATAGCACTACCGGGTTAGGTTAAGCCGGCTAAGGAGGGGCGAAATGCGCAGCCAATAGAAACCTTGTCACCGGGGCATTATGACCACGTGGAATTATTGAAGTGAAAAGTTCTTTAGACGCATTGGGCGATTTTTGGATGAAGGTAAATCTATGAGTTCGCGACTTCCCTTCACCTATGACTTATGAGGCTCATGCTATAGAGCAGGGGTGGCCAACCCGCGGCCCGCCTTGAACATTTTTCCGGCCCACGAGATTAATCTCATTTTTACAAAATATTTTTTATATTTCATTTTTAGTGTTATATATTTCTTTACAATGTGTGTTTAGTATCATTATTATTATATTATCTATATTTACATGTAAGAATAATAGTAAACACAATAATAACTCATGTTTCAATTTTCACTCCAAAAAAATTGTCTCTAATGAGTATATACGTATAGTTTTATATGCTGCCCGCGGAGTTATGATACACTTCCTAAGTGGCCCGCAAGATCATTTGGGTCACCCCTGCTATAGAGGCAGAAAGTAGAGAGAGTGTTTTGGAGCAAGTTGAGAAGGATGGGTGGGAGCTGGTAACAGGTCATAGGAGAAATATGTTTAATAGGATGAAGAAGCCAGACACCAGAAATTGTGGGAAAAAATAGATATGACCTGTTACCAGAGCCAGGAGGAGAAGAGCCTCATGTAGATGTAGGACTAGGTAAGATGCAGCAGGCCTTTAGGAATAAGGGCATGCAAGGCAAGAATAGGGGAAAAAAATGGTTCTGCTGCTATGCAATAGCCATGGAGAGGTGTAAGCCGTCTTCTGCAGGATCAGTTAGGTACATGTTTTTTCGAAGCTAGTGCTACATTAGGTCAGGTAATTGAGGATATAGGTTCACTTTGTAGGAGTTTCACTAAGGATGATAGAGTAGTGATAGTGGGAGGTGCTGGGAAATGAGTTATAGTATACAGAGTGACCTGAGGAAAGTGGTGAAGGATGCACAGCATACCAGGGGTGGAGCTCATGCAGGTCCTAAGTCACCATGACCAGCCACAATTGAACTATGCTGTGAGGTGGGTAAATGTGGAAATGGAAGTGCTACTTGGGGAAGGCATTAGTTCTGTGTTGGGGGTTGTGCCTGTGAACACCATTGGTAGATGGGGTTTCACTAGGCATGGCCTACACCTAAATAGAAGGGCTAGGGGGTACTTTCTGAGTTGTTAGCTAAACCAGTAAGAAAGCCTATTTCTGGTGATTATGGGGTCACAACTGTGCCTTTTTTAGGTTAGGGGCTGCTGGTGAAGGGATGGAAATGGATGATCAAAGTGATACTGATTGCAGATTCACGGTGGGAAAAGTTACAGATGTTAAAGAAATAGATGAAGTGGCTGAAACAATAACTGACTAGGGTAAAACTGGGAAAGGGGAGAGAAATTCTGAAAATGTAAAGCCAGTGGTAAGGGTATTAATGGTAAACTGTAGAAGTATAATAAACAAAGTAATCGAATTTGCAAACTTAATAGAGATACATGAACCACAAGTAATAACTGGAGTATAGAGTTGGTTAAAAGTAGAAGTACTAGACAGTGAGGTTTTTCCTGATGGTTACAGAGTGTACTGCAGAGATAGAGGAGCAATTGGTGGAGGAGTTTTCTTACTAGTTAGCAAAAACTACCACAATTCACTGGCATTCATAGATCAAAACCATGAGTTACTTGGGGTAGATTTCTAGGGTAATAAAAAAGAAAAAAATCAGAGTTTACGCAAGGGAAGAATGACAGAAGAAGATGAGGCTATTGTGGAGAAATTAAATTCATACTCAGATTTCAGAGCTGAGAATAGAATGATCATCATTGGTAGGGATTTAAATTTACCAGGTGTAAACTGGGAAGGAAATAAGATTAATAACACAAGGAAACAAAAGATTTGCAAATATCTTGATAAGGGAAGTAGGATTTACACAAGTGGTTGAGCAAAACACTAGGGAACAAAATATTTTCGATTTATTTCTAATTAAGCCCGATTAAAACCTTGTGGGGTGTCAAGTAACTAAAGGAATAAGTGATCATGACACAGTTCTGATGGATATTAGAGGATTCAGTAAACCAGCAGTCAAAATTGAAGGGGGAAATAGATACAATTTTAAAAAGGCACAGGTTTCAAATTTGAAGAAATATTTCAGAGAACAATTCAGCAAATGGAAGGAAGGCACAAGTACAGTAGAGTCAAGGTGGGAAGAGTTGAAGGAGATAATAAAAATGGGGGAAGAAAAATTTATTCCAAGGCAGAAAATAAAGAGAAGTAGAGAACCTGTGTACTAGAATAGGGAAGTGAGGAGGTTAAAGAGGTTGGTAAGAAGAGAACATAACAGAGTTAAGAGACAGCATGGTAGTAGCGAAAATTTAAAACAACTAAACAAGGACTTAATAATAGCAAAGAAAGTGGCTAAAGATGGGTTTATGAAGAGTATTGTGAGTGCGGAAGAACCATTGACTGATGCATCTAGACATTTTTATGGCTATATTAGAAAACTCAGTGAAAAGGAGGGTATTGAGACGCTTATAAATAAGGATGGAGAAGAAGTTACTGAGGATTTGAAAAATGCAGAGATTTTAAGTAATTGGTTTAGTGAGAGCTTAGGGACAATGAATCAGAAACGGGAAGGTCTAATTCAGAGAACGAACTTAACAAAATTAAAAATTGAAATTTATCCTAAGGAAATCATGAAGGAAATGAGAAAGCTCAAAAAACATAAAGGGGCTGGTGTAGATAATATTACTACAGATATCTTAAAGATAGCCGGATGTGAAATTCTACGTACGTTATCTTGAAATATTATTTAAATTGAGTCAGGATACTTGTTGCCTACCAGAGAACTGGAAAAGAGCATAGCAGTGCCGGTACATAAAGAGGGGGGTGAGAAACAGAATTGAAAATTACAGGCCAATCAGTTTGACATCAGTGGTAGGTAAATTAGTGGAAAGATTGATATGCAAAAACATCAGAAATATAGGTGAGGAACATAAGTGGTTTTCACATAGGCAGCATGGCTTTAGGCAAGGATGTTCATGCAAAACTCAGTTGGTGGGGTATATGAAAGATATTTCAGATGAAATGGACAAGGGAGGCTGAATTGATAGTTTAGCACTAGATCTTTCAAGGGCTTTTGACAGAGTGAGCCATAAAATTGTAGTAAATAAGTTTTAAAAGAAGTGGAAGTAAAAATGGGAGAGCCATGGGGCAGGTTATTGGGACCATCACTATTCATTACTCTAATGAATAATTGTGTTGATTGTTTACTGTCAGAAATGAGATTGTTTGCAGGTGACATAATACTACCGTATATAAAAGGAACAAAATGGCAGAGGACTTTAAACAGCTGCAGGGTGATCTGGACAGGATATCTAGTTGGGTTGGTAAACATGGGATGAAGATAAATGCAAAGAAGAGTCAGTTTATTAGATACACAATTTAAAAAAAAAATAAAGGTTGATTATGATTATGAAGTGGGGAAAGAATTGCTTGTTGAAGACTTGAAATGTAAATATTTTGGCATTACATTTGATAACAAGCTTAACTGGGCAGGACACATTGGACAGGTAGTAGGAAAAGGTTTCAAAATTCTGCACTTGTTGGAGAGAGTGATGAGGGGATGTACAAGAATAGTAAAAGAATTGGGTTACAAAACTTTGGTCAGATCATTGCTTGAATGTGGTAGTGTAGTATGGAACCCACATTTTAAGTATCAAATACAGAAGTTGGAGGGGTGCAAAAAAGGGCTGCTAGATTTGTTTCTGGAAATTATCGCAGAATACAATCAGTAACAGATACGTTAAAAGAGCTGGAATGGGCTTCATTGAAAGACTGGAGGAGGATGAGGAGGGTCATGGGAGTGTACAAGGTGTATATTGGTGATGAGGCATGGAAGGATATTAGTGTAAGAATGAAAAGTAATGCATGGAAGGGAAAATATGACCTTGACCACAAGCTGGCATTTGATTTCAGGCACAAGGGTGTAGAAAGATTGTCTTTTATAGGTAAGGGTGTCAGGGATTGGAATAAGTTACTAAGGGAAATGATGACTAATTTATCAAAAACATTGAAAGAATGTAAAGTTAAAATTTGTAGAGGACAAATGTAGGTGGGTGCAGGAAAGGGTGAAGATGGGTGTTGTGGGGAAGTTGCCCCTGGAGAGTGCACTCCATTGCATTTTCTTAAATTAAAGTATTTTAAAAAATTACTCAATTTAGCATGCTTACTTCCTTTTTATTACAGATGAATGATGAAGTTCAGTCTTAACAGATGTTGCTTTTTTCAGAGGAATGTAGATGCGCTAACATAACTGAATAAATGCAAATGAGATAGTTATAAGTAGAAAGATCGGTTATTAGTTTCTCGCAAATCTAAGTGAACATGAAGTCAATAGCTACATTTTCGGTTTGAACAGGGAGAACATTGAAGATATATGGAATGTTCTCTGATTGATCACTCATGACTGCTTAAGAAAATCATAAAAAAGATATGGGTTACAACTTTGACTGAGAATTGATAGGGTGAGAAAAACAGAAATGTAAGTGATATTTATAACCCAAGCCAGATTAATTCAAGTATGTCAACTTTCACCACAATTTCAGGGATATGGACAATAAATATTGTTCTTAATAAACCAATATTTATTACAGGCTGGTTGCACATCATCACAAAAGCAAATAAAATTTCCTGTATTGACTGAAAACATGTACAATCTCATACTAGTTACTATATTTAAATGTAGTTTCTGGATATGCCTGATAATTCTATACCGTTAGCTTAATATTATTTTTTATAAAACAGTAACTGCATAAATTTGTTACCTTTCTGTTCCATACCCTGAAGGATATATTATTTTCTATCCTGATGAGATAACAAAATCTAGAAAGAAACTCTTTTGTGGTGTAAAATCACATTTAAAGTAAAAGTTACAGCAAACTTTCATGACTTAAATACCTTCTGCACTTTTGCAAATAATTGAAATTTATTTAAATTGAGCACCTATTCAATTTAATTAGAAAAACATATGTAGTGTTTTTGATATTTATTGTGATGGGTCTTTTAATTTTGTTTAATTTAATTAAATTGCAAGTGAGCGCATGCGCCATTAGCAATTTCCCTACACACCCATCTCCCCCCTTTCCTGCACCCACCTACCGGGGCCGGTTTAATGCTACTGCAAGAACCGCAGTCGCGGGGGGGGGGGGGGCGCCTAAGCTTGAGGGGGCCCCTCACGATCCCATTCAAAATTTGTCCTTACTTAACAAACAATTTTCCTGCTAAAATAAAGTCTACAAATTTAGCATGTTAACTAGCTGCTTTCACAAGAGATGTTTCTGAAGCGTGGAGTTCCACGAGATGTCCTTCATCAGATTTAGTTTTGAGAAAGTCATATCTGATGTAATAGGCCTACATATTTAAAGGCGTGTATTGCTCTCAACCGGTTTTAGGAATTTACGTAATTTTGTTCGAATAAACTCTCATCTTTTGAAGTTTCATATAAAAAGTTATTGAATTAAAATGAGTATGCCTGCTCAAAACCCTATATGTAACAACAAAGAAAGGCAAAAAAAGAAATGTCGCATCTTAAAAGTGTATTATAAATATAATAGCTATAAAATTGAATACGAAAACAATTTAATTTGACACAATGGGCAGCAGGGCTTAGCCAGAAATGAAACTGACAGTAGTTGGGAGATCCTTATGAGATGCATTGATAAAACACCAAAGACTCGGTGAAGTTGGTCCCGCCTACATTTGCCCTCTGGAAATTTTAGCAAATTTTAGCTTTAAATTCTGTCAACGTTTTTGGTAAATTATTCATAATTTCTCTTGGTAACTTATTCCAATCCCTGACACCCATACCCAAAAAAGAGAATCTTCCTACACCCTTGTGCCTGAAATCAAGTGCCAGCTTGTGGTCATGGTCATCTTTTCCCTTCATGCATTACTTTTAATTCAAGATACAATAGTGTCATCTTCAAAGAACATGCACTTAGGGTTCCCCTGAGCTTGGGGGCGCTGGTGCATGGCATCACCTAGCCCTCCGATAGCTACGCCCCTGCTAATAGCAGAGCACAAAGAATTAATGCTGAACTTCATGGATACACATTGCTATTTATTTTCTAGATACAATTTAACCAAAGTGCTGACCTACCGCTAAGAATATAGCCTACTAATTTATTTAAGAGAATCATATGATTGGCATAGCTGATGGCTATTGTCAGATAACAGAAAATTACTGGGGAATTTATGATTTTATAAATTGCATCCAATATATGTATATAAAGCAAACATTACAGATTAATAAATACTTAAAACTCACTGTGCCATTGTTTCCTCATCAAAACAAGTATACCCATTATTTTAATTCTTATTTTTGTTTCTGTTCTGTGTGTGCTTTGAAACATCGACAAAGAATTTATAAATGCTGTACATGTTTTATTAAATTTGTTGCTAGAATAATATTCATTGCATTAAATTTTAAGTAAGCTCATTATATGATTTGAGATAACAGATACTGAGTATCCTGTACCATGCTTTGAGGTATTTGACATAATTTTCAAACAATTTCATTGCTTCATATAAGGCGTATTATAGTACTGAGTAAAACTTTACTTGGATACTGTGTAATGGAAAACTGAGTCAGAGATTCTGGCCCATCTTTCCATAATAATTAAAGCTCTTTATTTTAACTGTTCTTTGGTCCTCTGAAGGTGAAATGGTGGATAACATTCAATGAACCAGGGCATACAGCAAGGTCATATACACACCCATTTCTCTTTGCACCTTGCTACAGTCTGTTAAAGCAAGGAGCTAACTACTTAGCCACAAAGACAATTTTGAAAGCACATGCAAGAGTATATCATATGTACAACCAAGAATTTCGTCAAGTACAATCTGGTAAGTCATTAACACATTTTGTTTTCTTCAGAACAATCATGTTGAATATCTTTACAAGCAGTTTTATAACATAAGGTATCATAGTTGACCTGCCTGAGGCAGAAGTATATTAGTTAAATCTGACTGCAAACTATCCTTCATACAAAATTGTTTTTGAATCTTGTACATATCTAATTCCTTCATTTCATACTGCATATTCCTCCTCAAATTATAATGGAAAGTAAGAAATCTTCATGGTTAACAACAAATTGCACCAACAACAGTTGGCAAGATAACCAAACTACATACAACCTCTTATAAGCTATATTGTATATACTCTACAATCTATATTCTTTAAATAAGATAGGATAGGGAAAATAAACAGTTACCCGTCACTTACCACAGATGAAGGCAGGCGCCTCCCACATGACTAAGACTAAAGTCGAAATATTGTGCAATTCGTTTGTTTTTGTGTTTTTACGTGTCTCGCCCTCCTGCCTTCATCTGTGGTAAGTGACGGGTAACTGTTTATTTTCCCTATCCTATCTTACTTTCAATGCCTCGCGGCAGTTTCTTTGTTTCCTTTATCCAATCTATATTCTTTGAACTTTGTACAATAGTTAAATTTGTCTATATTATTTGAGTTCTTTTACTGATAAAAATGTAATTTATTAAAACTTGAGAAGTTCAAATTGTTTCTGTGAACTTTGGTGACATTCATGGACAGGATGTGGCAGGTCAGACAAGAGTCACTTGGTACAAAAGAAAAGTGCTTGTGATGTTTTTTCTCCAGTTATGTAGTGGACTCTGCTCCATGCCCCTCCAATATCACATCACATTGCATCATATTGCTGCTCACATGATTAGCCCAATTGTTTAGTTCCAGTTAGATTTATTACAGACTACTGTTTGTGAAAATTCCAATACTAACAAGGAGACATGTGATTACAATGAAATTTAGTCCACAGGTTAGGGACATGACAATAAACAATTGATTAATTAAACAAAGGAAAAAGGAAATGGCTTTAGGCAATATAAATTACAAGGAAAGGGAAAATGACACATCACTCACCAAGATTGAAGGCAGCGACGGGAGAAAAACATATATCATGAACACAAAAATACCCAATATTTCGGTCTTAAACCTTCTTCATGTTAAAGAGAATGAGTCATGTGGCACAGGAGGTGTGCACACACTGAAGTTTCCTACTTCTTCAACTTTGGTAAGTGATGAGCCATTTTCCCTTTCCTTGTAATTTATATAAACAATTGATTAGAATTATAGAACTGTATATGGAATTTGACTGTAAGAAATTATTAAGGTGTGTAGGTGTCATGTGCTCCAATTAGAGCCTCTTAACACCATGGCATGGAGTCAAAGAGAGCATGGATATTCTGCTGGGGAAAACAATGAAATGCGGTTTGTAGGAACGTCCACAAAGTATCAACAATGATTACAAAAAGACCAAAATTAACAATTTGCTAACAGACCATACGCAAGTTATGTTTGATGGGTGACATGTTGGGTGAATGTGCAGGCCAGGGAAGCAGTGATGTTGCCTTACGGCTTCCTTCTTGTTTTGTCCTTTTTTGTCGCAATCTTGGTGTTCTCCGTCATTTTATTTCTATCCTTTTCTCTTTGTGAACTCGTGTTTTCACGGCGTTCTTTCTATCTGTATTCCTTCTTTATAACTTCATTTTAATGTACATTTTTCCACAACATTCACATGCTATTTAATTATCTTTACTGCATTGTTAGCATGCACGTATTTCCATTGTATCAGTTACATTTTGTATCTCATTAACTGCTTTTGTTCACGTGTAATTTTTTCGCGTTGTTTTCGTAATATATTTTTAATTTCTTCCCGCTTGTATGGTGACCGCATGCATTTCAATTCGTAGTCCGTTTCATTTCCCAAGTATTATTGGCAGTTGGGCTACTAAACTGTACACATATATATTTACTTTTCCTTATTCTGTGCATTACCAGGAATAAGTATCAATACTGCCAGTCTGTTCTAGCTAACCTAACTTTTTTTATCATCATTTCTGTAAATACATTTTTTCTGCACTTTCACCACCGTTTTCGCTGTCTGCCTGCTCAGTTTATTGCCGGTGTAGTAACCAAGCAGTACATTTCTTTTCCTTTGCTGGTTTTATAATAATTATTATAATTAATTTAATTGTTTAATTCTTTACCTTTTTTCCCACGATGTTTGGGACCGCTTAAATAATAAAATTAAATTTTTCCACTGTGCCTGTTGCCGCATAAATTAAAATTTCCAAATATCTCCCCACCCCCCATTTTTTTATTATTATTATCATGACCTATTGACCATTATCTTCCCAACTGGTTGTGTGCTGTTGTTCTTTCCATAACCTACTCTATAAACATGTCTCCAATTTACCATTACTTGAAACAATTCCATTTTCATGCCATTAACCTTATTAGACTCCACTCCCTTATACTTTTCCTTCAATCATGCCTCTCTTTTAACATACCACCCAATGGCCTGACAGTAAAACAGTCTCCGGTTGCCACCCACAACTCCACCATGCTCTCCATGCCTTTCGTTTCACACAATGGCCTACTCTTACCCATATTGTTCTCCAGCATTATCTTCTAAAAGCCCATCAACATTCGAGTCAACTTTCCTCTTTCCACCAGATTCTTTGTCCGTTGCATCCCTCCCCAACACAACATCTTAAACAAATTCTCACAGAGTGCAGGCAGTTGCCACAGAAATGTGCACAAAAACATTCGCACAAGCTATCAAATTTATTGAAAAGCTACTTTGTTCTAGGGCCTGTCTGTTCCTTACCAACTCCCTTCACATAGACAACACACACCACCTCCTCCCCTAGTTGTAGTCCCATGTCTTGCTCACATTTTTAATATGGCACACCCACCTCCATTACCACCCATCCCTTGTGCTACTGCTCCACCTGTGGACACACCACAACGGTCAGTGGTCAACCTCTCATCCATGTCTCTGTCTGAACTACAACTCTCTATCCTCTCCAGGAGACTTTCATTCTCACCTACTCCTAAGTTCGACCATGCTCCTCTGATCCGGGACTCACTTGCTTTCTGCCGCACACTCCGCGTGCGGTATCACTTTGCTACCACAATGGATAGTGTCAGCTTCTGGGGTGAGATTGAGTTGAGCTTAGAGCGGTTCAAACCACCATCCAAACTTGACCTTCCTCCACTTTCCCAAAACCATCCCCTACTCCTGTTCCAAGACATCCTCACATCTACCCTTTCCTCAAAATCCTTCCTCAACTCTATTCCCAACTCCATTAACCTCAACCCTACTGAAATCCGGGCCATGAGAGAACTGTCCAGTAACAAAAATATCATTATCCTTCCAGCAGACAAGGGCTCTACCACCTTGGTCATGGACCGCAGTGACTACGATTCGGAGGCCCTTAAACAGCTTTCTGATACAAACACTTATCGTCCACATGCCACAGATCCAACTTTTTCCATCTGCCTTGAAATTTGCTCCTTCCTGGACCTCCTGGGCCCCTTCCATGGCCTTTCTTCTCAATCCCTATCCCTTCTCACCCCACAGAATCTCCGCACACCTACCTTATACCTTACACAAGGCTGGCAATCTGGGACAGCCTATAGTTGCGGCCTATGGTTCCCCCACTGAATGGATTTCAGCCTTGGTCGATCAACACCTCCAATCTTTTGTGCAGAACCTTCCTTCTTACTTCAAAGACACAATACATTTTTTGGAGTGTCTGTCGAAAGTCCCCAGTCCTCTACCACCAGACTCCCTCCTTGTTTCCATTGATGTAACCTCCTTGTACACCAATCTTCCCCACCTTGAAGGCCTCAGTTCCCTTCAACACTTCCTGGATATGCACCCTCCAAACAATCTTCCCAGAACATCCTTTCTCATATCCCTAGCCAACTTTATCCTCTCCAAAAACTATTTCTCCTTCAACTCCCAGATTTATCACCAGATACGTGGCACTGCCATGGGTACCCGCATGGCCCCGTCCTATGTCAACCTTTTCCTGGGCCGTCTGGAAATTTTTTCCCCCCTCGTGTGGTTCAGATACATAGATGATGTATTTATGATCTGGTCCCAAGGGGAGGACCACCTCCTAGACTTCCTCAACTCACTCAATAACAATCACTCCATCAATTTCACATGGTCATATTCCCACACCTGTATCACCTTTCTTGACGTAGATATCACCCTACGACAGGTGGCCCTCCATACCTCAGTACACATCAAACAAACCAATTTACTAAAATACCTACACTTTGACAGTTGTCATCCCTTCCACATCAAATGTTCCCTCCCATACAACCTTGCAATCCATGGCGGACGCATCTGTTCTGATCAAGAATCAATTTCCAGTTACTCCCAAAAACTATCCCAAGCGCTTGTTTCCAGCCGATACCCCCATGATCTCGCGGAAAAACAAATTTCCCGTGCCATCACCCACAACCCTCGATCTGCACCTCCTAAAACTGACCTTGGACCAACACTTGTCGCCCAGTTCTTTCCTGGCCTGGAATCTATCAACCAAATACTCCCTCGTGGGCATGATTTCCTATGGTCCTTCCCTGAAATTTGTCTCCTTCTTCCCAAAATCCTACCCACTGCTCCCTGCACTTACTTCAGCAGACCACCCAATCTGAATAACATCTTGGTCCACAAGTATTTACCTGCTGACTCTCTTAGACCTCCAAAGGGATCTTTCCCTTGTAACAGACCACGCTGCAAAACTTGCAGCATGCACCCTGCCACCACTACTTACTCTAATCCAGTCACAGGTGAAACTTTCCCTAATATTGGACATGCTACGTGTGCTACCACTCACCTTATTTACCAACTCACCTGCCTCCATTGCACTGCTTCTTACATTGGTCTCACCACTCAACAACTATCCTACAGGATGAATGGCCACAGGCAAACAGTTTATACTTCCAACCCAGACCATCCAGTGGCAATTCATGCGAACTTACATAATTCGAACAACCTCAACACCTGTTTCACAGTAAGAGCTATCAGAGAGTTTCTAAATACCACCACCCTTCAGAACTCCGCAGATGGGAACTAGCCTGACAACATATCCTTGACACCAGACAAAACCCCTGGTCTAAAACTACGTTAAACCTGTCACTTGCTATCTCTCATTTCATTTTACAGTCAGTTGCTTATAATATGTACATTTCATCTATTCATTTTTTAATTTTTTTTTTTATATATATATTTCTATCTCCCTTTATTTTCGTTTATAAACAATCTAAATAAAATTATAACTTTTTGAATTATGCTACACAAAGATTATTTTGTTTCACTTTTATTGCTGGTCAGGCTTATCCCCCCTCCCGGTAATTCTACCACCACTGCGTGTTTTCCGCCTGTGCTTCATTCATGTGGTGGGTTGGGATGTAACCATATCTTTCCCCCTGCCATATGTCTTGCCTCTCACATGATTAAGACTCATGTCAAAATATTGTGCAATTGGTTTGTTTTTGTGTTTTTACATGTTCGTCTCGCCTTCATCTGTAGTAAGTAACGGGTATCTGTTTTTTTTTTTATTTTATTTTTATTTTTTTTTATTTTTTATTATTATTATTATATTTTTTTTTTACCCTCCTATCCTATCTTACTATCAGTCTATGAATAAGACTCATTCCTCCCAGCATGTGGCCAGCAGGGTCACATTTAAGCACAGGCTACACAGGCTGCATAGGTTGTAGCCTTGGGGCCCGCACCACAAAGATGGCGGTCCTCACCACAAGTAGTAGTAGCAGGTGGCCCAGCATTGTCCTGTTGAAATATGGGATATTGAGCCTCCTGAAGGAGAGGCAGTGCCTCAGACTCTCAAAACTCCTTGATGCAGTGGTTGCTGTATAAACTGCTCCCAGTATTTAGGTGAGAATGCATATTACAGCCAACTACACTCTAAACCAGCATACCTGTCATTTGTCCAATTATTCCACTCAAAAATGCAGTCTTCACAATTGTGTTCACCACGGTAGCATCTAACATGTATGTGGCCATCACTGCCAGACAAGTCAAAGTACTACTTTTGGCCTCTTGGCACATCAGTGATAACGTTTATTTTCCACTTCAGCCTGATCCATTGGTGGTTTCTGTTCAATGGAATCTGACTCAATGGTACATTTGCCACCTTTCTAACCTTCAGCAGACCGCATCAAACTGTAGATGCAGACATGTCCACACTTGTAGCAGTGTTCCAATGTTGAGCCAACACAGGACAAGGACGAAGACAAGATGGTGGTCGTCCTGTGTCAGACTGTGTGGGCCAGTACCCAGTTTTCACTGTGAATGATCCTCTTCTATGCACTGTCATAGCAGTGTGTCATGTATGATCTGCAATGTCCCAGTGCAACATACCTTTTTCCCAGGGACAAAACATTCTGCCACGTTCAAACTCACTCATATGCTAATGTTACACTCTTTGATGTCGACTAGGCATATCGGCAATTGTTTGCACATCGTTTGATCACTCTGCACCAACTGAACACAGTGTAAAACTGACCTGCATGGTCACATAAAAGAAGTCACTGTTGGGTCCACATGTACGCCCTACCTCTTCAATCTAATCACTTATTATGGTTACACTTATGGGTGTTACAATTTTCACAAGCAGTAGTGTAGTTGGTAGCTATACAATTCATCAAGATAAAATACACTCTGAATAAAAAGCAAATTCAGTGCAGTAGCTTTAATACATGAAAACATAAAAGCAGCCTTGTGACAGATGGACAGGAGGTAACAGGGCTCCATTTCCCATTGTGTATGGAATCCTAAAAATTTGGAAAAGAATGGAAATAAATGAAAGGTTGCAACTATCAGTAACAATGACAAATTTCACAGCAGATGGAAACACTATTCATTGAAACATTTGCAAAAGTTATGGGTTCAGTGTCCTAATCAACAGTATTTCATTTAATGAGAAAGCTAATTAATTGTGAAACCTCTATTCAGATACTTTATCTGTTTATAAGACTGACTTTGATAAGCCATTGTAATCAAATACCTATTATTTATTTGTTCAAACAGTGAAACTGTTCCTTGTTTACCAAATGGTCTGCTATTCGTAAATCACACTTTGGTTTTGTACAAAGATTCATGTGTGTGTGATAATTTGTATCATTTCCATTCCACTTATAATGTTTCAGGGAAAGTTGGCATAACACTTCACTGCCATTGGTATGAACCTAAATCTAACACGGAACTTGATAATGAAGCTTCCATAGTGGCTCTACAATTTGACGTGAGTTCATGCTGAAACATTTGAAATTTTAAATGTAAATAACTTCTACATAAATATTTATAATACATAATGTTTCAGCTTGGAATCTTTGCTCACCCAATCTTCAAAACTGGTGATTTTCCAGATGTAGTGAAGGAGAAAGTAGCTGCAGAAAGTAAAACTGAGGGTCTTGCGAGATCCCGCCTCCCTGAAATTGAACCAGAATGGGCAGAGAAAATAAAAAGTGAGCACAAAATTGTTCCTTTCTTTGCTGTTCAGACTGAAAATAATTTATCATATACACTTGCAACCTTGAGGGGGAAAACCATTCTAATCTGATCACTACCCACTTATCAAAAACAAATTTCCTATTTTATAATTTACTACAATCCCCACCATGCTTCCAGTCCAATAGTACCCAGCTCTCTACTGATATTAAAAACATGAACTATGTCTTTCATTACACATATGATGTTCCCAATTCTTTCCCAGAACGTCTTCTCCTCCTCCCCAATATTTTTCACACTATCTGGTTAGATGGTTAACCTTTAAAAGAGCCTAATCTACTGGTACCAGAATCTAGTTAGAGGCATACACAACTCACTTCAGTGACAAATTATGCTCTTCCTTTTTGCTCCCCATCCTCTACTAAAACCAACATTTTCTTTTCCTATATGTTTACAAATCAATATTTTTTTCTTCCTATGTTTTATTGTATACTTAGTTTTATTCAAAGGTTATTATTAGCTTCTGACCTATTATGTCATCTCCCTCCCCTCCTAATTAGGTGCTTTGCATTTGTTGTTCTGCAACTATTATTTTTTTGCTTCATGTTTCTCTCCTCCAGTTCCATCCGCTGCTTTCTGATGATATATATTCATTCCCAAAGTTGCTGTTGCCTCAGCTGCTCAAGTTTTTTAACTACACTGTGTGTTTCATATACAATCTCAAATGATAAAGGGGTCAAATCCCCCCCCCACCTCTAAATTAAATCTTTATTTATAATATTCATCTCATTTTTATGTCACTGCACCCTCCTCCCACCTTCACTTCTGGCAAGTTTCTCATTCTTGTTCAAACTAATAATAAATTATGAATTACAAATTACAATAGGTAAATGAGCCACCACTTACCTTTAGATGATGGACATGGGGCGCAAACACACAAAAAATATTTTTTTTTTTTCTTTTCTGTGTGTTTGCTTCCCACATCCATCATCTAATGGTAAGTGGTGTCTCATTTCCCTATCATAATTTTTAATTCCTATTTGCTACTTAATGGCTTTCATTTCATTGTTTACCATAATTATAAGTTATATTTTAAGAGCTATAACAAATAAAAATGTTCATGACTGAAAAATCCAGATGTTGCCAAGTGTGACAAAAACTTTTTTTCAGATACTGCTGATTTCTTTGGTTTAAATCATTACTCAACTCGCCTAGCAGAATTGTCAGAGGTATCACACTGGTGGCTGGAAGATTCTGGTGTACAACTTAGCTTCGACCACAGTTGGCCAGAAACTGCTTCAGATTGGTTAAAAGTAAATTATAACACAAAATTTTCAGTTGGATAAAAAGCAATTATTAATTAGGATTGAGAAGGAAACATTCACAGTTAATTATTAATTAAGTACCTATTTCATATATTATCAATGAATATTCCTGCATCTAAAACAATGTGACAATCTAAATTTATTGTATTTAGTCATTTACATCAGTTTTTTTTTAATTTCATGGCAGTGTTTGTTATGATTTCATATCTTTTTGTGAAATTATAATAATATTCTTTACACTCCTTTTTCAGGTTGTACCTTGGGGACTATATAAACTTCTGAACTGGATCAAAGTAGAATATGGGAACCCACCATTATTCATAACAGAAAATGGTTTTTCTGATTCTGGTGCTCTTTGTGATAAAGAGAGAATCGGATATTACACCGTGAGTTAATATTTGAATTCACAGGAATATGTAGCATACCTTATCATATTTATAACATGTGACAGGATGACTGAACAATTTGATGTTAGGGGTGTGTCTTTCCAATTGTTACCGTGGATTCCGTCTAAAAGTTAAGAGCAAGGGCTGTAGCCTGTGGCCCCTTACCATGAAGGGACCCACACCACATGCAAAAAAATAATGACAAAAAATTTTTAAAAAAATTGTAAAGAAAGTAACCTATTTCCGAAATAGTTTTAGTTCCGAAAATCCTCAAATACTTGCATATGCAGTTCAATCCTCTGAAGTACAGTTGTACTGTAAAATAACATTTCAATAAACCTATACCAAAAAACTTTGCAACACAACAATGAGGGCTTATAATCATTGTAGCTTAAAGTTGTAGTATAATATGGTCCGAGCATGTGAATGTAGGTTGGAGTCACTGTAGCGCAACTGCAATACCAAGTAAAATTTCCTAAAGTTCATGACCAGAAGATTAGGTAAGATAAATTCAATTTGTAAACAGTGAATGTTGGTGGTATAGAGGTTAAAAAAAAGGTTTAGAGTTCAATAATGATTCTATTTTTAATTCGTTTTGTTTATTTTTGTTTTAAGTCATTTTTTATTTCTTTTTAAAACTTTATTTCAGCAATCTCGATCACTTGGTGTAGCATGACAAGGCTCTGATTAGTGGAATTCTGTCTAAAAACACTTGATTCGCTGTCTTCCTGTTACCACTCGTGTGTGAAACATTAATTTATTTATTTATTTTTATATATTTAAAGGTTTATTTAGCCTGGCAAGATTAGGGCTGTCAAGCCCTCTCTTACATCATACCAGGTGTTTATAGTAAATAATATATACACCTTACACAAACTAACAGTATACAACACTTATTTAACATTTGGCCTAAATTAAGTTCAAGATTAATACTAACAAAAAAATTAATAATATTTATAAGTAAAATACTAACTAAAATCTTAATAGTAATCATGTTTAACTAGTCAATCATTTAATGGTATAAACTAATGCTAATGAAAGTTAAAGAAGTAAGCTTCTGTACAGCATAAAATGTAGGGAAGAAACTTCACAGATAATAGAGAAGATTCCTCCAGGCAGGAACCTGAACCGTCGCCAAGGTTCAGGGTCGGAGGGGCCCTATTTCAAAGTTAATAATGATAGTAATTAGCTTTTGTACACAGCTGTTTAGCTGCAGTCGCCCATGGGTGAGGGAAGGTAGTGATGCTGTGTGGCGAAGACAGCTCAGTCGCCGCTCTCTTGACCCAATCAGTCAAGGAGAAACGGCACTGCATCGCAGGTGTTGTCGTAGTTGGCAGTTGAAGTCTTCCCCCTACAGGTATCGGCTGCTATCTCCGGTCTCGGAAATCTGATGTTGTGCTGGTGAACGGCGGCTTGTGATGTCGGTGAAGCGGTGAGGGTAATCCAAAAATTTCAATCGTGGTACAAAGGTCACTAGTTGGTGTCGATTCTACTTCACTGTTCGTAATAAACAAACACGAGCCTCACAAGTCCCATGTAAGAGATTAAGCTGATACCGGGGTTGGAGTATTGGCTTAGTACCTTATCTGAAAGTTCACTTAGAAGAAAAATGTTCTGATCTGACTTTAATAATTTTGAATGACCATGTTGCCTGCGTAGGAACTAAACTGAAATGCTACATGGCCGCCACAAAGCTTTATAACCCAAAGCTGAGGAAAGGTTTTACCACGAAATCACAAAAGTTCACTTGAAGAAAAAATCTGAAGTTTATTTCCAAAGTCACATTTTCTAAATATTGCATAAAACAGTTGAGTAGGCAATCGAACAAAATTTCCAGAAAAATTGCAGATTGTGAAGTGAATCGAACCAACCTTAAAAAAACACAATAAAGATTTCAAAAGTTCATTGTAGTTTGTAACCAGACACGCTGTTCAAAATAAACCATTATGGCCGACCCACGTTGCAAACCTACAACCGCCAACTTCCTGCACCCACCGACACACGCCACGACAAACTTGCGCGGATTTACCTCACATTGCGTTCCCGGAGTAAAGACACCCCTTCCACTAACCTCCCGCTTATATTGACTCCAACTGTACACCACATGTATACTGCCGATTAGCCAAAATGTGTAAATGATCCAAATTATAAAAAGTGTTCAAACTTTGACAGTGTATATTATTATCTTCAAGATGCTTAAAAGTTATTTAGTGTGAAATTTCTAGTCATTAGTTTTAATTTTAGTTTAATTTGCGTAGTGATAACGATCTCCTAACGAAATTAAGGATTTACCTAAACGTTTGAATTTATTCAATTTTTTAGAAATACTGTTGAATTTCAAATTACATGGATAAGATTAGTGTCAAAATGTTCTACAAAAATTTCTGAGTTCATTGGTGTAAATTTTATGAGAATTGGTGTCGAGATAGCGAAGCTACGACTTTACCAAAATTCGGTTTGAAAACTGTTTAACAGTTACTTGGTTTTTAGTTAATAATTATTAAGGTGATATTTGTACCGAAAAAGAAAACTTATCGGAATTTTCTTTGAATTTAGTTACGTATTTAAAAAGTTATTTTATCCATGGAAATGGTCTGGTTCACTCGCAAATAATTCCTCAGTGAAACCACGTGTGTTTAGTGATGAAATAATCTTTAAAATGTCTATAAAATCTGTTCTACAGCATCGAATGTTCTGAAATTTAAATATGTGATACTAGATTTCTGGTTCTTTCAAGAAATCTACTTTTTAGATCGAGAAATTACTAGGAACATATGATAAAAAATGTTAAAAGTGGGAGTGCATTAATTGAAGTATTTAAAAATTTATTTAAGTTATTTACACGGTCAGAAACTACGGAATTTAGGTGAATTTAACTTTCTTTTGAATTATTATTATTTTCAAATTACTTTACTTCACTTAAAAGTGTTCAGAAATAGTGAAATGGTCACGTAGCAAATATCTGTTGTTTACAAGTTGGATTATAATGGATTATCTTATTCCAGGTTGGTTTAAAGATTCTTTATTATTATAAAAAGTTTTATTTAATGCTTTTATTAAATGTTGAGTGACTTTACTGCTTTTAAAATGGTTTATTTAATGAATTAGGTTGTGGTATCAGTTTCTATTGAAACGTTCCTATCATAACGCGTACTTGCAATGAAACCTTATGTTTATAAGAAAACTTACTTCTTCCCCTATAGTTGAAACTAAGAAACTAGAATTTATCAAAATTCTAAGTTGCTTACAAATCGTTGTCGATCAGAAATGCGCAACCACTGTAAGCGATCATATGATGGTATGACATGGTCGTACAGTCACAGGTCACAGATGAACCTTACGCAGGTGTTCATAACAAGTTCAAGTTTCCTTACGTCTGCCTAACTCAAATTTTGCTGAACAACGTCACAGTAATCGAGATGGGGAAGCACAAGGGACTGCAACAATTGCTTTTTCAAATGAGTAGGGAAGAATGTCTTACATTTATACAGAGCATGAAGAGAATACGGAAACAGTATTTTCAGACCAGTTTAAATTACTATCTACAAGGACTCCCAGATCTTTTACAAAATCGCTATAGTTTAACTGTGTTCCCAGAAGCTTTATTTTTGGGAGATTTGATGTGAAGTTGCTATTTATCAGTTTTGGACTAGCAATAACAGCAGCCTGAGATTTAGAGGAATTTAATTTTAATCCAAGTCTCTTTGCCCAATCACAAAGATTTTTAAAGTCTGCATTTATTTGCTGTATTATAATAGTGAGTACCTCATTTGGTGTCACACTAATGTATAGTTATAGGTCGTCAGCGTATAGATGGTAATAACAGTAGCGTAAGATACTAGCCACATCGTTAATATATATAGAAAAAAGAAGTGGCTCCAGGACTCAGCCCTGGGGAACATCACTTTTTGCAGTCTCCCATGGTGATGTGTTTCCACTGACATCCGTAACACAATGCTGACAGTTCCTCAAATACGATTCAAACCAGTCAACAGTGCCGCTGGAAAAATTTAATCCTCTCAGTTTGGACAGAAGAATGTCAAGGTCGACGGTGTCAAATGCCTTGCTGAAATCAAGAAGTATCACTATTGTTATTTTTCGTCTGTCCACAGCAAGTCTTATGTCGCTTGTTACCTTTATGTGTACAGTCACAATACTATGGTTTTTCCGAAAACCGGACTGAAAATTATCCAGTTTGCTGTGGGTATTAAGGTGTTAAGTCATTTGGTCATGAACTATGTATTTGAGAGCCTTTGAAATGGTAGGTAATAAACTTATTGGTCGATAATCTGGCGGTTTGACAGGAGCGGTTTTCTTTGGTAATGGTTTGATTAAGGCCATCTTCCAATTTTTTTATATATTCCAGTAAATATGGAAAAAATAAAGATATGTGCCATAAAAGGGGTAATTAAATCCAATATATTATTAAACATTTTAATATCGATGACATCTACCTCTTTTGCATTAGATTATATCCGTGCAATAACTTTCATCACCTGCTTTGTAGTCGTAAGTTATAAGTGAAATTGTTGCGTGAGGTTTGCTAGTGAAGTTTGGTGAATGATTTCTTGATTGTTTAATGTGGGGTCAATTTCGACTATCCAAGTTGAGAAGTGGCTGTTAAGCTTGTCTAATGGCATATGATTATCTGGGATGTAATTTCTTTTACCGATTCCAATGGCGCGAAGGTACTTCCACAAAGCAGATGGAGTTGTGCTTTCAGTAATGACCTTATGAACGTAATGAAGTTTAGCGTTTCTCATGCCTTGCTTAGTACGATTGCACATTGTTCTGCACCGTTGGTAGTTACCGTCTGAGGAGTTTCGTCTGTAAAGTCAATGAGCGGCATCTCTTTCGGTCATAAGATGTCTTATGTCTTCAACTAGTCATGGTGCTGGAGCTCTTTTAACTTTCCTTTTTTAGGCGGGACGTATCTGTCATACAGTTCAGTAATCATATCGGTCAGTTTTGCGACTTGAGCGTCAATAGAAGTCAGTGTATGAATTTCGTTCCAAGGTGTTTTGGTCGCATCTGTCAGTAACGCCTCGTAGTTAAGTTTTCTAAGATTTTTGTTATTGTTCTTGGTTGGTGTCTCGCAGAAGCGGCGCAAGGCGTGGGCGACCGCCTACGGCCTCGCGCCCCGAGGGGCCTCGCATCCTGAAAGTTTAAGCAACTTAACCAGTAAAACAGATTAGCACCATTAAAAGCCGTGACTACGACTAAATATTTTACTCATCAGAATGCAATAAATCCTACAAGTTAGCAACTAATATGGCAATATAAATAGCTTAGCAATATTTGCTGGCGTTACAATGACTCTACCGGGGAATCTTCAGCCACCGGGTTTATTTCATTCAGTTTGCTTCTCGTCTACGTTCATGTTTCTTCTGTTCTAACGCGATTTCCCGTGCTCGGTCCACTACATGCGACCGGACACAAAATGTCCAGTTTATTAACAAATTTTAAAAATTGCGGCTTTATGGCTTCTCAGATGTGCAGGTAGTATAGAATATCACCGCGTCTCACTCCTTACCATCTGCATAATTCAATTTTTCTGTGTTCTAAAGCTTACGATAGTTTTAGTCACAAATCCGATTATCGTGAAGCGATTGGTTTATTATTTCAGTTACCAACGTCGACGGAACGTCCTGCCTGTTTTGTTCCCGGAGAGTTAAAGAATAAAAAGTATTATTAATTTGTACGTTACAAATACACAATGATTGAATTATCAAAGAAAATATAGAAACAAACCATTATCTATGTCACAACATTCAAAATGAATTAATCTTATTGATGTCAAAAACAGTTACTGATGAAGTGATTCGATGAGTAAAAGAGGGAAAAAATTATTCTATTTTGCTCGACTGCACTAGAGACTCTGGTCGAGTTGAACAAATGTTATCATAAGATTCTGCAATACATCAACCGATTCTATGAAATATTTGGGAGTAACAGTACAAAGGAACATGAAATGGGACATACACATTAATTCGTTAGTAGGTGGAGCAAATTCTAGGCTGCGATTCATAGGTCGAATCTTGAAAAATTGTAATGAAGGAGATAGCGTACAAATCTCTTGTGCGTCCACATTTGGATTATTGTTGTGCCATTTGGGACCCGTTTCGTAAGGGGTTGATCGAAAGTATAGATAAAGTACAGAGAAGAGCCGCTCGATTCGTTACCGCTTGCTACAGTCATTATGAAAGCGTCACAGAACTGATTAGTAGATTAGGTTGGGAGTCTCTGGTAGATAGACGACACACGTTTCGTTTAAACTTATTGGAAAACATGCGTACTCCCACTTTCACTTTCGAGTGTAGTGAAATACTTCTTCCACCAACTTATTTGAGTCGGAAGGACAGGAAAGATAAAATTAGAGAAATAAGGTGCCGGACTGATTCTTATATTATGAATTCTTTTTTCCCTCGTACCATTAGGGATTGGAATGCACAGCAAAGAGATTAGCTTTGGTGCTGAGCATGGAGGAAGGAAATATATGGAGACGACGCAAGAGACCTTCACCACGCATTGAAGTGAAGCAGGGTTAGGAGGAGTGGGGGGGGGGGGGCATGGCCGGAGTGGAGGGGGCATGGCCGCTTCCATACAGACACGGGGAATATGTACAAAAACCTCAAGGGGACTCTAGGATAAAGGTGACGCCGCAATCTGGTGATGGATTATTATGTAACTCGATATGACAAATAAAAAATTAAGAATAATTTTTTTTGATATATTGCTTAGTTTTCGAGATATACCGTCCCAAATGTGAAATGGTTTTGGTTGAAATTCAGACGAAAACATTGGTCAAAGTCAAATTCGATGATGGATTCTTATTTAAAAAGACGAGGCAAATGAAAAATAAAGAATAAAAATTTTCGATATCTCACCTAGTTCTAGAGATATACTGTATCAAAAGTGAGGTTAAAATGGAGAAGAAAGATTTCGCAAAAGTCAAATTTAATGATCGATTCTTATGTAACACGACGAGACAAATCGAAAATAAAGAATAAAATTTTTCGATATCTTGCTTAGTTTTCGGGATATACTGGGAACATCGCAATGTTTGGAAGCGCAATACCGCTGCTGCCGCCATGCGGGAGAGTTTAGAGCCTGCTTCACCGATTTAACGTCACTTCTCCTCCATATATTCCCTTCCTCCGTGGTGCTGAGCACCCTCTGCCACCAACAATTTTGTGAATTTCAGAGTATATATGTAGATGTAGATCAATAGAGGAAAACTTTATCGGATTTCTTGCTGTCGCTGAGACGGCTGGAAAGTATCTAACTAAGGCAATACTGGAAGAGCTGGAAAAAAATGGATTAGATATTCAAAACTGCAGTGGCCAAGGATATGACAATGGGGCAAATATGGTAGGAATAAACAGTGGAGTTAAAAATCGAATATTAAATATTAATCCCAGGGCATTTTTTACACTATGTGGATGTCATAGTTGGAATTTGATGTTGGTAGACGCAGCTAAGTCCTCTGCGGCAGCAAAATAATTTTTTGGTTTTATTCAGAAAATTTATCTTCTATTTTCAGTATCCAGCAAACGCTGGGAATTAATCAAAGGCAAATTGAAAGTTACTATAAAGCCTTTATCAGACACAAGGTGGGAAAGTAGAATCGTGGCAGTAGAGGCCCTATTACTTCAATTTGATGATGTTGAATGTATTGAAAGCCTAAAAAATCTTTCGGAACATTCAGACACACTTAGTGATTGTGATTCAATTCTGAACGAAATGCTCAGCTTAGAGTTTATAATATCATTACATCTATGGTATGAGATATTATCGCATTTTAATATCCTAAATAAACTATGGCAATCAGTCCAAGTCCATTTAAGCATAGCGCTTGAACATTTACGAAAATTTTGTGACTGGATCAGAGAATATCGACAAACTGGGTTCGAACAATGCTTACACGAAGCTCTTCAATTTATTGAAAAAAGCAGTTATGATTTGTCAAAATACTTTAAAAATAAAAGGGTAGCCAGAAAGAAAAGGACATTCGATTATGAATGCAGCGATGAACCTGCACAATCTCCCAAAAGTAGGTATGAAAGAGATTTTTTTAATGCAATGATTGATTCCATACTGAACAATATGGACTCAAGATTTATGTCTTTAAATGAACACTTTAAAAATTTCAGATTTCTCTATGATCTGAGTAAGTTAAAAAAAATTCCAAAAGACCATATTTTAAAAAACTGCCAAGATCTACACACAGTTTTGACAGTAGGCGAGAACAGCGATTTCCAGCCTTATGATCTATTTGAAGAGTTACAAACAATGATCCAAAATTTACCCGATTTTGTTAAAGATGGGAAACAACTGCTCCAATACATAATAGAAAATAACTTAAAAGAAATTTACCCAAATATTTGTATTGTGATACGAATTTTGCTTATAGTACCAGTAATTACAGCCTCCGCTGAAAGGAGCTTTCAAAATTAAAATTAATAAAAAAATATTTACGTAGTACTAAGGGTCAGGAAAGACTTTCAGCTCTGGCAGTTTTATCGATTGAAGCAGATATAGCATCTAAGTTGGATTATGATATAGTAATAAAGGAGTTCAGCAAGGCTAAAAGCAGAAAATTTCTATTTCTTTAATTATATACTGTTACTCATTATTTAATAATATTATACACAGTAAAAGTGATTGAATGTTTATAAATAAAATTTTAAATTTTTTAAAATACTTTATAAACCCTGTCATCTCGCGCCTCCAGAGGGCCTCGCAAACTTATCTCGCCCACATAAAATTTTGGTCTCGCCCCGCCACTGGTGTCTCGGAGTTTCTAGATGGTATGAAGTGTGTATGATATCATGTCCCGATATACCTGGGGCGGATAAATGACCGTGGTTTAAAATTTATCTTTGTGCTTTATTATAATGAGGTCAATTAATGTTTGACTATTTCCGACATGACGGGTGGTATTTAATGGTTCGCTTTAAATTTATGGTGGAGGGTTGATTATTTAATAAGTTGGTGTTAAGGTCACCCATTAAAATTACATGTTCGTATTTTGGTACAAGTGAGGATAGAGCTGCATAAAATGAATCTATATTCCCAGCATTTGGGGGTTTATATACCACAGAAATTAGAAACATTTTATTTTGTATAGTTAATTCTAGAAAAATAAATTTGGAATATTTATCCCTGGTATATCGGAAGCAATCATATTTTTAACATTTATGTTAGATCTGATGTAAGCAGAACTCCACCTCCCCTTCTCATTAATCTATCATTTCTGTACAGAGAGTAAACATTTAACGCTATGAAGTTGTCCCTAATTGATAGTTTTAACCATGACTCTGATACAAGAATTACGTCGAATCCGGTCTTTTTGTACCTGCGCACGTGGATTGTGGTGGTGGGAGAGTGAGTGTCAACATTCACAGGACTGTCCAAAGTAAACAAGAAGCTGTAGAACCAGAAGAAAAGCGAAAAAATTTACATTTTGTACTTGAATATGTCATAAATATTAACCAACACTTTTAAAATAAATTTTACAGAAATAATAACTTAGCTAATACAAATATTAAATTAGATAGTGATATAAATTAATTGCAACAAGAAAAATAAAAAATAACTGAATTAATTATGTTACTTAAAATTAATATTGGTTGTACAAACTTGGAAAACAAAAATTACTGTAGTATTATAGTTTGAACTCGCAAATTTTATTTGATATTTTTCAGTGCTGCTACTGTGCAGATAGAGATTTTTGCACTTCCATTGTTTATTACAATTCGACCGTCATATGTCCAAACATTTTTAACTCCGAACTTATCAATTGCTGCTTTCAGCAGTTTCAGACGTTCGGCCGTATGGCCTTCACGGATAATGGTACCAGTTTTGATCAATTTACGTTTTTCGCGGAAAGTTCCTCCCCTCTTCCTATAAGACACAAATTTTACAATTATCGCTCTAGGATTTTTAGAGCCAGATTCGAGTCGACTGACCCTATGGCTTCTGTCAGTATCTGCTAAATTAATGTCAACCCCAAGTTTATTTTCTAACACGTCCATCACAATGGCGTCGGTATTCTCCCCTTTTTCTTCATCAACACCAAATATGTGGAGGCTATTTCGCTTTTTATACTGCTCGAGTTCGTCAGTGCAACTGGCGAGTTTATCTTGTAACTCACATACTTTTTCTCATTCTTGGTAAAGGACTCGTTCAGTTGAGTTATTTTCTTACCATTGAAGTCAATGCTGCTGTAGTGACTGCTTCACTGATGGCACGCACTATGAGGTCGACTGTGTCTTGTCGCTGTAGCACCATCTCCACTTGCTTTCGTACCAGGTCAGGGATGCCAGCGAGGGTGGCAATCATGGCCATCGGAGCTTGATCCTCGGCGTGTCGGTCACTGCGCTGCTTTGCCCATTTTTACTGAGTAACACTAGTATGGCAGTATTGTTTAAATCCTGACATTGTGTTTTAAATCTTTCTGTATAGCGTTTTTTTGTGATATTATCAATCATTTATCGTTTTTTTAACACTAACGGAATACCGGCCTCGCCTGGTACGGTTGAGATTGATTTGCGCATACTGCAATTTTAATTGCATAATTTGAAACATGTCTATGAAATTCTCCCCAGTCCAAAACATTTTAGAATCCAGCGGAAAGGCTGCACGGGGGTTATGCAACACCTTCACCTGAACTATGAACAATTAAGTTCGTGACCATGTGTAGCCTTCTGGTACCTATAATATTAAATAACCTGGTCGCCACGCATTCGTATTAAATCCCCCAAATGCGAAGGGTAATTTAAATAAAGTCACTTAACACAGTTTGAGAATTGCAAAATACTTATATTCTTGATAATAGTTCACTCGTACATTGTCGGTACCAGATACGTGAATAAAGCATCGAGCAACAGTTTCTTTGAAGATTGCAGATTAAGTACATTTCTACGAGAAGACAAAAAACTCACAAAGTCCCCCTAACATTAGTGAGTACTACGGCATGTTAGAACTTGCCTAAACCGCTACCCTAATTTGCGCCGCGAACTAGCGCGGAGTTGCGCGATCACTTTCCGGCGTAAGAATGAGACAACGTGAGCTGACAGCAAGGTCTTTTATAGACTTCCCAGAGCCTAAGACCTTGGCGAATCATTCTTTAATTAATATCTCCAAAAGTAGATAATAGTTAAAATTGAAATTTTTGCAGAGGACTTTCTATGACCATGTTCTATCTGTTTTAATTTAATTCAACGTTCAAAAGGTTTTCTATAATCTTAAAATTAAAGTCATCACATGACCAACTGGCGGAATTTTTAAGCGCTTCAGCAACAATCCGCGACAATCTATCCTTAAAAACTTAATTATTCTGACGAATGCTTAAACTTTTTACCGAAACCATTATATATTCGTAATCGTCTTAATTTGGGCTATCTACTGATATAAATTTCAAATTTTTATTCCTTTTAGTTAAAAAGTCCATTTTTTTCTCTTAATTAAAATTGCTAATTAAATTTTGACAAATTATTTAATTTTACTGACTATAGCTGGTGATAAAAGATCAGCTGTAGCTTTACTCGATTCAAAGATATTTCAAATCTTAGATTTTTACTTTTCCGATCGCGTGTTTCAAAACGTGAACAAACCTAAATATCTCTTAAAATAAACATTTCGCGATATGATAAATACACTTTAAAATGATTTATATGGTGAATCGTCACTGTAGGTATGAATACCGGAAAATTTCTTCAAGTTGACAATTACTCTTCTCGAAATTTCTAAGTCCGCATAAGCGACTTCACAATTGATCTATTTACTACTAGGGGTAGCTAGTGGGAGTGCTTTTGGTGAACTAAAAGGTACTTTACACCTACCTACCATTCTGAGTGTTAGAGAAGATTTAAAACCCTCGTTTTTTCATGAACAAAATTCTACAGTGACAAAGAAATTTGAAATTACATACACATTTTTATTTCCTGCTCCGGAGACAAGTCATGTAGCATCATAATACGAGTGTGGTTCAACAATTATTTATTGAACACAGTGAAACTTATACACAACAAAGAATGATGTTTCTTCTACACTCCCTATTTTTCCATGCAATCTCCTTCCCGTTCTATGACGTTCCTCCAGCGAGACACAAGAGCGTGTATGTCACTCCTTGTTCTGTTCACGAAGTCATTTCTTCACTGTGCGAATCACCTTTTCGTCATCCTCAAAATGTTTCCCATGAATGGCATTCTTCATTGGCCCAAACAAGTGAAAGTCAGGGCTTTAGGGTGGATGTCCAACCATGTTTGGTGATGTGTTTCAACGTCCTCAAACTTATGTGATGGCGTGCGTTATCATGTTGAAGCAAACAATCACCTGGGTTCTTATGGAGTCCAAGTCGCTGGAAGCGCTTCTTGAGTTTGGTTAATGCCTCAGAATTAATGGTGGTGCCTCTTGGCATCACATCAATGAGTATGACACCATCACAGTTCCAAAACACAGTGACCATGACCTTACCAGCGGAAGCAGTTGCTAGGAATTTTTTCTTCTGTGGAAAGTCAGGAAGGAGCCATTCTGTCATTTGCCGTTTTGTTACGGGCTCAAAATGGTGAACCCAGGTTTCTTCACCTGTACAATCCGGGACAAGAAGGTCCCCCCACCCTCAGCTTCAAAACGTTGCAATAACTGAGAAGAAATGTATTTTCTGAGAGTTTTATGTTCCTCTATAAGGCGGCGCGGAACCCACCGTGAACACTTTTTTGCGTAATCAAGAGCACTGGCGATTACACACACACTTCCTTTGCTGATTGACAGCTCCCGCGCCAACTGCCGAGTCGTTATACATCGGTCCTCGCGAATGAGCACATCAGCACGCTACATCTTGTCAGGTGTTACAGCCGTGGGTGGCCTTCCCGACCGTTGCAAATCTTGGAGCTCTGCAGAACCGCTTTCAGTGACCTCATCCTCTGTGCCCAGAGACTAACCGTATTTCTGTCGTCTGCTGATGCTCCATTAATTACACATTAACATTTGTGAATGTTTCCAACCATTTCTTGATGCGCAGTGAGAAATTCAATGATGATACTCTGCTTATAACGTGCATCACTCACAGACGCCATGTTGATCCATTGCAGCAAGTACGCTATCTGTCAGAAGAAATAGAAAATTTTCGCGCACTCTGAAAACTTCAAAAAATTCATATCTAACATGTCGCATTCGTACAATTCTTGCTGAGAAAAAAAATGTGGTGCATTAGTTTCTGGGCCGCACTCGTACATATGGCACAGATCCTTAGTGTAGTGACTGATTTGTCGGATGGCTGTGTGTATAGTCTGCACTCAGTTACAATAGCTAAGACTTGCGACGTTTTCTTCTTCCGCCGCGCCGTTAGTCTTGTGTCCTTGTCTGATACCTAAAAACATTAATTGTGGGCTGCATGGGAACGGAGAATTATATGGCTTAGCATTCGTCGAATGAATTACTGAAGTCGTTAGCCTTGATGTTTATTGCAACATTGAGTAATTAGTCACAAGGAAAATACATCTTCGACTCCATGCGACATAATGCCAGCAAACTAGGGTATGTTGTAGTAATTATCCTACGACATGTAGAAGACGAGAATCTTAGCGGGAAATCGGTACGATCGATATCGACCCGAGGCCAAACTTGTCGCTCCTATAGATCAGACACGAATGGGGAAAGTTGCAAGTCGTTTGCTGCAAGGTGACCTTAGCCACGCGTGCGATTCCGCCACGCGCGTAAGTTTTCTTGCTGAGCAACGACACCATTTCCGCTCAGCGTTCTGCGGCACATACGACTCGCTCAGACTCGACAAATAAAATACAAGGTTTTAATATAGTAAAAATGCGTCCCTTACATTCCTCCCACAGCTTGAGGAGCCGTGTACCTCCTGCGACACGCTTTTGGGGTTTCAAAATTTCTGAGAATCTCTACTAGCAGTTTGCTCGACATTACGTGCGTTTATAAAATTATAAATCAAACATGAATGCAAAAAAAAAAAATCATCTCACTAGTAATTAAATCATTGCCTTATTGACTATAGTCTATTTCAACTGGTTTGTATATAGAACAATCAGTATAGAGCAATTTCTGTGTAAACAATTGGATTATGGCACCTGAAATATTGAATTATCTCCATGAACAATATTGGTTATATAGTGGCTCACCATTAATTCCACTGCATTTGAATATGTTAGTAGGCAAATCTAAGCAATTGATAAGATCGAAGAGAATGAATTAAAATGTATTACATGATTATTGTCAAACATAAATACTATCTTATTAAGCTATTAAATCCCCATCACGCAAGGAGAATGAAATTGTTTCAGCTAAGTCAACATATATAAAACTTTCATTTAATTATAAAATCCATAAAACAATTAATAATTACTGTCCTAGAATTCAAAATTATTCCTGATATTTAATCATCAAATAATTGAAGCATCTTAATTAGTCATTATACCTATTCCCCAAATACTTCCCTTTGAATTATATACATCACATAAAAAATAATATTAGTAATGAAAAAAATACTTATTCTGTCAGTCTCTATAAACATATCTTTCAAGAAATGCTTTCTTTTCATTTTCTGTTTTTCCCATTAAGGATTATTGCACTGTTTCAATGGTTGGTAAGGATATAAACTGAATAGCATGGTACTCAGTCATTGAGTTTTATTCCAGGCTGTAGCTTCACACTCGAGCGTACGACCGGAAATCTCGCTTATCAGATGCTGCGTAAGCGGTCTCTTGTTACTGCCCAGCAGCCTGCATGACCGCTGCGTGCCTGAAACCTCGTGAACAGCAGTAAAATATTCTTGAAATCCACAAAGTAACCGAGCCATGGCGAGTTTGATGGCACCATATGACTAGTTCTTTGTGGGCGGAAAAAATAAATTAAATTTGAAATATAGTTCCAATGACAAAGATTACAAATACAGAAAATTTGAATCAGTTTCCATTTAACTAATTTTAAGTATTGTTCAAAGCACAAAATAAACTTAAAATGACTATTGATACAGATATGATTTTATTGTTAACTTGATTTCTGTGATCTAAGATTATAATGGTTAGTTTTCCGAAATTTTGAGCTGTCGAGTCAGGCTTCTTGCTGCGCAATCCATATGAATGTGTGGTATTTTTCGTTTCCGAATTTACTGGGTTTTTCACTGGCTTGACCTGTTGTGTTTTTTTATCTACTGGTTTGACCTGTTGTGTTTTGTTATCTACTGGTATGGTGGTGTGCACAATATTTTTAGGTATCCCCTGATACAAAAGAAGTCTGTTTTTATGAACGACTGTTGTTCTATCCAGTAATTGAATTCGTACAGTTACAGGTGATAAAAGTTCTTTCACTTGGTAAGGCCCGAGCCATCTTGTAGTGAATTTTTTCGACTCGTTCATCCTCATGAATGGTTTACTGAGCATAATATAATCTCCCACACTAATACTTTGCGGTTTCGCTATCTTATTGTACTGTTTGGCTTGTGATAAAAAAGGATGATAGTTATTACGTCGTACGTCAGCCCATAATTTTTTAAGCTTAAAAGCAAGACTTTTTACGTTTGTATTATCGATCTTTTTTGGAAATTTGGAAGGGTGATCTCATTTGTCTGCCGTAGAGTACTTCAAAAGGTGTTTTTCGAGTACTGGTGTGAATTTTATAATTATAACATGATACGGAATAGGGTAAAATTGATTGCCAATTGTCGTAGGATTTGTTGACATTGTAACTAAGCATTCTACCCATAGTTTTATGTATTATCTCTGTTCTGCCGTTCCCAGCAGGATGGTAACTACTAGTCCGCAATTTTTCAATACCTAATAATCTGCAAACTTGTGTAAACTATGAAGACATAAATGATGATCCTGGTTCCGTAATAATCGATTCCGGGACTCCATAAAGTAATATCCAATTAACTACAAATGATTTAGCTATTGATTCAGCTGTTTGATCAGATAAAGGTACCATAACTAAATATCTGGAAAATGCATCAGTAATTGTGAGTGTATAACTATTGCCTTCTCGACTGCTCCTAAATTGGCCCATCACGTCAAGACCGATTCTTTGAAAAGGTTCTGTTGTTTCAGGTAATGACTGCAAAGGTTCTCTCGCTCTTCATAAACCATATCTTTCATTACATTTGGGACAATTTTTTGCATATTTTCGTACGTCTTCTCTCCTGTGTGGCCACCAATATTCGGTCGTTATTCGTTGGTTAGTTGTTTTGAAACCACAATGACCTGATAAGATCGAGTCGTGATACAATTTCATAATAAGCTCTCTCAATGATTTTGCTACTGCCACTCTATCTCCACGCTTGGTAACACGATATAGAATATTATCGCGAAACGCGAACCATTTCTGCTTCCTCCATTTGCTGCACTCCTCGTCCTTAACCTGTTCAATAGGTAACTCAGTTAATTTGGGTGTTTCTTCACTGTTAACTACTCTGATTTTTCTAATTAAGCCATCGGCATTTTTGTGCAAAATTCCTGGTTTATGAACTACGTCATATTCGTACTCTGAAAGTCTTAGGGTCCATCGTATTAACCTGCTCGATGGATCTTTGAGATTAGGCATCCATTTCAACGCAGAATGATCGGTCACGATAGTGAATTTTCTCCCGTAAAGATAACAACCGAACTGTTTTACGCTCCATTTTACTGATAACAATTCCTTTTCCGTGGTTGTATAATTGATTTCTGGTTTGGTTAATTGACGACAAGTGTATCCTTCAGGTTACCTGCGATAAAACAGATCCAATGCAATAATTTGATGCGTCAGTCGCAATGACAAAAGGTCTACTAAAATCAGGGAATATTAAAATTGGATAGCTGGTAAGGGCTGTTTTCAAAATATTCATGGCTTCATTACACTCATTTGTCCATTCGAACTTAACTCCATTCCTTAATAATTTCGTCAATGGTTTGGCCTTAAGGGCATAATCCTGAATAAACTTTCTATAGTAATTTGCAAGCCCTAAGAAAGATTGCAATTCTTTCACACAGGTGGGTGTTGGAAATTTTTTTACTGCTTCCACAAGCCTGGGATGTGGTTTAACCCCATCTTTGGTGATGTGAAAACCTAAATACACTAGTTCTGATATTGCAAAATTGCACTTTTCAAGAGATAAGGTTAAATGAGCTTGTTTCAAACGTTCAAACACCGCTCTGAGCTTTTGGAGATGCTCTTCCATGTTTTTTGAGAATATGAAATATCACCTAAATATACAAGGGTTGAAAATGGCTTTACCCGCGTAGAAGGAGCCTTTGGAAGGTTGCTGAACCATTTTTTAACCCAAAAGGTAAAGACAACTATTCGTAATGGCCATTGGGGGGGTGGGGGGTAAACGCGGTTTTTTCGATGTCATTTACATGTACTTTTACTTGGTGATAACCACTGCGTAAATCTAGGCTTGAAAAGTATTTGCAATTTCCTAAGTAGTCTACCGTTTCTGCAATTGAAGGTAATGGATACTCGTCACTGACTGTTACTGCATTTAAAGCTCTATAATCAACACAAAACCGGAATTTTGTCTCTCCATTTCGACTTTTGCGAGGTACAAGTACAATTGGCTATGACCAAGGGCTATTACTAGGCCTAATAATTCCATCTTTCAGTTGTTGGTCAATGTATTCGTCTACAAGTTGCCTCTGATGAAATGGAAACCTATATGCTTTATTATAAAAAGGAGCGGCATCACCCGTTAAGATCCTATGTTTCACTAAGTCTGTGGCAGGTAATTTACTGTTTGGTATAAATAATTCCCTAAATTCGTTTAACAAACATTCTATTCTCTCCCTTTCCTTAGGTGGCAAATGCTTAATTTTTTCTTTAAAATCAGTATCTTCCTTCCTTTGAACAGTACACAATGTTTTGTCCGTCTATAGTTCGCTATCATTATCAGCATAATTACAGAAAATACTACTTGCTATTTCCTGTTCTCTTAAAAAATTCCTATTTTTAACCAACTTCAAAAAAAGGAGGTTCTAAATTCGTCTGTATTTTTTTGTATGTATGTTCAGCGATATCTTCGCCAATTTTGAACCGATTTCAATGAAATTTTTTTTGTGGCTAGCCTATACCTCCAAAGTGGTCCCATATGAATTTCATTGAGAAAACAAACCTTCTACCCCCACTCACACCTTAATTTTTATACAAATCCACATTTTTTATTCGATCTCGATGAAACTATGGACAAATATAGTCAAAAATAAAGAGAAAAATACTGTCAACATTAGGTTTAAAAAGACTGAAACCCTCTCCCCCTATCCACCCCTTAATTTTTGCAAATTTTCTTTATTCAAAGCTACAGTCGACACCATTTAACTGATCTCCATCAAAATTGGCAATTACATGTAATTTTTCATGGAGAAGGTTTATAACAAAAAAATTTAAAAAAACCACCCCTTCTCCCCTTTACACCCCTTAATTTTATAGAAATCTACATACCTTATCTGATTTTTATTGAACTTTGCCCATATATACTTTAAAACAAAGAGAAAAATCCTGTCAACATTTGGTCTTCCAAAGCTCAACCCCCTCCCTCCTTCCACCACTTTAATTGTTTTCAATGATCTTCATAAAAATCTACATTCGACACGATTTGACCAATTATCATCAAAGTTGGCATATACATTTAATTTTTAATGGAGAATCTGACCAAACAATAAATAAATAAAAAACCACCCCTCTGCCCTTTACACTCCTTAATTTTTATACAAACCCACATTTTTAACCGACTTCAAAAAAAAGAAGGAGGTTCTCAATTCGTCTGTATTTTTTTTTTTTTTTTTTTTTGTATGTATGTTCAGTCATTTCTTCGACAATTTTGAACCGATTTAAATGAAATTTTTTTAGTGGATAGGGTATACCTCCAAAGTGGTCCCATATGAATTACATTGAGAAACCACCCCATCTACCCCCTTACCCCATAATTTTTACACTAATCCATATTTTTTATTCGATCTCGTTGAAACTTTGGACATATATAGCCAAAAATAAAGAGAAAGATACTGTCAACTTTTGGTTTAAAAAAACTGAACCCCTCTCCCCCTATCCACCCCCTCGATTTTTGCCATTTTTCTTTATTTTAAAGCTACAGTGGACACCATTTGACTGATCTCCATTAAAGCTGGCAATTACGTGTAGTTTTTCATGAAGAAAGTTTCTGACCAAAAAAACAAAAAATAAAAAACCACCCCTCTCCCCTTAACACCCCTTAATTTTATAGAAACCTACATTTATTTTCTGATTTTTATTGAATTTTGCCTATGTATACTTTAAAACAAAGAGAAAAATCCTGTCGAGATTTCGTCTGCCAAAACTCAACCCCCTCCCTCCTACCACCCCTTTAATTATTGTCAATGTTCTTCATAAAAAGCTACACTCGACACCGTTTGACCGATTATCATCAAAGTTGGCATATACATGTAATTTTTTATGGAGAATCTGACCAAAAAATAAGTAAATATAAACCACCCCTCTCCCCTTTACACCCCTTAATTTTTATGCAAACCCACACTTTCATCAGATTTCGATGAAACTTTGGACATGTGTAGTAAAAATTAAAGAGAAAAATACTGTCAACGTTTGGTTTGAAAAAACCGAAGCCCTCTCCCCCTATCCTCCCCCTAAATTTTTACCAATGTTCTTTATACAAAGCTACAGTCGACACCATTTAACTGGTCGCCATTAAAGTAATTTTTCATGGAGAAGTTTCCTGACCAAACAAACAAAATTAAATATCAAATAAACCACCCCATGTCTCCATTTACACCCCTTAATTTTATAGAAATCTACATTTCTTATCTGATTTTTATTGAAATTTGCCCATGTATACTTTAAAACAAACAGAAAAATCCTGTCAACATTTGGTTTGCCAATGCTCAACCCCTTTCCCTCCTTCAACCCCATTAACTTTTGTGAAAGTTGGTGCTTATATGTATTTTTTCACGAAGAAGGTGTCTGACCAAAAGATCTAAACACCACCCCCTCTCCCCATTAAACGGCTTAATTTTTATACACAACCACAGTTTTTATCAAGTTTAGACAGAACTTAGCAAAATTTTTAATAGAAAACAAAGAGAAAAATGATGACAACTCTTCGTTTGCAAAAACTGAACCCCTCTCCCCGTTTCCACCCCTTTGATTTTTGTCAATTTCTTTTAAGAAAGCTACAGTCGACACCATTTGACCGATCTATATGAAAGTTGGCACATATATATGTAATTTTTTATGGATAAGATTTCTGACCGAAGAATCAAAAAAACTACCATAGCTCCCCTTCTCTTAATAATTGTGCAAACCCCACATTTTAATTCGATTTGGTGGAACTTCACATGCATATACTTTAAAACAAATAGAAAAAGAAAAATACTCTCCACAAAACTTTCACAAAAACGCAAACCCTATCCCCCTTTCTGCCCCTATAATTACTGTCAATGTTCTTCACCGTCTCTTTCGGATTTTGAAGGAAGCATGCACATCTATACTGCAAAACAAACGGAAAAATACTGTGTACATTTGGTTTCGAGAGTCAAAACTCCGCTCCTTCCTTTCCATCCTTCAATCTACAGTTTCTATTCGATTCTGCAGGCAATTTGCACACGTATACTTTAAAACATACAGAACAATTGTGTTTATATTAGGTTGCAGAAGCCCAACCCCTCCCAATTTCCAATGTTCTTTATAGATACCCACAGTTTTATCAGATTTCCACAGAACACTGCCCATGTTTACTTAAAAACAAAGAGAAACATAGTGTCTACTTTCTGTTTACAAAACCATACCACTCACTCCCTTACCCCATTTAATTTTTGCAAATGTTCTTCACACAAAGCTACAGTTTTTGTCTGGGTTCGGTGGAAATTTGAGCATGTATACTTTAAAACAAAGAGAAAAATACTTCCCACACTAGCTTTACAAGAACCAAACTACTCTTCATCTCCATACCCCTTAATTGTTTTTTATTCATACCTACAGTTTTCATCTGATGTCAATAGAAATTTACACAGGTATACTTCAAATCAATCAAAAAAGGCAGTCTACATTTGGTATACAAAAGCCCAATCCCTCTTCCCCTTTACCCTCACCCCTTTTAATTTCCAATGTTCTTTACAAAAATCCACAGTTTTAAATCTCTTCAAAATCAATTAAGCTATTTTTAAGTCAAGGCATAATATTTATAAAATAAATGTGTCCTAATGTTACCTCAGATTTCTACTTGGATCCCAAGCTTCCAGGTTGTGAAAACCAATTAAAAATCTATATTTTCTGTGTGATGCTGGAGCAAACAGATATATTCCAGAGACAGATTTCTGTATGTGTTATGTATTAATGCCCAGATGTTACATGTTTCGGTTATCGACCAGCAGCTTTAACAGATGTTATGATAAGATCGAAACATAGCCTGGACCAAAATTTAAACTGACTTTCCTTAACACAACACCCAATTCACCCCGTTCTGGAAGTTGTTGTGGTACATAAAGACAGAATTCTTCTTTGAAAGCAAGCGATATAATCTCTGAGCTACCAGGAAGTTCGCAAAATGGGAACTGCTGCGGCATATTTAAAATACAAAAAAACTATAATACCACTAAAAATTTAAAAATAAAATAATTGTTTAAAAAACATAAAAACGGCTTTAAAAAAAAGCACTAAAAATTTTAAAATAACTTTATATCTTGCATAGAAAAAAGTAAATATAAATGGACAAAATTTTACATTACTGTCATTGAAATTTTTACATTAATTAGTTATTTTTGGAGTCGGTGCCAGCGAATGCAAGAAAAACAAAAAGATAAAAACAATAAGGAATAACAATAATACATAAATAATCGTGTTACTGCTTAACTACAATTAATACTAGGACATGTTTCAACAAATCTGAAACTTACAGATGATACGCCGATATTATACTAACTGTAAATCGTTTACTGCGTGATGCAACCTACCAACTGACACTGTAACGCCAGAGATATGCCTGGATGACCAATAAGGTCGAGCCACAGATTAAAATACTATTAATTTGTTTCCCTATGCTGTCTCCCGCAATAACACTATCTGCCTCAAGACATGCTGTAAAATATTGTGAATTTTTGTTTGTACTCCCCGTTTCGCCTTTAACACCAGTAATTCGATCTTCGCGATGTGACAGCTGGCACCGACTCCAAAAATTACTAATTAATGTAAAAATTTCAATGACAGTAATGTAAAATTTTGTCCATTTAGATTTACTTTTTCCTAAGCAAGATATAAAGTTATTTTAAAATTTTTAGTGCTTTTTTTTTAAGGCGGTTTTTATGTTTTTTAAACAATTATTTTATATACATGCCGGTTTCTCCTAGAAGAAACTACTTACTCATTTATAATTAATTATGTTATTCACTAATCTATTTCCGATATTTTATAATTTATTGTAGAATATTTTTCTCTTTTCCACATGCCCTGAAAAAATTCACTGTTCTGTTTCTACACGAATGGTTAGGGTTATTTTGATGAAACTTGGCACACGTTTCCGATTGGGCGGCTAAAATTATTGTAAGAATAAATCAACCTATCTACACCGGAGGGAAGGGGTAGGGTTATTCGTTCAAGCGTGGTGGGTGAGCGGTTAACGCTCTGGCCTCGCTTTCGGGAGGATGTAGGTTTTGAATCCGGTCCGGGCATCCAGATTTGTGTTTTCCATGGTTTCCCCAAATCACTCCAGGCGAATGCTTCCTTCAGAAGGCCATGGCCGAATTCCTTCTCGTTCCTTGTTCCCGATCCCATCCTTCCTCTAATGACCTCGACGTCGACGAGGCGTAAAGCCACAAGCAAAAAAAAAAAAAAAAATACTCGACTAAATACATAAAGGAAATGGGTCGATTGTCATGAAATTTGATTCACAAGTATAGAAAATTGAAATCTGTTAAGAACTTCAACAATTTTTAACAAATAATACAGCATACGTGAAAACTGTTGTATTGATTTGGACGGGATTTTCGTAGTAGCAAAACTTATATTCTGAATTACGAAATTAGGGACGCATTTTTACTATATTAAAAACCTTGTATTTTATTTGTCGAGTATGAGCGAGTCGTATGTGCCGCAGAACGCTGAGCAGAAATGCTGTCGTTGCTCATTAAGAAACAATACGCGCGTGGCTAAGGTCACCCTTTTTTTTTTTTTTTTTAAGTGGCTTTCGTCATCATAGGCCACACAGCCAGCCTGATTAATTTTTCCAGATAATTAGACACACCACAGGACGGACATGACATTCACAGACACAACAGTTAAACACCCATGCCCGCGACCGGACTCGAACCGGCGACCTTCGGCACGCGGAGCTAACACTCTAGCCCCTACGCTACCGAGGCCGGCTAAGGTCACCTTGCAGCAAACGACTTACAACTTTCCCAATTCGTGTCTGATCTATAGGAGCGACAAGTTCGGCCTCGGGTCGTTATCGATCGGACCGATTTCCCGCTAAGATTCTCGTCTTCTGCATGTCGTAGGATAATTACTACAACATACCCTAGTTTGCTGGCATTATGTCGCGTGGAGTCAAAGATGTATTTTCCTTGTGACTAATTACTCAATGTTGCAATAAACATCAAGGCTAACTAATTAATTCGACGAATGCAAAGCCATATAATTCTTCGTTCCCATGCAGCCAACAATTAATATTTTTTAGGTGTCAGACAAGCACAGAAGACTAACGGCGCGGCGGAAGAAGAAAAAGTCGCAAGTCTTAGCTATTGTGACAAATCAGTCACTACAAATTTTGGCGCAAGAAGTGAGATTTTGTGGAATCATACGGCAGCTAGATAGCGAGATATTGGCGGGGAAATCGATCGCCGATCTACCAGTCTTCTAGTGTTCGGCGCGGCCAGGCGGCGAGGCGAGCGAGCAGCGAGGGCTTATTTACAGCGACGCAGCGACATTCCAGTGCAGCTGATAACACCCTCAGCGCATCCAACAGTCCAGGGCGTGGTAGCAGCACAGGCGGAAAATCACGACAACTCATCGCAGTTTGGCCGCTTTCGCAGTTTTTACAAAAGGTGAGTTGCTGGCAGCATGCCGACTAATCCAGAAGGGCGTGAAAGAAATTTGCAAGATGTAATTGATGCATTAACGCGTAAAATTGCGGCGCTATTGGCCAAGGTTGCACAGCCTGCGCAAGCAGCTAACAATTCTCAAGCTTCTAATAACAGAGCTTACAGTGCAGTGATGGTGAGTTCAGTTTCTTTTGAGGGAAAACCTAATGAATCAATAAATGAGTTCCTTATCAAGCTAGATGATCTCTTTATATTAAGAGAATTAAGTATTAGTGAGAAATTAACTCTTTTAAGAACAAAGTTAACTGACGAGGATTTGAAATTCGTGATCTATGATGAGGATTGCAAAAAAGCTGAAACATATGAATTATTACGCGGTGTATTTGAAAAACGTTTTTCCAAGAAACACACGGCCAGGTTTCACCGCGAACAATTAAGAAATATTAAAAGAAAGCCAGGGGAGGAACTTGATCAATTCGCAGATAGGATTAAGTTGATTAATAATAATACATATGTGCTTGGGGAAAATGCAGAAGAGAATATTGTGAAATGCTATAAGGCTGATATGCGAGCATTAGACGCATTTTTAGGGGGATTAGACGGTGATATCGCAAAACACGGTAAGTCTTCAGAAACCAAGAACATTTTCCGAAGGATTAGAACATACCCAGACTTTTGAACAGGTAATGAATATGACTAGAAGTGATAGGCTTGAAAAACGAGTCTTTCATACGAAAAGAGAATTAAAGCGTGGAATTTGCAAAAAATTAGGTCATGCTTCTGAAAACTGTTGGTGGAAATTTGCTAATAATGCATGCTGTAAACATAATACTAACAATGCATGTTATGATTCTAATGTTGACGTCGCATGTCGTCAAGATAATGATTTTCGTGATTTTCATGGTGCTAATAAAAGGCATACTTATCATGGAGGAAATAGTGCATGATTTTATTCTGACAGTGATAGTAGATTCCAAGGGAATGATGGAAAAACCTATTGTACAAGGGAATTTAGGAGAAATAGTAGAGAAAGATTATGTGCAGATGATGATAAAGATGATGATAACAATAAAGATAGTAAAGATAATTATAAAAATAAGGGTGATAGATCATTTATGAGAAATAAGCAAGGTTTTCAAGGAATTAATGATAGGAATTATGGTTCAAAAAAATACAGAGGTTTCAATAAATCAAATGGTGGGCAGCGTGGAAGTAATGATTCACAGAATAAGTTAAAAGAATAAGGGGTATGCAAGCCCACGTTGTCACGCCCCAAATTAAAATGGTACCTGTAAACCCCCAAGTGGCAGATTTCACTGTAACAGTAAATATTGAGGGAAAACAAAGTCAGCTGTTGGCTGATTCGGGCTCTGAAGTTACGTTATTTTCTAAATATATTTGTGGTATCAATGATTTAAGAGAATCTGATGGGAGAATTACGGGATTAGATAGAAATACTACTATTCACACTTTTGGATGAAAGATGTGAATATAACTATAGATGATTGTGTTTATAATGCAACTGTTTACATTGTTTCTGAACTGAACCCAAAAGATAGTGGAATTTTAGGGATGGATTTTCTAAGTAAATATGATGCAATACTTGACGTGGCGACGTACAATTGTTTTGAGGAAACGCGAGAGCGTAGGCCCACATTTGTCGTTACCAGATTCAAATAAAAGTCTTTGCGTAATGAAGGAGTCATGAACCGACATTTACCAGCTACACGGACTTATAAATCTGTCGTCAGTCTAAGTAACGTGGAAACCATTCCCAAACCTTCCGGGAAAATTGTGAACTTACCCATTAAAGATAATGTAGAGTGTGATGAAAATTCATTAGTTTTAGTAGACCTTCCAGAAGAATCCAGTTGGTTAGATTCTAATCAGTGTTATGTGAAAAGAAGTATTTGTAAAGTGCGGGTAATTAATGGAATAAAACATATACCTGTGTCAATTGAAAATTTTGTAGAAAGTGATGTTGTATCCCGTGGACATAAAGTTGCAATAAAATAATTGTTTAAAAAAACATAAAAACCGCCTTCAAAAAAAAAAAAAAAAAAAAAAGCACTAAAAATTTTAAAATAACTTTATACCTTGCTTAGGATAAAGTAAATCTAAATGGACAATATTTTACATTACTGTCATTGATATTTTTACATTAATTAGTTTATTTTTGGAGTCGGTGCCAGCTGTAAAATCGCAAAGATCGAATTACTGAACTTTGGTGTTAGACGCGAAACGAACAAAAATTCCCAATATTTTACAGCATGTCGTGAGGCAGATAGTGTTATTGCGGGCAAAACAGATTAGGGAAACAAATTAAAAGTATTTTAATCTGTGGCTCGGCCTTATTGGTCATCCAGACATATCTCTCCTGCTACAGTGTCAGTTGGTAGGCTGCATCATGCAGTAAACCATTTCCAGTTAGTATAATATCGGCGTATCATCTGTATGTTTCAGTTTTGTTGAAACATTTTTCTAGCATTAATTGTAGGTAAGCAGTAAAATGATTTTTTATGTATTATTGTTATTTCTCATTGTTTTTATCTTTTTGTTTTTCTTGCTTTCGCTGGCACCGATTCCAAAAATAACTAATTAATGTAAAAATATCAATGACAGTAATGTAAAATATTGTCCATCTAGATTTACTTTATCCTAGGCAAGGTATAAAGTTATTTCAAAATTTGTAGTGCTTTTTTTTTCTTTTTTTTAAGGCGGTTTATTTAATTTTTATTGGTCAGAAACCTTCTCCATGAAAAATTACATGTATATGCCAACTTTAATGGAGACCAGTTAAATGGTGTCGACTGTAGCTTTGTATAAAGAACATTGGCAAAAATTTAGGGGCTGGAGATAGAGGGAGAAGGCTTCAGTTTTTCAAACCAAAACGTGACAGTATTTCTCTCTTTATTTTTGACTAAACATATTCAAAGTTTCATCGAAATCGGATAAATAAAATAATTGTTTAAAAAAACATAAAGAACGCCTTCAAAAAAAAAAAGAAAAAAAAGCACTATAAATTTTAAAATAACTTTATACCTTTCCTAAGATAATGTAAATCTAAATGGACAATATTTTACATTACTGTCATTGATATTTTTACATTAATTAGTTATTTTTGGAGTCGGTGCCAGCGAAAGCAAGAAAAACAAAAAGATAAAAACAATGAGAAATAACAATAATACATAAAAAATCATTTTACTGCTTACCTACAATTCATGCTAGAAAAATGTTTCAACAAAACTGAAACATACATATGATACGCCGATATTATACTAACTGGAAATGGTTTACTGCATGATGCAGCCTACCAACTGACACTGTAGCAGGAGAGATATGTCTGGATGACCAATAAGGCCGAGCCACAGATTAAAATACTTTTAATTTGTTTCCCTAATCTGTTTCCCGCAATAACACTATCTGCCTCACGACATGCTGTAAATATTGGGAATTTTTGTTCGTTTCGCGTCTACACCAAAGTTCAGTAATTCGAGCTTTGCGATTTTACAGCTGGCACCTGTGATGTCACAAGACATTTGATCCATAATTAGGACTTTAAGAAGTAGTATTTAATTAGAATAAGTTAGGATTAAGTAATTTCAATTAGGTAGCGAGAGTGAAGCGGAAAGATTTGTTTTATGATTCAAAGATATTCAAGTGGCTATAGATACTGTCATGGCGGCTAAGCCATGTGGGGGATGTTCGGACACCTTGCTTCCGCCCAGAGTTTGGCGGGGATAGGATACTATTGTAGCCACCCTACAAGCACAAAGTTACCTGTCGGGTGGGATAGTATCGGTGGAACTCTGTGTTCCCTCCCATTTGGCAGAGATGGTTCTCTCGCCAAATGGGAAAGTAAGGATCCAATGTTGGCAGTACTCCCCTCCCATAGAGGATCAGCACCGGAATCCCGTTAGGGGGTGTTATATAAGCCCTCACAATGGGACCATACGCCCTCAGTCTTGACCAGTTTTTTTTCCAGTGCTACGCGGTGGTAGTTCGTGATGTCGCTCCACGAGGGATCATGATGTAAGCCCATATTATGTTCTGTTTCTCTCTTTGTGTGTTTCTGCCATACATCACTCTCGCTCACAGTTTTATAAAGTAATTAAGTATATGAAGTTGTAATTATCTTATCAAGACGTTGATCAGTGGATTCATATTTGTGTTTGAACAGAAAACCTAAAGTGTGTACAATTTATCAGAATATAACTCAAATCAGTGTGGTGCATCTAACTAAATTTTATTTGTTTCTTTGTAATTGTTCCACCTCATTTACCTGGATTAAATGTTGGAGTGAATGCAGTCAATCTTCGGCTAAGAGGTCCGATACTTAAAACATTAATAAATTAGCCGGAAATTAATTAGCAGGAGGGGTGGGAATGTTACACACCGACTCCAAAAATAAACTAATTAATGTAAAAATATCAATGACAGTAATGTAAAATATTGTCCATTTAGATTTACTTTATCCTAAGCAAGGTATAAAGTTATTTAAAATTTTTAGTGCTTTTTTTTTTGAAGGCGGTTTTTATGTTTTTTTAAACAATTATTTTATTGCAACTTTATGTCCACGGGATACAACATCACTTTCTACAAAATTTTCAATTGACACAGGTATATGTTTTATTCCATTAATTACCCGCACTTTACAAATACTTCTTTTCACATAACACTGATTAGAATCTAACCAACTGGATTCTTCTGGAAGGTCTACTAAAACTACTGAATTTTCATCACACTCTACATTATCTTTAATGGGTAAGTTCACAATTTTCCCTAAAGGTTTGGGAATGGTTTCCTCGTTACTTAGACTGACGACAGATTTATAAGTCCGTGTAGCTGGTAAATGTCGGTTCATGACTCCTTCATTTACGCAAAGACTTTTATTTGAATCTGGTAACGACAAATGTGGGCCTACGCTCTCGCGTTTCCTCAAAACAATTGTACGTCGCCACGTCAAGTATTGCATCATATTTACTTAGAAAATCCATCCCTAAAATTCCACTATCTTTTGGGTTCAGTTCAGAAACAATGTAAACAGTTGCATTATAAACACAATCATCTATAGTTATATTCACATCTTTCATCCCAAAAGTATGAATAGTATTTCTATCTAATCCCGTAATTCTGCATCAGATTCTCTTAAATCATTGATACCACAAATATATTTAGAAAATAACGTAACTTCAGAGCCCGATCAGCCAACAGCTGACTTGTTTTCCCTCAATATTTACTGTTACAGTGAAATCTGCCACTTGGGGTTACAGGTACCATTTTAATTTGGGGCGTGACAACGTGGGCTTGCATACCCCTTATTCTTTAACTTATTCTGTGAATCATTACTTCCACGCTGCCCACCATTTGATTTATTGAAACCTCTGTATTTTTTTGAACCATAATTCCTATCATTAATTCCTTGAAAACCTTGCTTATTTCTCATAAATGATCTATCACCCTTATTTTTATAATTATCTTTACTATCTTTATTGTTATCATCATCTTTATCATCATCTGCACATAATCTTTCTCTACTATTTCTCCTAAATTCCCTTGTACAATAGGTTTTTCCATCATTCCCTTGGAATCTACTATCACTGTCAGAATAAAATCATGCACTATTTCCTCCATGATAAGTATGCCTTTTATTAGCACCATGAAAATCACGAAAATCATTATCTTGACGACATGCGACGTCAACATTAGAATCATAACATGCATTGTTAGTATTATGTTTACAGCATGCATTATTAGCAAATTTCCACCAACAGTTTTCAGAAGCATGACCTAATTTTTTGCAAATTCCACGCTTTAATTCTCTTTTCGTATGAAAGACCCGTTTTTCAAGCCTATCACTTCTAGTCATATTCATTACCTGTTCAAAAGTCTGGGCATGTTCTAATCCTTCGGAAAATGTTCTTGGTTTCTGAAGACTTACGTGTTTTGCGATATCACCGTCTAATCCCCCTAAAAATGCGTCTAATGCTCGCATATCAGCCTCATAGCATTTCACAATATTCTCTTCTGCATTTTCCCCAAGCACATATGTATTATTATTAATCAACTTAATCCTATCTGCGAATTGATTAAGTTCCTCCCCTGGCTTTCTTTTAATATTTCTTAATTGTTCGCGGTGAAACCTGGCCGTGTGTTTCTTGGAAAAACGTTTTTCAAATACACCGCGTAATAATTCATATGTTTCAGCTTTTTTGCAATCCTCATCATAGATCACGAATTTCAAAGCCTCGTCAGTTAACTTTGTTCTTAAAAGAGTTAATTTCTCACTAATACTTAATTCTCTTAATTTAAAGAGCTCATCTAGCTTGATAAGGAACTCATTTATTGATTCATTAGGTTTTCCCTCAAAAGAAACTGAACTCACCATCACTGCACTGTAAGCTCTGTTATTAGAAGCTTGAGAATTGTTAGCTGCTTGCGCAGGCTGTGCAACCTTGGCCAATAGCGCCGCAATTTTACGCGTTAATGCATCAATTACATCTTGCAAATTTCTTTCACGCCCTTCTGGATTAGTCGGCATGCTGCCAGCAACTCACCTTTTGTAAAAACTGCGAAAAGCTGCCAAACTGCGATGAGTTGTCGTGATTTTCCGCCTGTGCTGCTACCACGCCCTGGACTGTTGGATGCGCTGAGGGTGTTATCAGCTGCACTGGAATGTCGCTGCGTCGCTGTAAATAAGCCCTCGCTTCTCGCTCGCCTCGCCGCCTGGCCGCGCCGAACACTAGAAGACTGGTAGATCGGCGATCGATTTCCCCGCCAATATCTCGTTATCTAGCTGCCGTATGATTAGACAAAATCTCACTTCTTGCGCCAAAATTTGTAGTGACTGATTTGTCACAATAGCTAAGACTTGCGACTTTTTCTTCTTCCGCCGCGCCGTTAGTCTTCTGTGCTTGTCTGACACCTAAAAATATTAATTGTTGGCTGCATGGGAACGAAGAATTATATGGCTTTGCATTCGTCGAATTAATTACTGAAGTCGTTAGCCTTGATGTTTATTGCAACATTGAGTAATTAGTCACAAGGAAAATACATCTTTGACTCCACGCGACATAATGCCAGCAAACTAGGGTATGTTGTAGTAATTATCCTACGACATGTAGAAGACGAGAATCTTAGCGGGAAATCGGTCCGATCGATAACGACCCGAGGCCGAACTTGTCGCTCCTATAGATCAGACACGAATTGGGAAAGTTGTAAGTCGTTTGCTGCAAGGTGACCTTAGCCGGCCTCGGTAGCGTATGGGCTAGAGTGTTAGCTCCGCGTGCCGAAGGTCGCCGGTTCGAGTCCGGTCGCGGGCATGGGTGTTTAACTGTTGTGTCTGTGAATGTCATGTCCGTCCTGTGGTGTGTCTAATTATCTGGAAAAATTCATCAGGCTGGCTGTGTGGCCTAAGATGCCGAAAGCCACTTAAAAAAAAAAAAAAAAGGGTGACCTTAGCCACGCGCGTATTGTTTCTTAATGAGCAACGACAGCATTTCTGCTCAGCGTTCTGCGGCACATACGACTCGCTCATACTCGACAAATAAAATACAAGGTTTTTAATATAGTAAAAATGCGTCCCTAATTTCGTAATTCAGAATATAAGTTTTGCTACTACGAAAATCCCGTCCAAATCAATACAACAGTTTTCACGTATGCTGTATTATTTGTTAAAAATTGTTGAAGTTCTTAACAGATATCAATTTTCTATACCTTGTGAATCAAATTTCATGACAATCGAACCATTTCCTCTATGTATTTAGTCGAGTATTTTTTTTTTTTTTTTTTTTTGCTTGTGGCTTTACGCCTCGTCGACGTCGAGGTCATTAGAGGCAGGATGGGATCGGGAACAAGGAACGGAAGGAATTCGGCCATGGCCTTCTGAAGGAAGCATTCGCCTGGAGTGATTTGGGGAAACCATGGAAAACACAAATCTGGATGCCCGGACCGGATTCAAACCTACATCCTCCCGAAAGCGAGGCCAGAGCGTTAACCGCTCACCCACCACGCTTGAACGAATAACCCTACCCCTTCCCTCCGGTGTAGATAGGTTGATTTATTCTTACAATAATTTTAGCCGCCCAGTCGGAAACGTGTGCCAAGTTTCATCAAAATAACCCTAACCATTCGTGTAGAAACAGAACAGTGAATTTTTTTCAGGGCATGTGGAAAAGAGAAAAATATTCTACAATAAATTATAAAATATCGGAAATAGATTAGTGAATAACATAATTAATTATAAATGAGTAAGTAGTTTCTTCTAGGAGAAACCGGCATGTATATAAAATAATTGTTTAAAAAAACATAAAAACCGCCTTCAAAAAAAAAGCACTAAAAATTTTAAAATAACTTTATATCTATAGCTTAGGAAAAAGTAAATCTAAATGGACAAAATTTTACATTACTGTCATTGAAATTTTTACATTAATTAGTTATTTTTGGAGTCGGTGCCAGCTGTCACATCGCGAAGATCGAATTACTGGTGTTAAGAGGCGAAACGGGGAGTACAAACAAAAATTCACAATATTTTACAGCATGTCGTGAGGCAGATAGTGTTATTGCGGGAGACAGCATAGGGAAACAAATTAATAGTATTTTAATCTGTGGCTCGACCTTATTGGTCATCCAGGCATATCTCTGGCGTTACAGTGTCAGTTGGTAGGTTGCATCACGCAGTAAACGATTTACAGTTAGTATAATATCGGCGTATCATCTGTATGTTTCAGATTTGTTGAAACATGTTTCTAGCATTAATTGTAGTTAAGCAGTAACATGATTTTTTTATGTATTATTGTTATTCCTTATTGTTTTTATCTTTTTGTTTTTCTTGCATTCGCTGGCACCGACTCCAAAAATAACTAATTAATGTAAAAATTTCAATGACAGTAATGTAAAATTTTGTCCATTTAGATTTACTTTTTCCTAAGCAAGATATAAAGTTATTTTAAAATTTTTAGTGCTTTTTTTTGAAGGCGGTTTTTATGTTTTTTTAAACAATTATTTTATTTTTAAATTTTTAGTGGTATTATAGTTTTTTTGTATTTTAAATATGCCGCAGCAGTTCCCATTTTGCGAACTTCCTGGTAGCTCAGAGATTAAAGCGCTTGCTTTCAAAGAAGAATTCTGTCTTCTCTATATACCACAACAACTTCCAGAACGGGGTGAATTGGGTGTTGTGTTAAGGAAAGTCAGTTTAAATTTTGGTCCAGGCTATGTTTCGATCTTATCATAACATCTGTTAAAGCTGCTGGTCGATAACCGAAACATGTAACATCTGGGCATTAATACATAACACATACAGAAATCTGTCTCTGGAATATATCTGTTTGCTCCGGCATCACACAGAAAATATAGATTTTTAATTGGTTTTCACAACCGTGGAAGCTTGGGATCCAAGTAGAAATCTGAGGTAACATTAGGACACATTTATTTTATAAATATTATGCCTTGACTTAAAAATAGCTTAATTGATTTTGACGGGAATTTAAAACTGTGGATTTTTGTAAAGAACATTGGAAATTAAAAGGGGTGAGGGTAAAGGGGAAGAGGGATTGGGCTTTTGTATACCAAATGTAGACTGCCTTTTCTGATTGATTTGAAGTATACGTGTGTAAATTTCTATTGACATCAGATGAAAACTGTAGGTATGAATAAAAAACAATTAAGGGGTATGGAGACGAAGAGTAGTTTGGTTTTTGTAAAGCTAGTGTGGGCAGTATTTTTCTCTTTGTTTTAAAGTATACATGCTCAAATTTCCATCGAACCAGACAAAAACTGTAGCTTTGTGTAAAGAACATTTGCAAAAATTAAATGGGTAAGGGAGTGAGTGGTAGGGTTTTGTAAACAGAAGTAGACACTATGTTTCTCTTTGTTTTTAAGTAAACATGGGCAGTGTTCATGGAAATCTGATAAAACTGTGGGTATCTATAAAGAACATTGGAAATTGGGAGGGGTTGGGCTTCTGCAACCTAATATAAACACAATTGTTCTGTATGTTTTAAAGTATACGTGTGCAAATTTCCTGCAGAATCGAATAGAAACTGTAGATTAAAGGATGGAAAGGAAGGAGCGGAGTTTGGACTCTCGAAACCAAATGTACACAGTATTTTTCCGTTTGTTTTGCAGTATAGATGTGCATGCTTCCTTCAAAATCAGAAAGAGACGGTGAAGAACATTGACAGTAATATAGGGGTAGAAAGGGGGATAGGGTTTGCGTTTTTGTGAAAGTTTTGTGGACAGTATTTTTCTTTTTCTATTTGTTTTAAAGTATATGCATGTGAAGTTCCACCGAATCGAATTAAAATGTGGGGTTTGCACAATTATTAAGGGAAGGGGAGCTAGGGTAGTTTTTTTGATTCTTGGTCAGAAATCTTATCCATAAAAAATTACATATATATGTGCCAACTTTCATATAGATCGGTCAAATGGTGTCGACTGTAGCTTTCTAAAAGAAATTGACAAAAATCAAAGGGGTGGAAACGGGGAGAGGGGTTCAGTTTTTGCAAACCAAGAGTTGTCATCATTTTTCTCTTTGTTTTATTAAAAATTTGCTAAGTTCTGTCTAAACTTGATAAAAACTGTGGTTGTGTATAAAAATTAAGCCGTTTAATGGGGGAGGGGGTGGTTTTAGATCTTTTGGTCAGACACCTTCTTCGTGAAAAAATACATATAAGCACCAACTTTCATGGTAATCGGTCAAACGATCGCGACAGTAGCTTTTTATAAAGAACATTGACAAAAGTTAATGGGGTTGAAGGAGGGAAAGGGGTTGAGCATTGGCAAACCAAATGTTGACAGGATTTTTCTTTTGTTTTAAAGTATACATGGGCAAAGTTCAATAAAAATCAGATAAGAAATGTAGATTTCTATAAAATTAAGGGGTGTAAATGGAGACATGGGGTGGTTTATTTGATATTTAATTTTTTGTTTGGTCAGAAACTTCTCCATGAAAAATTACTATGCAAAATGGAGACCAGTTAAATGGTGTCGACTGTAGCTTTGTATAAAGAACATTGGTAAAAATTTAGGGGGTGGATAGGGGGAGAGGGCTTCGGTTTTTTCAAACCAAAAGTTGACAGTATTTTTCTCTTTATTTTTACTACACATGTCCAAAGTTTCATCGAAATCTGATAAAAAATGTGGGTTTGCATAAAAATTAAGGGGTGTAAAGGGGAGAGGGGTGGTTTTTTATTTACTTATTTTTTGGTCAGATTCTCCATAAAAAATTACATGTATATGCCAACTTTGATGATAATCGGTCAAACGGTGTCGAGTGTAGCTTTTTATGAAGAACATTGACAATAATTAAAGGGGAAGGAGGGAGGGGGTTGAGTTTTGGCAGACAAATCTCGACAGGATTTTTCTCTTTGTTTTAAAGTATACATGGGCAAAATTCAATAAAAATCAGAAAATAAATGTAGGTTTCTATAAAATTAAGGGGTGTAAAGGGGAGAGGGGTGGTTTTTTATTTTTGTTTTTTGGTCAGAAACTTTCTTCATGAAAAACTACACGTAATTGCCAACTTTAATGGAGATCAGTCAAATGGTGTCCACTGTAGCTTTAAAATAAAGAAAAAATGGCAAAAATCGAGGGGGTGGATAGGGGGAGAGGGGTTCAGTTTTTTTCTAAACCAAAAGTTGACAGTATCTTTCTCTTTATTTTGGCTATATATGTCCAATGTTTCAACGAGATCGAATAAAAAATATGGATTAGTATAAAAATTATGGGGTTGAAGGGGGTAGATGGAGTGGTTTCTCAATGTAATTCATATGGGACCACTTTGGAGGTATACCCTATCCACTAAAAAAATTTCATTGAAATCGGTTCAAATTGTCGAAGATATGGCTGAACATACATACAAAAAAAAATACAGACGAATTGAGAACCTCCTCCTTTTTTTGAAGTCGGTTAAAAGTACAGAACGTGTTGCGATCTGTAGTAGGACCTACTACCAAAAAAGCTTCAGTTAAATAAGAAGTATCCAGAATTATTTCCCTAAAATACTTTCAATGCCAACACAAAATGTTTTAAACAGTTCACTTTCATCAGATATGCATTACTCATCAAGGCCCCCACCCTGGCTCCGTCCTTCAAGTAGTAGAACAAAAAATACATGAAAATTAAAAATTTCCTAATTTTAATATTTTGTAAAATTTAGTCAGAACCCTCGCAAACTATAGTAGCCGGCATGAAAATAGACCTGCGAAGGTCCAGTGCGTCTCCATTCAATGTTGCAAATCCTCAGCAATATGTACTGAAAAATTCTAAAAAATAATACTGAATTTGTAGAACAAAGTGATGTGTTTTTTAACTCGAAATATTTACATGACTATTTAAAAAAATAAAAACTAGTTCCATGAACTTTACGAACGAAATTACTTTCTTCACATCAACCAACCAAAAAAGCTAAACCAATGATAAAAAATAGGTGAAAAATTTATGCGGCTTCCCTAAAGTTAACAGATTAGCACAGAATATATTATATTCTTATATAGCGAAGAATGTTATAAAAAAATTTAAAAGTTTCACGAATCAATTGTTTGTCTCTTTTGTGTAATGTAAAAGTTGTCGCTGACTAACTTCCGTTCTGTTTGTTCACCTAATAAGATCAGCGAGAAAGTTTGTGAGAAAATATTGAAATTAATTTTAGAAAACACAGCAGCATCTTTAAACGAATCGTTCTGGTTTGTTTAATAATTTATCTGCACGAATGTTATCGCGCTGCGCCCGCGTCCGACACTGTCCGACGACTTCCGTCAATTACGACGAGCGAGATACTCGTAGCCAGGCCCGCTGTAAGCGGGCGTGCAACGCGTGCGCCGCACGCGGGCGGCACATCGAGGGGGGGGCGGCAAAACGAGCGATCGACAGTCGCCACCCCGCGATAGTTGCCACTCCATTGTCGCCGCGACGTAATTTGCAGCGTATTATGTAAGGGGCGACCTTTTTTTTTTTTTTTAGCTCAACAGCTGCTTCGGGCTGCCGGCGACACTCGGAATGGCAACAATGGGGGCGGCAAATAATGTTTGAAGGGGCGGCAATCTCACAGTTTTCTGACCCGGTTCGGAAATTTCCTAAATCCACCACTGGCTACTTAGACAGGGGGCGGCATAATCGGTATTGCACGCGAGCGCTCAAACAGCTAGCGGCGGGCCTGCTCGTAGCTACCGTACCTTCTTAAAATATTCAGATTGAGTCTCATGTAAGAATTATTATCGTAACAGAGAATTACATGACAAAATACGCATAAAAATGGTTTCCTGTAAAATCTTGTCACCTTAATAAAAATAAAGTAACGCAATGTCTGCTTTCAATAAAATTACTAAATAAATTATTTAAAAACTTACAAACTGCTTATTTTCAGAGCTTTGAGCCATTATCCTCTCCGTAACTTATTCATCTTCGGATTCATTGGACTGAAGATCACTGTCGCTGCTTTCACCAAGCTGTATCACGAACTGATCCATTCCTGTGTCTCTCGCGCACTGTTTAACATAATCAGTTTCTTGTAATTTTCCGAATGTCCTACATAATTTGCCCAATCTTCTTGAGTAACGCTGTCTAAAGCTTCGTGTGTAAGTCGCTTCAACATCGGCAAGTTTGAGGTCGTGTTCTTCTTAGCGACATCCCGTTTTACTTGTGCCCAGATGTGTTCGATTGGATTATGCTGGCAATGATAGGATGGCAGGCGAACTACTTGATGTCCCATTTCATTTGCGAATTGATCCAATACCTTCTTGGCATTTCGAATTTGTTCTTTACATAAAAGCTCATCCCTAGTTTCATGTGGAAAAACTTGAACACCATTCTTACGTAGCTATTCAATAATATCTCCCTTACGCCAGTTAGAAGATGGTGGTTTGTCTGTTTGAGTGGAATGATAACTGACATTGTCCATTATGATAATACACCCTTCTTCCTGCGAGCGACACATATTACAAAACCACCTCTTAAAAACCTCGTTCATTTCTGTATGGTAATCCGATACAGACAAACGTTTTTCCACCACGAAATACATGTTTGGCTCCTGGTATGAAACCTTTATTTGCAGAACCAGCATGTCGACATCCTCGGCCAGTAGGAACTTTAAGACCTCCGTTACCTCTCGAATCATGCCAATATATTTGTTGGTATGATTTTGGTTAATGTAAGTCTCGTCTAAGTAAACAATTGGCCTAGCGTCCTTGTACGCAATTAGTTCATTATTCGTAAAAACTTTGTTCTTGAAGTAGCAATATCACTGCGTTCCATTAAAAATTTTCGTCCGTCGTTGAATTTCCTAAATTTAAATTTTCAGAAGACGTAGAACGAAGCTTTCTGAGCCTGAATAGCTGATTTTACGGCAGAGATCGGACCGTATTTTTCATAGCCGTTGGGTATTCTCCTCTGTCGTAGTACTATAAAACAGTCCTGCGCACTACTTCTTTATTAAAATCATCCAGTTCAGTGCATTTGTGTTCCCGTCTATACTTCTTTCTTGGAGATTCAAAAAGAGGGCTCAAATCTTCGGTTTCTGCCGAACTTAAAATCCGACGATACGCTGTACCGACTTCTTCGAAATACCACAAGCCTCCGCTGTCAATGCTTGTACTTGAGAAATTTTAATGTTTCTCCTGGCTTCTCTGTTGTGGAAAAGGTTGCTAAAATACTTGAAAACATTTGCGACGACAACTTTACTTTGCTTTCTAATATCTGGATGGCCTGCATGAACACCGATTTTACTTCTTTTCGGTAATGCACTGCATGTAGAATTCTGTTCTACAAAGTCACTCATCATAAAGACAAAATAATAACCTTTAGAGTAGCGAAACAAACCGACCGCAGCGAAAACTATGAACCGACTGGCAGTGGAAGAACATTTGACAACACCGCCGGCTTAACTGAGGGTAAAGAGGGTAGTGCGGGCAGGGGGGTGGAGGCAAAACTGCGTGACCTGGAATGGACTAATTCGGTGAAGCGGACAGAAGTGTTTAAATTTTTAAGTAAAACCATTTTCAACATGTATTTTCATTCAGTTTTCTAATTTTTGTCCCACCCTGAAGCTACGCCCTCGTCAATCACTATGAACAGTGTATATCAAGGCTACCCACCCAATTTTAGAGATGGTCCACAATTTCGATTCCAAGTTAGCCTGTGGGCCACGATTTTGATTCTAAGTTAGCCTGCGGGCCACATAATACTTGCCTATAATTACAATACATATTTAAATATAACAAAGATATAATTAAAATAGTTTAGTTACAATCAAAAAGTAAAAACTGTAAATGATACCTTTTTAGAGTTTTTTATTTTAATCAAAAAGTAAAAAACTTCAATGCAGAGGTTCGTGAGCTAGCACATTCTAGATCTATGCTGTTGGCGGGTCAATTTAAACGCGCTGGCGGGCCACCTTGTGGCCTGCGTGTTTGGGGTTGGGCACCCTTGGTGTATATAATTCCACTGTAGCTGTGCGGTATGAGATCGTAGCTTCAAGTATCAAAGAAACAGTCTGGCGATTTTTTTAAAAATTGTAACTATAATAGGCGTATTTTGAATTCAATATTAATTTATTTTTTATTCGTTTTTATTTCATTTATTGTTTTAAGTCACTTTTTATTTTTTTTAAAACTTTATTTTAGCATTCAGGAATCTCGATCGCTTGCAGTGGCGTGAGAAGGCTCTGATTACTTGAGCGGGAAAAAAACAGTTAAGTCGTCTTCCTATTGACATACATATGTGAATAATCAATGTTGTGTGTTTAATCTTTCTCTATTGCGTGCTTTGGTATTTTATCGCATATTTTATCTTAATATATAGGCCTACTCTTTCATATCGTTATTAAAACTTTCGAGTTTGTAATCTGAGTGCTTTTGCTGAGGGTGTTTGGTTACAAAACAACTCCATTAGGACACAGAAAACACGTTTCGTGCTTTCGAACCTTTCGTATGTTAGCCTTGTATGTGTATTATATATATAATAATTTCATTAAATACGGCGCAATTTCCTTTGCGTACCCAGAATAGAATCTAGTATGAATAGTGTCTGGTCTGGGAGCATTATCGGTTTTTACAGTCAAGCAGTTTTGTTACTCCCTCGATGTCAGGAACGTCATCGGGTCGAGCCGATAGTGGGTCGGTATTTTAGAATGCTCAGATGCTAGCTAGTACGCGTTCGGCGCTCAGTCTGGTTTTTTAAATGAGCGTTTTAATCGATGCGTATGAATTAAAGAGGGTATTATGGGATAGCTCAAACCTTGGAGTAAAGAAATATATGGAGACGACGCAAGGGACCTTCACCACGCATTGAAGTGACGCCGGGTGGAGAGGAGTGGGGAGGCGTGGCCGCCATATTACCTATCCATACAGACATGGGGAATATGTACAAAACCTCAAGTGGACTCTAGGATAAACGTGACGCCGCAATCCGATGATGGATTATTATGTAACTCGATGAGACAAATAAAAATGAATAATAAATTTGTTTGATATCTTGCTTAGTTTTCGAGATATTCTGTCTCAAATGTGAGATGTTTTTGGTTGAAATTCAGAAGAAAAAATTGGTCAAAGTCAAATTTGATGATGGATTCTTATTTAAAAAGACGAGACAAATAAAAAAATAAAGAATACAAATTTTCGATATCTTGCCTAGTTTTTTGATTTGAAATGCAGAAGAAAAATTTCGCAAAAAGTCTAATTTGATGATGGATTCTTATGTAACACGACGAAAAAAATCAAAACTAATGACTAAAATTTTTTGATATCGTGCTTAGTTTCAGGATATACTGTCCCCAAATAGTAATTGTATGGATACGCAATATGGCTGCCGCCGCCACTGCGCATGCGCAGTATCAGCCGAGAGTTTAGATGTGGCGTCACAGAATAAGCGGTATTTCTCCTCCATATATTTCTTTCCTCCATGGCCAAACGAGCATTATTTGGTTCGAAGTAAAAAGATGCATGGTGTGAAATCAAAAACTTAACTTAGTCCACAACCCGAAGGTTGGTTGGATCCTCCCGAAGGAGGCATATTAAGCCATTGTGTCAGAGGTAGGACGGCCGTTTCCTTTCCTCTGGGACCTAAAGTTTAACGTGGAATCCGAACCACGGAGCGTCCTGGCAGAGCTCATATGATTAATCACAACTCTCCAAATTCCTGCGCCTGCCGGGATTCGTGCCCGAGGCAGGAGCAGCGAACATTTTGAAAGGTAATTAAACTTTGCTATCGATCTACATCTGCAAATCACAAATATTATTGGTGCCAAAGGGTGATTTGCACCACAACTAAGGCTCTTTTCACACTATACTGTTTTGATCGAACGGCAAAAAATCGAACGGCGACATTTTTTCAGTGGTGTAAAGAAGAACATAGCCCCTTTCACACTACACAGCTACGGAGAGAAACCTTGCAGTAAAATGGCTTTCCTACAAAGTTTCATGTCTCATCTGCAAAATTTTGATGATGAAGGGTTCCTACAATTTAAAATGTAAGTTTTAAAAGTTATAGGACATATCAATGAAAATAAGAACGCGATATACCCTAATCCATCTTATTTTTCTCAACCTCAATTTCTAAGTTATTCTCATACGCATTTTGTCCATCCTTCAAATACAACTCAAAGTCAGTCTCAACAGTTTTTTAACGCCTCTAGCCAGTCTCCTTTTTACCACGAACAATTAAACATGGATGGCCAAGCTTCTTCAACATACGCCAAAATTCCTGCATCTAACCAATCTCAGCTATCTACTGTTGTACATAAGCAAGCACCCTCCTTACAAAAAATATCCTCTCCAGTATCGCGTTATTTTAAAGCGTTCACCTCTCCAGAAAGCGAAGAGAATAGCATTTCTTTAACTTCGACAGCATTTTCGGTTGCAGAAATGTAAGCACCTTAGAATTTTGGCAAATTCTAGTTTCCCTAGTTTTCAATTTCAAGGAATTTTCCTGTAATCTTGCTCACAGCGACAATTAGTCATAAAAATAATTTTAAAGTGTATTTACCATATCAGGAAACGTTAATTTTAAGAGATATTCTGGTTTGTTCATGTTTTTGAAACACGCGATCATAAAAGTAGAAATTCTAAGACTTTTAATATCTTTAAATCGAGTAAAGTGACAACTGATATTTTATCACCAGCTATAGTCAGCAGTGTTCCAGATATTTTGGCAGTAAAATTAAATAATTTGGCAAAGTTTAATTAGCGATTTTAATTAAGAGAAAAAAATGAACTTTTTAATTAAAAGAGATATTAATTTGAAATTTATATCAGTAGACAGCCCTAATTAAGACGATCCTGAATATATAGTGGTTTTTGTAAAACGTTTTAGCTTATGTCTGGTAATTAAGTTTTTGAAGACAGATTGTCGTTGATTGTCACTGTAATAATTCAAACGTTTGGGTTAATCCCCTACTTCAGAGATTTGTATCACCACGCGAAATTAAATAAAACTTTAAAACTAATCACTCTAAATTTCTCACTAAACTGCCGTTGGACTTCTAGTAGATAAGTCTAGATATTGTCAAAGTTTAAACACTCTTAATAATTTGGATCATCAAATAAATTACACATACTTTTAGCTACACGGAAGCAAAATGTTGTGATACAGCTGTTGACGTCATTGGTTTGGCCACTTGCTATAGGGGTGTCCACTTAAAAAATACATCGATGTTTTTATTCGATGTAAAACATCGGAACCCTGCATCGATGTTTTGCGATGCATCGCATAAAAACATCGATTTTTTTTCAACATCGAATACTTTTATGTTTTTCTTAGCTCAACAAATACAAACCAACAATATTCGTCGGCAAATGTTGTTTCATTTATCTCTTAACTGTAGCTTTAATCTCGCCAGGACAAAATGTGACGATAGTTTGATATTGACCATTTCCAGTTGAGTGCAGACTGCAGATAGTTCGTTGTCTTTCGTTTAGTCCGTGTGACCACAGGGCAATAGTATATCAGCAGTGTTGATATACAGCAGTTGTAGCTGTAATGATGCGTTTAATTTGATTCTTTTTTATTTATGGGTTTACGCCTCGTCGACGTCAAGGCCATTAGAGAAGGAGTAGGACTGGGGGCAAGGAGCGGGAAGGAATTTGACCAAAGCCTTATGAAAGAAGCATCCCCGGCATTCGCCTGAAGTGATTTTGGGAAACTATGGAAAATTTAGATCTGGATGCCTGGACGACGATTTGAACCCGCTTCCTCCCGAATGCCAGGCCGAAGCGTTACTGTTCACCCAACATGAAAAATTAATTTTCTTATATCGTGTGTTGGTTAAGTTTAAGTAGTGTTATAGGAGTGAGATTTTGCTTTGTAAGTCAGCCCCATTGCTAGCTGTTTGAACGCCCTTGTGCAATACCAATTAAGCCGCCCCCTGTCTAGTAGTGGATTTAGGAATTTTCCCAACGGGGTCAAAAGACTGTGAGATTGCCGTCCCTTTGAACATTACTTTGCCAACCCCGTTGTTGTTGCTGCCTCAAGCAGCAGTTGAGCTTAAAATAAAATAATGGTTTAAAAAACCAAGAACACGCTTTTGTAGCAATGTGAACTATAAGGTTAAAAATCATCTTTAAATATAAAGATTTTGTTTTAACAGCGATACGACATCCCACAATTCAGTACATATTATATTTATGAATAAGCTTAAAGTAAGAATAACGTCACTGATTAAATGTAATGTAAAAATCGTGGGGTGCTCAATATGAGTTGTCTTCTATTTTTTGTCGCTTGCTTGTTGTAAAGGTAGTCATTGTAAAAAATATGTAGAGAGCACTCCACGCTTTTTTACTTTAAATTTATGTTTTTAATCAGTGACTTTATTCTTACTTCTATTCATAAAAATAATTTGTTTTGAATTGTGGGACGCCCTATCGCTGTTAAACAAAATATTTATATTTACAGATTATTTTTAACCTTTTAATTCACTTTGTTACAAAAACGTGTGTTTAGTTTTTTTAAACTATAATTTTATTTTTAACTTTTTAGTTTAGATTGTTACAAAAGTATCTTTCAAGCTGTTTTCTTTTTCTTTGCACATCTTTCCGTTCTTTGTGTTGTAGTATCGTCTACGGACAATTAAATGGACAACCCAGCAGAGGTCTAATTGCAGGGTAAATGTGGACGACTACTCTTTCATAATAGTACGAACTAATTCAAAATGATGTTTCGAATAGTCATTGCTTAGCATCACTTTAAGAAATTGCAGACATTATCGCAGTTGCTTACATCAAGGTGTCGTCAAGTGCGGATGTGCCGAAGGTTGCGCAGCAAAATCACTTTTCTGGTTTTACTGTTAAAGTAACGAGAATACCGCATTATAGCTGTGAAATTATTGTAGTGTTAAACGTTCATAATACATGCACAAAATTACGAAAAATTAAAACGTCTGGAGGTGGGTAATTACCTAAATGCATATGGCGATGCTGACAGCGGAATCTTCGAAGGGTCTGGCCACCAAATTACGAAGGTTTCTGGAATTGCCGTGCACGTGCATTAATCTCACGGCTGTATTTGCATTTTGCATAACTCGGGAACCCCATTAGGTATAGGTTACCTGCAGTTAAAGTTAAATTTGAACCAAGGGATAACAAACGCACTACATCTTTGCCAGAGGTGAAAGTCGCTTCTAAAGGCCGTATAAGATTCAACCAAAACCGAGATTTGAGCGAGTATCATTTGCGCGCCTGCCACGCGCCTTTTCCAACTGACGATTGAGCCACCAAGGGGATTCGAAGTGTTTGTGAAAATGAGCCACATTTGTCATAAGACGGTTAAGCCACTTTTCTGTTCTGACTGCCAAAGTAATGAAAATACCGAGATTAGATATGATTTTGGTTCATCGGTTCTTAATACAAAATATCACATTATTCCGGATTTTTGAAGTAGATGAAAACTGAGTTGAAATTTTTCACTACTTTTAAGTTTTTACTGTCATCGTAGTGACAGTAAAATTATTGTATATTCATCGTTTCTCAATAAGCGTGCAAGATTTCAAATAATTCGGACGTCACGAATCAGATGAACACTGAAATGAAAGATTCCTTTGCATGCAACCATTTTTCTATTGTTACTATCAATGTAACAGCAGATAACTGTATTGTCCATGTTTCTTAATACGTGTGCAAAATGTTTCTATTATTACTCCCAAAATAATGAGAATATTAGAATATAGATATGAAAATATTGTATTGTAATGGGTTTTTAATATATGAGCAAAATTTCAAACAATTCTGAGATCCGGAAGTAGGTTAAAATTCAACTACAAACTTCCATCACATTCATTCATTTTTCTATTGTTACTGTTAAAGTAATAATTATAGCCGGACATCGGTATGAAATTATTGTATTGTCTTCAGTTAATACGGATGCGAGATTTCAAACAGCTCGGATATTTGGAAGTGGGTGAAAACTGAGATGAAAGATTCCATATCGTGGGTACATACATATAGGTCACGATGATTGAAAGCGTGTAAAAAATGTCGCCGCTACATAAATTTGCCGCACGGCGTGCATATCCCGCACTACGGCAATGTTGTTTTTAGCTCTGCTATTGCCCCGGCGGTGGCGACAATGGTGCGGAAACTATCGGGGTAGCGACAATCGATTTGCCCCCCCCCCCTCCCCCGTGGACGTGCCATCCTGTTGTGAGTGAAACAAAAGCTACAGATTAACAGAAATATTTAATTACGGTACTAGACAATTACAATTTAAAAAAAAAAACATTAAATACTAAATCTGCCTAAAAATATTGATTTTAAAGTCTTTAAACAGTTAACACCAGTGATGTTTGGGCAAACTTTGTAGAAACAGAAGTTTACTAAGTCGCTTGCCTTTCAATCTATTTCTTTGTTGATTGACTATCTGAGCTGCCTTCGAAAACAAACGTTCTGATGGAACAGAAGTCCCGACAATAGTCAAGTACTTGAAGGCAATTTTATGAAGCTTAGGAAACTGATCTTTTATTTCACTCCATATTTCCAAAGGATTCTCATTGAGTCTTCCTACTGGACTGCGCAAGTAAATAGATAATTCATCAGAAATTGCATTCTCAGACTGTGTTAATTTCCAGCTCTTGTTTACTAGTTTGTGATGATCTTCCCATAAAGAAAAATTCTCTTCTGGTTTTTCAGATTGATCTGAATCAGATCCCGAAATTTCAAAATTTTGTGTACTATTCGTCATTAAGTCTTTGATTTTTGCAACTGCTGTAGAGCAAGCAAGTGCGTCCCTGAAGTGCATTTTTTTAAATCTCGGATCCAATACAGTGGCTATGGCGAGTGGAGTCACTCTCTCAATAGCACCCATTCTTTTATCAATTTCTTTAAGGACAAACGATTTCAATTCTTTGGAGAGTGAGTCCTTCCAGTCTGAGGGATTGGATTTTTAAAACTAAGCAATGGGTTAACGGAATCACCTTGTTGCTAGTGCAGTACCTATCAGCAGATACCTCTTTGGTTGCAGCTTCTAGCGGTCGTAAAACTTGTAAAACGGAAGAGAGATTTGACAGTTCTGACGCAGTGAGCATAAGTGGTGCATTTTTATGCTGAATAATTATATTATTGACGACAATGCGTAACTCTAAAAACCTCTCAATCATATAGTATGTGCTGTTCCATCTTGTCGGAACTTCTTGAATCAGTTTTGTTTCTCGATCCGTTGCTTTTCTTAATTCATTGCTTGCTGTATTACTTTGCTTAAACCATGTTACAATTTCCTTGATCTTACTTATTAGTTTTCGTAACTCTGAACACTGCTGTACCGCATTTTGTGCAACTAAATTTAGAGTGTGCGCAAAACACGGTAGGTATATGTTTTTTACCGAAAGCCAATTCGACAGCTTTAATCATTGTTGCTGCGTTGTCAGTCACTACAGCCGAAACTTTATCAATGTCAATATCCCATTCAGCGCAAGTATTCAGAAGCATCTCAGCAATGTGATCTGAAGTACTGCGTTCAAATGACTGATATACTCCAAGAGTTATTGAAAAGAATTCAGTACCAACACCGAAATGTGCTGTAATTCCAAGAAAGCTTCTCATGCTCATAGTTTCTGTCCACATGTCGGTCGTAAGTGTTAGGTTTTCCACATTTTTTAATACATTCTTGAAAACAGCCGACAATGCATCATATTTGTCATCAACCCAGCGAGTCAATGTCGTCTTACTGGGAAGCTTGTAATGCGGTGCTATCACTTTCATCAGGTTACGAAAGCCCTCATTTTCAACAATCGTAAATGGTTGATTGTCCTTACAAAGCATATAAATCAAAGCATTATTAATTTTCAAAGTTTTATCACCACCTTCCGAAAATGCGTGTATATTTTCCAAAATGTCCACAATTGACTTTTGACGCTTCAGAGATGGAGGGACAGGATTATCGAGATGGATATCTGTTGATGAGCACGTCAAAGCTATATTTTCCGATTCTATCACATCAGTTGTAGGCTTACTTGTTGACGGCAGTGACACAGAGTAGGGGACAGTAGGTATGGAGACAGTTTCAATTTTTTTCAGTTTTTTTTTTTGCTGTCGACATTGTGCAAGCCTACATTAGACGTCACTTGAGATTTTTCTCTGTTTTCTTGTAAAAAACGCAGCTTTGTGTATATTTCTTAGGTGGCCAATCAAGTTTGATGTATTTCCACAAGTTTTAATAGTTTTTTGACAAAGTTTGCATTTTGCAATTCTTCCATTTCCTTCAATTTTGGAGAAAAATTTCCAAGCATTACTTTTCTTCGGAGGTGGCATCTTGTTATAAACTAAAAAAAGAGAGAGAGAGAACACGTGTCTCAGTATTTATCGATAAATTCACCACGCTGTGGTTTCACATTTTTCACCTTAGCTACAGATTTAAAAAGGCGAAAGAAAGCAACTTATTAATGCAATGATTCAGTGCAATTAACGTAAGTATCCATATTATGCAAAAATTATAGAAAACCGCTTGTTTGTCACACGTGAGTGATTAGGCTCATAAGAATTACTACTTACCTTTTCAACTTTGAACATGCAATCCGATGTTACGCCAACACAGCTTATACGAAGGTATCACTCAGTTATTTTCAAACACGACAATCACCGGCAAATAGTAAGAGTGAACTAAGGAAATCGATCTTTTTTCCGTTTGCTCATACGTACAGAATAGCCAACCTCAAGAAAAATTAATCTTTACCATTGTTCACATTTGCTCACAGGTGTTATCTGATAATGACAATTACTTCAAATTGAAATAATCTATTTCAATCTTGATTAAATGAAATAATCTTAAAATTTATTTCTATTATTCTTTGTCATTAGCAGCCGAAGTTAGTTTTTTCATTCATTCGATGTTTTTATAAAAAAGAATCGATGCATCGAATAGAATTTTTTTTGTCAAAACATCGAATCAATCCGATGCATCGCATGGTAAACATCGAATGGATTCGATGCATCGATGTTTAGTGAATATCCCTAACTTGCTATATAAACTTGTGCTTACAAGTGACCGGGTCTCTCTCTTGTGTCTTCATTCTTTCGTTTGATTTCGTTTTCCTTTTTCCGCGGAGCAGTATGTTTGAATAGTCTGCGCAAGTTTGGTGTAGAAGCGGGAGGAAATGGTTAGATGTTCGCGCCATTGGGTCAGCCATGTTGGAACCTTGATGTGATGGCATGCGAGGTTAACTTTTAACATGAACTTTTAAATTTTCATAAGGGGTATGGTCGGTTAAATTTCTCTCCACAACTTGCAACCTTTTGGAAAAGTGTGTTCGATTTGCCTACTCAACTGTGTAATGCTATTTTTGAACTTATGATTTCTTTTAAATAAACTTCGGAATTTTCGAGTAAAGTGGACTTGTGATTTCATAGTAGACAGTAAACCTTTCTAGATTTGTGGTTTAGTAACAGATCTAGTGGCGACCTTTAAGCATTTTTAGTTGAGTTTCTGTACGGCTACATGGTCAAATGCAAATTATTTTTATGAACTTTCCGCGGAACTTTGAATCCGCATAAACTGTTAGTTGAGGTACTAAGGTGATAATACAGCCCCGGTATCAGCCTTGGGTCTTACAGAAAGTATTGATTTTGGTACGAGTAACTAACTATGTATTAGTTCATTTTTTTTGTTTGTAAATTTCATTCTGTAATTTTATATTCTTCAATAAAGGCGCATTGTGTTAATTTGTTTAGATTTTTATTCAGTTTCCAAAATATTATTAATCTATTTCATGAATATAGTACAAGTAGGCCTATACACAATAATTCAAAAAACATAATAAGAAAGGGGTAATTAGACGACTAAGGGAATTGTCACTAGAGCGTGGGCTCCATCGTAATTAAAAAATTAGTAGTAGTAGTAAAAAAAAGCATTTTTAAATATATATTTACCTTATGTAATGGCCAGCATCTCAATGGGTTGTATACAGTTCCTAAATTGTGTATTTTGTCGCTGAAAGACATCCTTGAGTTTTTTTGTTGTAATTCTTCAAAGGAGGAAATGGACATTCGAAAGTAATTGAAAAACTTATTTTAATCTTTCCGTAGATCCTCAAATAAGGTATAAAAGAGGCCCACTTTCTCTCTCCTTTCATTGATATGATACACCCAAACTATACGATTGTGATGTCGTCTATTTCATCGACGGTTGTATAACAATAATGCAATAATTTCTTACGATTCATAATGAAACAACAGTACGCCACTCAGCCACACAAAACTGTGATGGAAAAAGCCGTACATAAACCGTACAATGTGAACGAGGATGCCCGTTTGGATTTTGGCCGTTGGATTTTCTGCCGTACGGTTAAAACCGTATAGTGTGATAAGAGCCAGACTCTGCACATTCCAATCCTGAATAGCATGAAAAGAATGAATACATACTAGCATAAGTATGGCTTCTTATTTCTCTAATCTTATCACTCCTGTCACTGTGACCTAAATATGTTGGTGGACGAAGTATTATATCGCACTCGTAAGTGAAAGAAGACATTCGCATATTACTTAGCTAATAAATTCAAACGAAACCGACATCACCTGTGTGCCAGACAATCCCAGCACAATCGGCGCACCAATTCTATGACACTATCGTAAGGGAGCGTCCATTAATGACGTGAGATGAAATGGGTGGGGGGTGGGGGGGGGGTCCGGCGAAATCTCACGAAACATCACCAAGGAGGAAAGGAGGGGTCAACCGAAATTCTAGTGGAATCGTAGACAAAAAAAGGCCTACAAATGACGCGAAAGTCGATTTTAGGGGGGGGGGGATTTTGGTCAAAAACCAACTTTAAGGTGGGGGAGGGTTGAACCGCCCCTTCGGATAGGGGGGATCTCCCTCAAAATCCCACGTCATTTTATATGTGGGGGGAAGGGGTCCGACCAAATTTGACACGGTATCACCAGAGGGGAGGTGGGGGGGGGGGCGTACGGAATTCCGGAAAAACAACTCACGTCATTAATGGACTAAGAGCTGTGGGAAGTAATGATGAGCGGGTCTTCTCTGTACCTTCTCTATTATGTCGATCAATTCCTTACAATAAGGATCCCAAACTCCATAACAGTAATCCAGATGTAGACACATGAAAGTTTTTTTTATACCATTTCATTTGTATGAGCGCTACAATTCTTCAAAATACGATCTATGAATCATAATCTAGAATTAGCTTTACCTACGACGTAAATTATATGCAGGTCTCGTTTCATGTTGCTTTGTACAACTAAGGCCAAACACTTCAGGGAATCAACCGTTTCAGCAACTTAGCTCTTTAATTTGTATTCGTGAATAAACCGACTCTTTTTCTTGATGACATTAATTTAGTTTCTGATGCGATCGTCTCACGCATAGGTGTGTCGGGCATTTTAATATTTGGTCCAACAACAGCAAATGTTTGAAATCAATTCTCTGACATTCCTTTTAAGTTTTCAAATGGCTAATTATCTCCTTCAAAAGTCAGTTCTAGAATTATATTATATTAACTTGTCGAGTGGGGTGCCCCTACAGCCTGTGATCGGATCCCCCATCAGCCGGGCTGACCCGGGTAAATTTGACCCGCTTACCTCCCCCCCACCTCCCCCCTAACGCCGGCCCTGACCTTGGTACTTTTCTGACATCGTATGGGTAATTGCAATGGCCGCAGCTGCCATATACACACAAGTAACGACATGTCATAAGCCAAGCATTTTCTGAGCACTATGGTTATTTAATAACTGGCTTGTCGACCGAAATTTTCTTTTCCTCGAGCACGCTCAGATCAATGAGCGCTGAACGTACTGAAGTGGATGCAAGGCCTTAGGGGGCGTCCATTAATGACTTGTTGTGAAATAGGGGGGGGGGGGCGAAATCTCACGAAACTTCACAAAAGGGGTGAGGGGGACGGTGAGGGGGGTGTCAACGGAAATCTCACGAGAGGTTTTGAAATTCTTTACTTGACTGTAGAGCTACAAAAAAAGTCTACAAATGACGCGAAGGTCGACTTTAGGGGGGATATTTCGTCGAAAAGTGGTGGTATAGCCGTCCTTGGAACTTGGAAGCATGAGACATAAAAAAAGGGGGATCTCAAAAAGTAAAGAGGTCGATTCGTAAGGGGGGGGGGGAAGGTCTCCGTCAAAATCTCACGTCATTTTACAGGGGGGGGGGTCGGACCAGATCTCACGAAGTGTCACCAGAAGGAAAAGGGAGGGTCCAGAATTCTGGAAAAAAACCTCACGTACTTAATGGATGCCTCCTTACGCACTTCCGCTCTCAACTGAATTAGTCCTCCGATTTCTTTATTGTGGCATGTAAACGCCTTTGATTCCTGAGCAAACGTTTCACTCCCCGGTTGAACCACGGTTCTTACAAATAAAATGATTTATACCCGTCCATATTATATCTTTCAAATTATACTAGTTTCTGACATTTGTATCCTGTATGTACATTTCAGAATGTTCCGCCAAGTGATGAACCATACCTGTAGGCAGGGGCGTAGCTACTATGGGGCTAGGTGGTGCAGTGCACTGGGGCCCCTACGCTCAGGGGGCCACCAAGCATACCTCAAGGGGCTCAAAGTGCATCTCTGGGGGCCCCCAAGCGCAGTTTAGAGGGCCCACGAGCCCTCTCGGCAAACTGGCGACCTTTTTTTTTAGCTCTACCGTCGTCTAAAGGGGCCCCTGAAACACAGGAAGACCCCCACTAAGGGCCCTCGCTGCTCAGGGGGGCCCCATCCTCAGCTCAGGGAGCCTATACCAGCACACGAAGCAAAAAAAAAGGAATAAATTTTTTGCACCGGGGCCCTTGTTGACATATCTACGCCACTGCTGTAGGTGAAAATCGTGTAGCTCCGGACGGCGGGTAACTCTGTACATTTAAATTTCTAAGAAACTAACCACGCTGCGTCGGAAAAACTTTACGGTAAATGTTCACCCTGTGAAACAAATGTATTTGAGCAGCGGCGTGGGAGGCGAGTGAGTTACACACCAGTTTGTGTTATGTTCCCGACAGAAATTTTTCGTCGCTCTAGTGGAGATAATAAGAAAGTGTGCGTACTTAGGTTGCGTCCATATACTTCGTGACTCGGTCTAGGGGAGGGAGGGCAGGGCTGGCGTTAGGGGAGAAGGGGGGGGGGGTAAGCGGGTCAAAAGTACCCGGGCCCGATGGCAGTTGGGGGGCCCCGATCACTGACTGTAGGGGCCCTCGCCAAGGATCCGCCCATTGTCGCCCGGCTAATTTGTAGAGCTAAAAAAAAGGTCGCCCATTTTACCCCGGGCCCGAAATTCCTGGCTCCGGCCCTGAGGGAGGGGTTTGGTAGACTGCTACGCTGGGCTACGTGGGAGGGGTTCCAAACCAAACCACGTAGCTTTTTATTCATAGGGTCTATTATTTGTTACATTTAAAATAAGGTACGGAACACACAACAGCATGTGCACATTTATTTCCGTCATTTAATTATCTCCGTAAGTAATTTACGATAGGCTGGCAACAGAAAACGGAACAAAATTTCTTCTGGGACCAGTAAGGAAAAAAGCTACGTGCCACTAGGAAGGGAGGGGGAGGGGTTAGAGGTAACAGCCACGCTGCCGATTCAGCACCTCTACAACTGCGTGAGTACATCGCATCCGCACACGGCCGCAACCTCCATAAATCCCGTCCACGGATCACTGTCAAGCAAATGTAGCATTTAAACTTTTCTCAGATCCCCACCTGTCAAAAGCCATGTCTGCAGATAGGTATTCAAATGAATCCCGCTGTGATTCAGCAACGGACACATCGGGCAGATTGGAAGATCTAATTGTAGCCATGGACATTGAAAAACGGTTCAAAGAGCTTTCACTTTATATCGATAAGGAACTTCCAAATCAGAAAATGACGCACATAAAAATGGCTCCCTTAAAGGAAAAGATAGCCCAATGGGCACTGGCTCAGGCAATGCTAATCGGTAGAATGACACAACTGCAAATCGAAAATGAAAGGCTGCGAAAGGAAAATAATGTAGTGATCTCAAAACCTGGAAAAACATATGCCCAAGCGGCTTCTAGCACTACCATACTCACAAAAACAAAGGCGCAGATTGAGAGTGCTCTAAAGAACCAGACGGGCACTGTATTTATTTCATCAAAAAACCAGAAAGGAGCAAGGGAGGTACAAAAGAAATTTACAGAACTTCTAGACCCTAAAAAAGATCAAATAAGGATCAAAAGCATGAGGACCACAGCAAAAATGTTAATTGTGGAAACGGAGTCAAGTGAGGACACTAAAAAGATAATGGAAAATTCAAACTACAAGAGGAACTTAAATGTGAGCCACCTAAGAAAAGGCGTCCGTTAATAATATTATATGATATACCGACTGGAATGAAAGAGGAGGAAATACGAGACTGTGTTTATTACCAAAATCTTGAGGGTACAGTCAGTAAAGCTGACTACGAGAAAGGATTCGTCTTAAAATTCAGAACTGGCCCTAAAGGAAAAGCCACTGTTCATCATGTGGCGGAAGTAGATCCACAGCTAAGAAAAATCATTATTGCCAAACAGCGGTTATATTTGGGCTTCCAGTCAATAGCCGTTAAAGACTTCCTAGTAGTACCTAAGTGCATTAAATGTTACGTTCTAGGACACATTAGCAAGCACTGCAACAAAGAAAAGTCAACATGCTCTCATTGTGGCGAAGAGGATCACAACAGATCTGAATGTGATAAAAAAGGACAACCTCCCATCTGCGTGCCTTGTATGAAGCGAGGGAAAAAGTAAATTGTTCATCAAAGGACGACTGTCCCACATACCAGATGTTGCTTCAAAGAACCATAAATAAAATAGATTATGGACAATAAGACCGTAACAGATCTAGTTATCAACAAAATTCGAGATTCAAGCGATAACTCAGAGAGGATTTCTACATCTGGTATCAAAGGAAAAAAGCGCAAGCCTCCAAGTAGAAGACTAAGAGACATGCTGAGGGCATGGGAATACTGGAAAAAGAAAGGACTGAAAGAAGACATAAGAGTAGATGCTAGCACCCAGACCGATGGAATTGGGGATGCAATAACTAAACAACAATCGACACAGAACATTAACACGAAAGCTAACACGAATGTATCACAAAAATACAACCCTATAGAAATTTATAAAGAATGCGACTTGCAAGACTAGAGGAAATGTCACTACTTACAATAGCACTAAGGCACTTAATTAGAACGGGACACAGCAAAGGCAGGTCCATAACATTTCCAGTTCCGGAAGCCATAGATAGGATACAATTAACAGCAGCAAATCTTCCCACAAGTCCAGTTCATCTTATGGAGATCGTTTTAGAAGTGTTCAACAGAAGAGGAGAAGAATTTGAACTTGAAGATTTGTACAGACAACTAGTGATAACACATGGCCGCATTGCTATTGATTATAGGCAACAATGGCCTAAGAGTCACATACATACACACCACCCATGAACAAATACAGAGTCAATGTAGCACAACTTAATGGAAGGCGCACTGAGGCCGTGTTATTAGAATTAAGAAGACTAGCAGAAGAAATGAATTTCGACGTACTGTGCCTTCAAGAACTGTACACTAGTGCAGGGAGGGTACCACATATGCCTGTGACATCACAAATAGTACACAATGGATGCCAATGCTAAATCTCCACTCTGGCATAGTAAGATTAGGGATGAGTGACGAATATCGTTAGAGCAGACTATTTTCGAACTGAATCTGTAAGTTATGAATAAACCCTTCAATCCCTACACATTCCAAAATAGAGCTGGTGCAGCAACAAACATAGATGTAACATTAGCAAATGGGAAAGCTTTCCAATTAGTCCAAAACTGGAAAGTTGGGCAAAATCTGACAACATCAGACCATAACATCATCTATTTCTCCATATCTAATGCCCAAGAGCAAGATATGATAGACGAATGTTGGTCATATTCCTATAAAACAGACTGGAACCTATTAAGAAGATCCTTTGAAATAACAACACTGCCAGAAATATCAGATAATGTTGACCTAAAGGCGATAGAACTGACGAATGTGATACAACATGCCATGAAGGTATCAATAGTGCAAAAGAGAAAGCTCAATGAGAGGTTAAGGACAAATGTAAGGAGAACTCGAAGGCACTACCACCATGCTAAAACTGCCGCTGAATGTAGCTGGACACTGGATCAGTACAGCTCAGCAAAACTGAGTACCATCAGAAACTTCAGGATGTTAGACTAACCAGCTGGGAGACATACACAAGCAAAAACTTGCTATTAAACCCATGGGTACTCCCGTACAAGCGAGCTGCGCAAAAGATAAAATCACCAACTATTTTTTCTACGCTCAGGAAAGGAGATGGAATTATGACAAGCAGTTGGCAGGAATCGGCGGAACTTCTGAAAACGCTCTTGCCAGATGACCAGCAGGAGTCCAATTCAGAGGAACACAAACTCATAAGGCAACTAATGAATAACGAATAGGAAAATGACATGGTGGTTCTACCATTCGCTCAAGAGGAAGTAAGTACCGCAATAAGTGCGCTGAAGACAAATAAAGCACCAGGACCTGATGGGATAACAGCAGAAGTCTTGCAAGCCTTAAGTCAGCAAATAGTTCCTTACCTTACCGAATTGCAGAACGTGTGCCTGCTGCAGGGAAGGATACCTCATAGTTGGAAAACATCAAGCATAAAAATTATAAGGAAAGGAGAAGATAAGGACCCTACACTACCAAAGACTTAAAGACCAATTTGCCTGCTAAATACACTTGGGAAAATTCAAGAAAAATTACTATGTAAAAGAATTAAAGAATTCAGATTATTGAAAGGTATGAATCAGCAGCAGTTTGGCTTCCGGAAACGCAGTTCAACAGAGGATGCGATAAATGTAGCTCAGAGAATTGTCAACTCGACAAACAAAAAATATGTCATTGGCATATGTATCCACATTTCCGGCGCCTTTGATAACTTATGGTGGCCGAGTATGTTCGCCCGACTAAGGGAGTTAGGATGCCCACGAGTGTTGTATGAGAGCTTCAAAGATTACTGTCACAGAAGAACTGCAACACTTCAGAGTTCTGATCAGAAACTGACAAAGCATCTTACAAAAGGATGTCCACAAGGTTCAGTATGTGGTCCAGAATTCTGGGATATTGCTCTGGAACCTGTCCTTAACAGACTCATGGGTCTGGCAGAGCTTGAAGGAATCATTGCCTTCACAGATGATATCTTGCTGCTGGTTAGAGGAAATAATAGAAGAGAGATCGAGACAAACACCAAAGAAATAATGAAAGTAATGGAATGCTGGTGTAAACAAGTTAAGCTCCAGCTAGCACCAACAAAAACCCAATACATTTTGATGAAAGAAACACTGAAACACAACCCCACTGTGAAGCTTGGAGAAAATTCCATTAAAAGACGGAAAACAGTAAGATACTTATGAGTTGTTCTGGATGAACATAGGAATTTCAAAGATCACATTGACCATATATGCCAAAGAACGACTGCAGCAATGAACAAAATAATTAGCATTGGGCAAAGAAGATTTATAATCCCACTGCTGACTATATGGCTGTATCATGGGGCCATTACCACAGATATTGCAAATTATGGAGCGAGCACATGGGAGCATAGGTTAAGATTGGTTAAACCTGCAAGGGATATGAGACGAATGCAACGAGGAATTCTCTTGCATCTTACAGGCACATTCAGAAGTACCCCAACAGTCATTCTCGGAATATGTCCTTTAGGTCTGGAAATAAGAAAAAGAGCAGCATATTACTGGCTATGAAAAGGAAACTTAGACAAGATAACAGAAATCCTGGGTCAAGTGGCAACCAAGAAGAAATACATCAAAAATTGTAGTTTGAATGAATGGCAACAGCAGTGGAACAATTCGGAAACAGGAAGGAGAGTATTTGAATTTCTTCCTGACATCAGAGAGAGTATATGTATTAACCACTTCAATCCATCTCGAGGGTTGATACATTTCCTCACCTGTCATGGACCGTATGAAACATATCTTCATAGGATCAATAGGACAGAGAATGATCTATGCACTTGCGGATCTCCAGGAACACCTGAACATAAACTGTTTGAATATGCTCTAGTTGATGATCAAATCAAACAGTACAGAGTGAAGCTCATGGGGAAAACTATCAACTAAATTATGAAAGATAACCTCCTCCGGAATGAACTCGACAAGCTGGCAGATGCTGTGTCAGATGCATCCAGGGAGCGGTATCGGCTTGAACATAGCCAGCAATCTGCCGAAACACAGCAAACCATTTAAGGAATGATACAAGATACTCTAAACGGACGGGATACAAACAACTAAGTGGAACGCTGATGCCGGAAGTATGGCTTCTGGAATTTACCGAAGCTTATTTCTTCAATGGATGCCAGCGTTAAACGAACTTTTGGAAACTCAAGATGTTCAGTTATTTAGTTTTAGTGGGTAATAGTTTTTACTAATAGGTTGATAAATTACAGTGTGTAGTAATAATAGTTAGTCGTTTGTACCATTTTCGTAGTATATAGGATTTGTGTTTATTTTACAAAATTTTGTTTATTATAAATTTTAATACAGTATTAAGAAATAACGGTTCGTTGCAGACTCTAGAGAACAAACCATCTGAATTTACAGTTAAATAAATAATAAAAATTCCGTTCTGCTAACACCTATATGGAACCGTCTTGTGAATAGTGAGCTCTGCATATCCTCGCCAGGCGGGCTCAGAAACAAGCCAAACAACTCACACTGACTCAAGTAATACACCGTCATCCACTGTGCCGCCAATGCTTTCGCAGTTTTAAAAGTGTCGCATTCAGTCAGTCAAGCTGATAAACAATGATATATACTATGAGAGCGCGCCGTACATTTTATCTTCAAAAAATTATTGGTTTCGATTGATAAATTTGTCATTCGAAATCGTGAGGTGTCCAAATCTGAAGTACTTGAAGCTTGACTTAGTGCAACTCAACAAATCCAACCAGGAAATGTTATTTCTCTAAATTCATTTGAAGAGAAGGAAAGGGGCAATTTTAAAAGTAAGTGGCATATAATATTTCTGTGGCTGTTATGTGATGGAGATATAGATAAAGTTTTTTGCCAAATCTGTAAAGAAACCATATCTAATGGCGTTTCTGTGCCGAAAAAAGACATCAAGAGGTGATTAATCCAGTAATGTAATCGATTAAAGTGGTTATTTATCATGGAATAAAGCTTTAGAAAGGTATGAAAAGTTTGACGTTCACTGTTTTTGTTTATTGCATAAAACCAATTTAAATCATGGCATCAGGGTATACTGTGTGCTATTAATAAGTAAACTAGAAGATATTAAAACAGCTAGAACCACCCTCTTAAAAATGATTTCAACTCTTCATTTTCTAATGGTCAGAGTTCTGGCCATAAGGTGCCACAAGGACGACTATTCGATTGTTGAAGCTGCGACCATAGGATATTTCCGATTGGTTCTCCATCGTAACATGCTTTTAGATTTTACATGAACAATAAATCTCAGACTGAATAATGAGGAAGACATTGTTTCTTTTATAATTTATCATTGCCTATGTAGTACAGATTTAGTACCTGAAGTCATCAAATTGTTAAAAAAACGTTTTAACCATTCCAGTATCGACACTTACTGCCAAACGATCATTTTCAGCATTACGAAGAATAAAAACTTATTTAAGGAGTAGGCTGAGAGATGGTAAACATTTTTGGGTAGAAATTTGAGGCACCATGAAAACTTTTGTATTACTTCTTTTTTAGTGTCTAAATACAAAATCGAAGACCTGGCTGATAGGAATGGGGACATAGCAGAATTATTAACTTTTCACAAGTTTCTTTTCATCCACATTTGCTTTTTATTTGAGACATTCGGAGATTTGCACAGAATAATATTTACGCCTAGAAAAAAAATATTTTTGAAAAGAGAGGTCTTTTGAGGGGACTTTTTACCTGCCAGGTGATTGGGAATGTTATACCTGTGCATGAGTGAGTAATGTAGAGCTCGAGTGATTAATGCCAATACATCTGCAGTTTCGATCATGATGCTGATCCTTGCGGACGCAAATCAAATGCAATAATAAAATTCTTAGTTTCATTAAGAGTACAAAAATGTTTAGTTATCTTTTCTCTACTATCATAAATTTGTTACTCTGTATTACTCAAACAGGTCATAAACGCTGAACCAATTTTAATGAGAATAAGTAAGTTTTTAGTCTGGATAGAATTCTGGAAAATCTTTCTGTCTTACTCTGCCTGTATGTTTGCTTATAACTGAATTTTCACGATTATGGAAGGCTAAGGTTGTGGCGCGACTTGGTTCATGTTTCTCAACAATTTTGAAGATTTTTATTTCTTTGCATAGAACATTAAATATTTTCAGAATAAAAAGGAGCCTTTGTTACTACCTGTCAAATCAGTAACCCTCCAGTGAAATTCCCATCAAAATAGATTCATATACATCGCTATTAAAAAAAAAAAAAAATACCAGTCATCAAATAAGTCTGAGCACCTACGAGGTTTTCTAAAAGCTGGCACCCCTGTTTGCAATCACTGTTTCCTTCAGTAACCTGAACCCCCACAAAGTAATCAGGTTTTATTAGGAAGATTTCACCTCATGCTCTACTCTACCATCTGTGCAATGCCTAAAGTGTTTTCAAACCTATGTTCCCTTGTGTTATTGATGTTATTTGCCCTTCCAGTCCATACCTGGTATATTATGTCCACACATGTGCTCATGTCAGAATTCTTCAAGAACCTCATCTCCATCATTCATTCTTCCACTATGATAGCAGACCCTAATTTTTTCTTTTGTACCACCCACATATCTAGCTCTAGTAACTTATAACTATGGTATATAAAGATCAGTAACTGTAATAGTTTTGCTGAAAAATCCACCAGTTCCTTCTCTCTCTTTGTGGTGCAGAGTAACCATAGGGGAAAACAGTGTCTAACACTCCTATAAATACTCATGTTTTATGTATCTCTGTTGTTACCAAACTCTATTACTTTGTTCAGTATATTCCTGCTGTTCATTAGTAACAGTGTTATAACTGGAATTGTTAGATGTTCACGACTATGCTTCATCCTCCATGTTTCAACTGCCCTACCCCTTGTCTTATTTTATCAGCTTTAACTATTTCTTTAGTATATACAATTTCTCCTACCATGCACTAGCATACATTATTCATATGGTCACCTAGTTATATTCACTCTCCACCTGCTTCTAACCCCAACTTAGCTCAGAGTAGGCTTCCTTAAAGTTTTAGCTAACAATTCAGAAAGTCTCCTCTTCCCTCTTGTTTTTAAATGTATTTCATTCCTAGTGACACTCCACCTATGATTGATAATGGTTGTGTCTCAACTTTTACTCACCTCACACCACATCCTCTGGTCACTCTCTATACTACAATGCGCTTTTCCATCACTACCATTTCCTGCAGCCACCACTATCACCACACAACCCTATCCCCTTTAGTAAAGAACCTACAAAATGACCCTATTTCCTCTATTATCTATTGGTCAAGGTTTGATAAAACTCATGATTGGGTAGCCTGTGTCTAAGTGATCCTTCAGAAGTGGGCCCACATCTGTTTGATGGCAACTACCTAATAGTGGAATCTTATTCTTTTTATTTAGTTTTATGCCTATACTCCTAAGGCCTGCTGCACCTAAGCTACTCCAACACCAATATGAGGCTTTTCTATCCCTGACTCTGGTATCTGGTCAAACCTATTTTTTCCCACAATTTCTTAAGTATCTGGCTCAATTATCGCAGAATGCAATCAGTGACGGATATGATAAAGGAGCTGGAATGGGATTCATTGCAAGACAGGAGGAGAATGAGGAGGGTCATGGGAGTGTACAGGGCATATACTGGCGATGAGGCATGGAAAGATATTGCAATAGGTATGAAAAGTAGTGCATGGAAGGGAAAAGATGACCATGACCACAAGCTGGCACTCGATTTCAGGCACAAGGGTGTAGGAAGATTCTCTTTTTTAGGTAAGGGTGTCAGGGATTGGAATGAGTTACCAAGAGAAATGATGAATAATTTACCGAAAACTTTGAAAGAATTTAAAGATAAAATTTGTAGAGGGCAAATGTAGGTAGGTGCAGGATAGGGGGAAGATGGGTGTGTAGGGAAATTGCCACCGGAGCCTGTGCTCCATTGCAATTAAATTAAATTTTAAAAAAATCTTCCTGTTTACCCTATTTGCACTGCAACCAGTTGCCAGCTCCAAACCAACATTTTCTCTCTCACCTCTTAACCTTCCATTCTTGTCACATCAGCATGAGCCTGAAGGGTCATTTTGGTTTCTTGCAGGTCCCAAATCTTTTCTCTCTGCTCCCTGACTATTTGACCGAACTCCCTGACCATCTCACTCTGATATCTGTTCATTTCACTTATCTTCCTGATTGTTCTGCTCATCTCTGTAACAATTTCTTCAAGTTGTGAATCATCTACCTCTGAAGAAGGTGGACAAAACCATACAAGAGCCTCATTTGTATCTTTTCCCACTCTGCTACAGTCCCCTAAGTGAAACTACTACTCTCACTCACTGAAATTTACCATGAACCCATGACTTGTATCACTTTCCCTTCTAAAAGGCTATGATACCACTGCAATGACCTACTCACATGCTTTATAACTCTCTAGCTCTGCTAAAAACAGTAAAAGGAAAGATCACATGCACAGTTCCAACTGTATCACTGATGAATTTCAATAAGTGCCAGTAGACTACAGTCCTGTGATGGTTACAATTTTAATAAACAATTCTTCTACACTTTCCTATACACTATTAGGATTAAGGATTAATAAACAATACTGTCACTCTCCGATCAGTGTCGTAGCTAGGTCAACATGGGCCCCGGAGCAAAAAAATTATGGATGACCTTTTTTTTAAGCTTGGCCCTCTGCCCAGTTGGTGGTAGGGGCCACCCTGAGTTGAGGTTGGGGCCCCTGGACTCATAAGCAGTAGCATCTCTAGGATCACAACGCCCTCAGAGCTAAAATAATAATAATGAAAAAAATGTTGCACATTTGCCCTGAGCTGCGCTTGGGGGCCCCCTCAGCTGCGCTCATGGGCCACCTGAGTGTGGGGGCCCCGTTGCACTGCACCACCTAGTCCTATGGTAGCTACGCCCCTGTCTCCAATGCAGATGATTACACATGCTTAAAACTGTAACTCCAATTAATGACAGAAATCTCCAGAAGAACTACAAACTGCAGTAATGAGATGCTTACAACACACTTATTCTCCTACAAAACAATAAAACTCTCCACAGTGAAGCTAACCTACAAATACCTTTCTTTATGATGAATTAGGACAATGTCTGCTTTTCTGTGGTAACCAAATAAATAAAGCTATTTCAACTCAATTTTTTTAGCATTATGTTGTTTCATTTGCTGGTTAAACTATTCCTCCAGTCTGTTAGCAGTATGTATACAGTCACACATTTTTTGCACTTTTATTTTACATTATTATAACATTTAAGTGCAACAGATAAAACAGCAGATGTCTCAAGTTATTTAACGGTAATATGTTGTTAGTGGTATGTAATATATTATCTGTGTTCCTTGGTTAATTTCAACCAGCACCTATCCCAATTAATTAAACTCAATACTTTTATTTCAAAGCATTGCAATTCTTAACTTTAACACATAAACCAACAGAACAATAATTTCTACACATTATTCGACTGTAAGTTAGAATAAAATGCTGGTGTAAAATTCAACTTTTCCTGCATTCAAAACCACAATTCAGAGTTGTAAGGAAATGTTAAATGAGTTCCATGGCTGAACTGTATCTATCTTATCTTTTTATTCTTTCTTGTTTGCAAACTGGTGCTTGCAGTTACTGATCCCATTATAATGGGTCGTCACTGCCAGAATGAGTTTAAACAGATAGCATTTTCTGAAGAAGCTTGAGCAAAATGTCTGTAAACTCCAAACGAAATGACAATACAGTAAACTGTTGAATCTCCCACCTAGCACACTATTCATAGAGTACCAAAACATGTCAGAGTTTACTTAACACTGAATTCCTCACTTCCTGACTGAAAGCAGTGCTACCAACTTTTCTAAATAACAAGTCACTGTAAACACTAAATATACTACACTGCCGTTTGTGAAAAGTGCAACAACAAGAAGGAAACGCATGAATTCAATTAATTTAATACCACAGGTTAGGTACGTGACAAGTAACAAATGATTACCTTTTCAAATCTGTACATATCCTTTGAGCCCTACTATTCAGTATGTCGTGTGGCCACCATGCGCTGCAATTAGAGCTGCTATACACCATGGCATTGAATCAATAAGGTTCTGAATACATTCCTGAGGGATTTCCCTCCACGCAGTTTGTATCCGACCCCACAAATCTGTGACACTAGACACTGGAGGACCGTGACGCGCCAGGTGCCGAAAAACCATATCCCAGACATGTTCGATGGGCGACATGTCGGGCGAACGTGCAGACCAGGGAAGTAATGGTACCCGTCGCTCTTCGAACATGTGGCCGGGCGTTGTCCTGTTGAAATGTGGCCTGAGGAGATGCCTGAAGCAGGGAGACTGCCTCAGGCTCCACAACCAGCGTTAGGTACCGGCTGCTGTTCAAAGTGCCCTCAATACGTAGGAGGCGAGATCGGATATTGTAACCAATGGCGCCCCAAACCATCACACCTGGTGTTTGTCCACTATGCCGCTCCACAATGCAGCCCTCCAGGTTGCGCTCACCACAGTACTGCCGGACACGTATGCAGCCATCACTGTAGGACACGTTGAAATGGAACTCGTCCTAAAAGATTACATGTTGCCACTCAGCACCCTAGTGACAGTGTTCACATGCCCATTGCAGTCAGAGGAGCCGGTGGTTTCTGAACAATGGAAGCCGACGTAATAGCATGCATGCATCAGTCCAACCTGCAGCAGACAGCGACGAACCATTGATGTAGAAAAGTTCACACCTGTTACAGTGCTCCAGCGATGAACCAACACTGTTGATGACACTGTACGGTCTGTTATGGCTATGCTGACAAGATGACGGTCATCCCGTGCTGTTGTACAGTTCCATGGTCCAGTTCCCGCTCGTCACTGCACTCGACCTTCCTCTATCCACTGCTTCCACACACACATCACTGTCGTAGCAGCATGCCCAGTGCGAGCCAAAATGTCACAGTATGACAACCCTGTTTCCCGGAGACTGATCATTCTTCCCCGTTCCAACTCGCCCACATGCCAATATGGCTCCCTTTGACATTGACGAGGCATACTGGCACTCACTGTATTGTGTCCACCTTGCGTGTCAACTCTGCAGCGACTACACTCGGCGCAACACCGACCTTGTCGGGCCGATACGAGATGGCTCTGCTCGGCATGGGTGTACCCAGGGGCGTAGCTACTATGGGGCTAGGCAGTGCAGTGCACCGGGGCCTCTCCGCTCAAGGGGCCCCCAAGCATACCTCAGGATGCGCCCAAGCGCAGTTCAGGGGCAAACTGCAAACTGCCGATCTTTTTTTTTTTAGCTCTCCTGTCATCTAAGGGGGCCCCTGAGACACATGGAGCCCCCTCACCTCTCAGGTTGCCCCCCAAGCACAACTCAGGGGCCCCCAGCCTCAGCTCAGGGGGCCCCTACCAGCAAAACAAAGCAAAAAGACATTGCCCATCTGGCCTGAGGGTCCAAAATAATTTTTTTGCACCGGGGCCCTTGTTGACTAGGTGTACCCCATCTCGCTGCAAAACATCACCACTGCCATCAAATGTGGCGCTATTTAGATAATTCCTTCTAGGTGTTGCACTTTTCACAAACGGCAGTGTATAAATCTAAAAAAATATTCATATTTCTGCTTAGTATTTTATCTTTAGTTTGGAATTTATTTTTCTTAATGAAAGACATTATGCTTTAAAAGGTGAATTCTTATTTTTCGACAGATGCAATGCACCCTCTGCCACACACTTTTAGTGAATCGCAGAATAATAGTAATAGGCCACTATGTTGCACTGATGGCCTGTTGTAATTAAATTGCAGTTGAGCTACACCAGCAGGAAATTAAAATCTGAAGTCAGTTTGTGATGGAGGATTTTCTAAGAAATGTCCTTAAGTCTCTTGGAGGAGATCGGGTTTATCATGTTGTGGTATATTACAATAAGTGGTACACCAGTATACTAAATGTCAGTATTGAAAGTTTAAAATGATAGGAGTAAGGAAAATATGCATTTTTCATGATAAAATTAAAACTGATTATCAAAGTTAACATGACATCAAGAAAATAGGACCTTATTCAATAACTACATATTCTTACTTTCTTAATTTGTTAAATAATAATCTGTATTTCAAATTAATAAGGAAAGGAAACATAAAATACACCCATTGCTTACTGAAGTTGACAGGAGGAGGGAAACAGTGACGAAAAACATTCCAAAAAGACAATATTTTGGGTAATCTGCTCATTCATGAATATAGAAACGTGGGACCAAACCTGTACAGGCACCTACAGTTAACACACCCACTTAAATGACGATTTTGCCCTTTTACGATCAAAGTAGGAGTGGAGGAGGGGATAAACAGTGCAAGTTTAATTTTATTTAATTGCAATGGAACTCACACTCCAGTGGCAATTTTCCTACACACCTTTTCCCTCTTTCCTGTACCCACCTACATTTTCACTCTACAAATTTCAACTTTAAAGTCTTTCAAAGTTTTTAGTAAATTATTCATCATTTCTCTTGGTAACTTATTCGAATCCCTGACCCATTTACCTACAAAAGAGAATCTTCCTACTCTTCTCCCTGAAATTGAGTGCCTGCTTTTGGTTATGATCATCTTTTCCTTTCCATGCATTACTTTTAATTCTTATACCAATATCTTTCCATGCCTCATCATCAATATATGCCTTGTATACTCCCACAACCTTCTTCACCCTCCTCCTTTGTTACTTGCAGATCATAAATTAATTAAAAAGTAAAATAAAATAAGAAAGGGACATGTATAAATTGTAAAAAATTATTTACAAATTTAAAAGATAAATAAAAACTAATAATAATATAAAAATAATAAAAGCTGAAATAAAATATGTAAATAAATTATTAATACTATCAAATGATGCACATATCGAGATGGTGAAAGGCAAGTATTATACAGGGCGTTCGCCGGAAAACGCTACCCTCCCAGTCTGTTGCCGTCGGCAACTTGCTCGGTCAGTCAAGCCAGCAGCTCCCGCCACACGGCGCCGTGAATCACCGCACTGTTTAACACCTCCGCTGCCCCAACAGTGCAGTGCAGTGACCCTTACATTGTTAAGAACGGTTTCTTTGCATTGTAGATAGTTTGTGACTTCAGTCTCTTATTAATCAGTGTTGTGAATAAACGTTTCTTTGCGGTTTGGCTGGTTTGGGGCTTCATACTCTTATTAATCTGTACCGTGTTTGAGTGTGAGTAAAATTATGGTACGTTACAGTTTGCAACAAAGAATATTTCTCTATGATACATATGTGAAGAAGAAGTCGTTTAAAGAGTGTCGCAGTAAATTTCGTCGCGAATTTCCTGGCGCTTTACTGCCAGCTAAATCAACAATTCTGCGTCTGGTTAAAAAAGTAAGAGAAACGGGTTCATTTTTTAACAAAAAGAGACTGTCGGTCAACCGTATTCTCACAGAGGAGAAAATTGACGATATCGCTTTTCGACTAGAACAGTCACCCAAAAAAATCATTAAGTCAGTTAGGGCAGCGTGTGTCTCGAAATATGTTCAGAAGATGTGAAATGTGCATTACACAAGAGGGTCAACACTTCTAGCATCTTTTATAAGGTAAGCTAATGAATTACGTCACATTTAAATGCTTAGCACATACAAGTTTATGAAGTTTATGAAGCGTAATTATTATGAAATAGTCCGCGGCCGACGGTCGAACAATGCCGGAAACTGAGCGCTCGCTCGCCAGGAGCAGTTTCTTCCTTGTAGCGCTAACAGTGGGTTGCGTTTCCCGGCGAACGCCCTGTATAAGACTAAGGATAAGTAGTATCCAGAATGTGTTGGTAGCTGAATGACCACCATTTGGAAATGAATGTGACTTCAGGCAGCGCTCTGAAGGATCTGACTGTGAAATAGTTATTGAGGTCATGGCAGTTGTGGGAGCTGGCATGGACAGCAATAGGAAGGTCCAGATTTTTAGAGTAAACTGTTTGTCTGTAGCCATTTATTCTGACGAATAACTAGTTCATGGTGAGGCTGATGTAAGAAATCTGGCAATGGAAACAGGTGTGTTGGTATATGAGATGGGATGTGGTACAGGGGGCATGGCCTACGATGGGGTAGGTTTGGCCAATGGTATGGTAACAATAGGTTGTGGTGGGGTGTACACATATTACATTTTTCAACATAGCCTGTTACAAGGGAAGGAGCTGTATGTTGGTTGAGGAGCATTAGTGTGTTGATATTTATGAACAAGTATTTATTTATTTATTAAGTTGGTTGGCCTACTGAAGGTAGCATGTAGTGTTGTGGGTAGGAGAGTGAGGAGAAACTAGCGCATTTCAGGAAAATAACTGAGAAATTTGTTTCACAAGATAACAGTTTCAGGGATTCCAGGCCAGGAGAGAACTGGTAATTAAGTACTGATAGATAGATTTGTTCGCTTTGATCCCATGTGAGAACAGTCTCAGGGATCTGGAACAGTACATACACTTATTAATAATATCAATTATATTACCTACAATTGGCAACAAGTTAGCTGCGTCTCAATCCTTTAATATAATTAGTATTTACTGTAATTTCCCATGTTAGTTCCTACATATGTGAAACAGTGTATGCACTTGATACCAGCATCTAATAACCAGTTAATTTCTTACAGACCAATTTGCGTAATAAGTTTCCACTGTTTTTTTTTTTTTTTTTTTTTTTTTTCTTTTTTCAGAAAGCATTTGACTCTGTGCCCCACAACTGCCATTTAGTGAAGCTTCGAGCGTACCGTATATCGGATCAGCTTTGTGAATGGATAAAGGATTTTCTAACTGGTCGGTCGCAGTATGTCATCATTGAAGGAGAAAGTTCTTCTAACCTAGACTTTACATTGGATGTACCTCAAGGAAGTGTAATAGGACCACTTCTTTTCTTAATTTTTATAAACGATATCAGAGACAAAGTGAAAAGCATTTTTAGATTGTTTGCTGATGATGCAGTTATTTATAGGGAAGTAAGGAATTTGGCCGATTGCTTAGAAATTCAGCGTGATATGGATGTTATTTTGGCATGGTGCGCTGAGTGGCAACTCACACTAAATTGTAAAAAGTGTAAGACATTGAGCATAAGCATTGAGTATAAGAGATTGGCCATCCTGATCTGGGTTTTCCATGGTTTCCCTAGATCGCTCCAGGCGAATGCTGGGATGGTTCCTCACAATAGCCCATGGCCGCCACCTGCCATATCCCGTATATCCCTTCCAAACCATTACCTTTCCTGGTAGGTGCAATGCACCCTCCGCCAAACACTTTTAGTGAATCGCGGAGTAATAGTAATAATAATAATAATAACTAACAAAAAGAATCTGATTGTTCAGAAATACAAGGTAAACAGTTCAGTTATTGATATGGTCAATTCTATGAAATATTTGGGAGTAACAGTACAAAGGGCCATGAAATGGAACTTACATATTAATTCGTTAGTAGGTAGAGCTAATTCTAGGCTGCAATTCCTAGATCAAATTTTGAAAAATGGTAATGAACAAACAAAGGAGATAGCGTACAAATCTCTCGTGTGCCCACATTTGGACTATTGTTGTGCCATCTGGGATCCGTTTTGTAAGGGGTTGATCGAAAGTATAGAAAAAGTACAGAGAAAAGCCGCTTGATTCGTGACTGCTTCCTACAGTCCTTATGAATGCGTCACAGAAGTGATTAGTAGACTAGTTTGGAAGTCTCTGGTAGATACACAACGCACGTTTCATATAAACTTATTGGTAAACATGTGTACTCCCACTTTCACTAAGGAGTGTAGTGAAATACTTCGTTTAGCAACCTATTTGAGACGGAATGACAGGAAAGATAAAATTAGAGAAATATGGTGCCACACTGATTCTTATATGATTTCTTTTTTCCCTCGTACCATTAGAGATTGGAATGCACAACAAAGAGATTAGCTTTGGTGCTGAGCACCCTCTGCCACCCACAATTTTGTGAATTGCAGAGTATGTATGTAGATGTAGATGAATCTGCAACTACATATTATATCATGTAAGTTACTATATATGTGGAACAATGCACACAATTATTAATAATATCAATAATATTATCAACAACTGACAACCAGTCAATTACTTAAAAATGCGTTAGTATGATTATTTTCCACTGTAATTTGTAAATACATATAATCCCATGTTAGAAACTATATATGAGTGAATTTTGCAAACAGTGTAATTACTTCATTTGTCAATAGTTTCAATAGGAAGAAACACCAATATATCAATTTAGTAACAACTTTATCACCTTACCCTTCCATACACCAAATATATAGTATTTTCTCAGCCATTCTTAGTTACCAAATTCCAAGAAGAAAAGTCTTTCGCAGAGTAAAATGGGTTATGAAGCAAAATCTCTTTCAGTTTGGACTTAAAGTAGTTAGGTTTTTGTAGATAACATTTTATTTCTTTTGGTAAGACATTGAATAAGGAAGCTCCAGTAAATGTTATCCCTGTCTGTACAACTGAAAGTGACTTGTAATCCTTGTTAATATTATATTTTTTCCTAGTATTATGGCTATGTATGTCAGCATTAAGATTGAAGTGTTCAAGATTTTCCAGTACAAATTATAGTAAAGGAATATACATGCTGTGCTGGTATTGCAAGTACACCAAGATTTCTACATAGATTTCTGCATGATGTCCATGGGCTTGCTTCACAAATAATTCTTACAGCATGCTTTTGTCATTTAAATACCCTCTGTGCTTGTGAAGAGCTTCCCTAGAATGAGATGCTATAAGCAGGGAGTGAAAATATGCTAAATATACTAACTTTCTTGTTTCTATATTAACTGTTCTAGATATAACCCCCAATGAAAATGTTGCAGAATTCAGTTGCTTAAGAAGTTGTTGAATATGTTGTTTCCAATTAAATTTGTTATCTATATACAGACCTAGGAATTTTAAAAACTGCTTTCATTGATTGCTTTTCCTTCCAATATCACATTATAGCTGTCCTTTGTTTTATTTTTATTTTTTGTAATGAATTGAAGTAACTATGTCTTTCCTACATTAAGTATTATTTGTTAGTACTAAACCACCTGTTAATATTCTTTAGAACATCAGTTGCTGTGTTTTCAAGATTTTGTACTCATGAGTCTTTCAATGATATGCTAGTATCATCTGCATAGAGCACAATGTATTCACTATCACCTAGTATATGTGGGAAGAGTTCCAGGAGGTAGTAGAAAAGCATGAAGAAATATTTATTCCAAAAGAGAAATACAGAATCTACATCTTGTAATAAGGATGTGAGGATGTTAAAGAGGTTAATGAGAAGAGAACATTTCAGAGTCAAGAGACAGCATGGAAATAGGAAATACTTGACACAACTAATTTAATAATAACAAAATATGGTGACTAAAGATGGGTTTATGAAGAATGTTAATGGTGCATGGATCCACTGATGGATGAATCTAGAAACATCTATGACTATAATATAAAACTAAGGGGAAGGGGGGGCACTGGAACAATTATAGATATGGATGGAAAAGAAGTTAGTGAGGACTTGAAAAAGGCATTAGGGTCTATGATTCAGAAATGAGAGAGTGCAAATTGGAGAACAAGCTTATCAGCACAATTAAAATGAGCGGAGTAAACAATTTGAAGTTCATCCTGAGCATGTCATGAAGTAATTAAGAAAGCCAAAAAAAGTAAATAGATGCTGGTGTAAATAATATTACTGCAGATGTCTTAAAGATAGCCAGATGTGACATTGTACCTTCTCTTGAAAGATTATTTAAATTTAGTCTGGATACTTGCATCTTACCAGAGACTAGAAAAGTGTTATAGTAATTAAAATTGGTTCAAAAAGGAGCAGTGACAAACAGGATCAAAACTTACTGGCCAATCAGTGTGAGATAAGTGGAAGATAAATTAATTGAGAGATTAATATGCACGTCAGAAATGTCTGTGAGGAACATAAGAAGTTTTCTAGTGTACAGCATGGCTTTTGGCAAGGATATTTATGCAAATCTCAGTTAGTAGGCTATATGCAAGATATTTCAGATGAAATGGACAGGGGTGGTCAAATAGATAGTGTAGCATTAGATCATTCAAAGGCTTTTGACAGAGTGAGTCATAGAATGGTGCTAAAGAAGCTAAAAACTGTTGTTGTGTAAATTTTTATTTTTTATGCAGAGCATAAAGTGATAATAAATGTAAGTTACAAACTTGAGAATGTTTATGTGAATGAGTTACAAAAGAAAAATGCTGTATGAATGGATTAAAAGTAGACCCCACTACACTATGTTTGAAGATCTAATATATTTCATATCATGTTGTTTTACCCTTAGTATTCACACTTGTCTTTGGCTATGTCTCAAACATTATCTTTGTTTACCTCCTATTATCAATGTTCACAATAGAATGGTTGCCCCTGAGACAATATCCCTTTTCTCATCTCCTTTCTATGATTCTTCACTTTATCAGTGACTTAACAATAACTATCAAAGTTCTTTAGTCTCAGCATAGCACTAAGCATTTCCATATAAAGGTAATGGAAATATTGTAATGAAATATCTTTTCTAGAAGTCATCATTGAAAGTTTCTTCTTCATCACCTCTCACATAGTCTTTGATAGGGTAATAACACAATTTCTATCTTTACTGTCACAGGAGAGTTCTCATCTAAATTCCAAAGGTTAAGACACATTCCATGTTCCTACTGCTTTTCTCAGCAATCTACCCTTTACTTAGTTCCTCTTTTGAACTTTTAATACTCAACCCAAATTGTAAGACTGTTGTTGCCTTTTCTTTGTCCTGAGTATGGATGCATCCTTTCAGACTGCTGACTCACATATTTTACTACAATTTTTCTAATTCATCATTTTCTGTTCAGTTTCATACAATGTCTTTCTCTAATTTTGGATTAAATTCCTCAGATATGTCAATTCCACTTTGCTATTCTCATTTACTCTTTTGGTGCAGCAGATAATGTCTATAGGACAATATTGATAAAAAATTATTTCTTTAGATTTCCTCCACACATCCTCAAGGCAGCGTGTAGGCCTTTAATATTCCGATCAATGTTCTTCTAGCTATTGTCCTATCTGGTCATATTACATCTACTGGGTCTTTCATGAGCTCATTTTGACATTTTATTTTGTTCCTCCCATTTCTCTGTCCTGAAGTCATTGCTAGTTAGACATTTAACCTTCCTTATTTTCCACACCCCTCAGCAACAGTCTCAACATGTACTTGTTATCTGATCTTGGCCCTTACAAATGCATGCTCTCATTTCTCAGGCTCTAAATTCCTTTTAAAATTCTTTGTTTTTCCATCCATCAGAACAACAACTTCTTGAACTAAAGATACAGGGCGTTCGCCGGGAAACGCAACCCACTGTTAGCGCTACAAGGAAGAAACTGATCCCGGCGAGCGAGCGCTCAGTTTCCGGCATTGTTCGACCGTCGGCCGCGGACTATTTCATAATAATTACGCTTCATAAACTTGTGTGCTAAGCATTTAAATGTGACGTAATTCATTAGCTTACCTTATAAAAGATGCTGGAAGTGTTGACCCTCTTGTGTAATGCACATTTCACATCTTCTGAACATATTTCGAGACACACGCTGCCCTAACTTACTTAATGATTTTTTGGGTAACTGTTCTAGTCGAAAAGCGATATCGTCAATTTTCTCCTCTGTGAGAATACGGTTGACCGACAGTCTCTTTTTGTTAAAAAATGAACCCGTTTCTCTTACTTTTTTAACCAGACGCAGAATTGTTGATTTAGCTGGCAGTAAAGCGCCAGGAAATTCGCGACGAAATTTACTGCGACACTTTTTAAACGACTTCTTCTTCACATATGTATCGTAGAGAAATATTCTTTGTTGCAAACTGTAACGTACCATAATTTTACTCACACTCAAACACGGTACAGATTAGTAAGAGTATGAAGCCCCAAACCAGCCAAACCGCGAAGAAACATTTATTCACAACACTGATTAATAAGAGACTGAAGTCACAAACTAGCTACAATGCAAAGAAACCGTTCTTAACAATGTAAGGGTCCCAATATACTGCGTCACTGCACTGTTGGGGCAGCGGAGGTGTTAAACAATGCGGTGATTCACGGCGCCGTGTGGCGGGAGCTGCTGGCTTGACTGACCGAGCAAGTTGCCGACGGCAACAGACTGGGAGGGTTGCGTTTCCCGGCGAATGCCCTGTATATAATAGATGAATGACTAAACATGCAGCAGAATAGTGGAAAAGTGACTTCAGAAAAAAATACCATTAAGAACTTTGCTTTGATAGAAAATGAAGGAATTGGTTGATTGTAGGAATCAAAGCTGATTGGACATCCAAATGAAAAGGAAAAATGGAAATGGATCTTAAGAAACGATTCATAATAATATTGTAGTTTTGTAAAGAATGCAGAAAATCAAATGCTGTTGTTACAAACAAAGATATGCAAAAAATGATGTAAAATGTGATGCATATAAGGTGACAGGGTTAAGACATCAACATTGATGGAATGATAAAATATTAGATGTAACTCTCTACACCGCAGAACAATACTAGAAATATAACCGAAAGGATTCCTGGGATATTAACTATTTTTCTTTTTAAAGCAATTGATCTCATATTCGAAAATATATGACTTAGGAATAAGAACTCACTAAAGAACATTTGATGTGACTGGTGAGGGAGGAATGAAATCAATATAACAATGCTTCCAGGAGAGGTGTTTAATAATATTCTTGGGTGGAAGAAATACCAAGAGCAAATAAAACAAGAGAAAAGAAAATTGGAAACTGAAAGAGGAAATTAGAGGGAGAAATTTCAAGCTGAAATTAATGCAATATTATCAAAAATAAATAATGAAACTACTGAAGAAGAATAATGTATTTACAGAAAAGTATTTGCCGACAGTACAATTAGATCTTGTGTACAGTTTACATTAATAGTAAAGTAAAATATACACCATGCTTGGATGAGGAAGTTAAGGTTGCAATGAAAAAAACAAGGTAAGATTTTGCATGGATCAGCTTTGCCTAGTGCTACATTTCACATTATTGAGTGATCACCCAAAATATAGTGTGATTATTATGATCACCTTATGTATGCATGTGGTTTTTTCCAATAGCAGCCCTAATAACAATACACTCACCTTTTATAGATTAAGAAATTTTTTGGATGATAATGGTACTAAATTGAACACAATTTCTTAATAGAGGTTAAGTGAAATGATATTCCACAAAAGTATTTATCTTTCTGCATAATATAAGCCTCATAAGAGAAGAAGTGTTCTTGAACATGGGATGCAGCAAGGTACTATTGTAAGCCAAATTGTCCATTACCCACCAGGTGTGTGGAAGATCCAATTGTTCTCCAATTTGTGATGTTTGACACAGAGAACAATAATTCACAATCCATGCAAGAGAAATTTAAATTTGACGTAAACTTCCCTACTCATCTAATTACCCCTTTCTTATTATTTTTTTGATCATCATATACTTTGAGTGTTAAATTCATCCACCCATCTACCGTAGTCAGTCGTGAATTTTAAGCTTAAATCCCTTCCGTATTTTCAGTAAATTATTTATCACTTCCCTTGGTAATTTACTCCAATTGCTGACACTCTTACACACAAAACAAAATTTTCCCATTCCTTTATGCATGCAATTTGGTGTCAGATTGTGGTCATGGTCATCTTTTCCATTCCTTGCAATAGTCTTAATTCTCTAACATCCCTCCAACCCTGTCACCAACATACATCTTGTACACTCTAAACACTTTGTTCACTTACCTCCTATCCTCCAATGACTCCCATTCCAGCTCTTTTATCATATCAGCTACTGACTGGGTCCTGCAGTAATTTTCACAAACAAATCTAGGTGCTCTCCTTCACACACCTTCAACTACTGTATTTGATAACCAATATTTAGGTCCCAAACTTCACCACCATATTCAAGCCATGGTATGACCTAAGTTTTGTAATCCAATTCTTTAACTTCTCTGGTACATCGCCTCATCATTCCCTCCAGCAAATGAAGGACTTTGTAACCTATTCCTACCTACTGCTGAATGTGTCCTGCCCAGTTGAATTTACTATCAAATGTTATGCTGAGATATTTACACGTCAACCTTCAGCAAGTATTCTGTCCCCACCCCACCCTACAATCATAAACAATCTTTTGTTTTTTTATCTTTAGATTATATGGATAATGGAAACAAAGAAACTGCCGAGGGAAAAATGGCCAGTCACTTATCACAGATGAAGGCAGGAGAGCGATATGAACACGTAAAAAACAAAAAAACAAAAAAAAAAACAAAAAAACAAACAAATTGCACAATATTTTGAGGGGGAAAATGTGATTACAACCCGACCTGCCACATGAACTGATTCATTTCATGTCTTTCCCCTACCATATATCTCGCCTCTCACATGAATAAGGTTTCTCACAGAAATATTGTGCAATTTGTTTGTTTTTGTGTTTTTTACGTGTTCATCTCACCCTCCTACCTTCATCTGTGATAAGTGAAGGGTCATATTTCCCTTTCCTATCTTATTTTTATCTTCAGATTAAATATAAAAATAGGTTTGGTTGTGATAGGAGAAGTTAATTCTGCTACTTTGGAAGTAAAATTACAACTGATGGCAGAAGCAGGAATGATGTTAAAAGTAGAATAGCACTAGCAAAAAGAGCCTTCATGAAAAAGAGAAATCTTTTATTTTCTAATATTGATCTAGGGCTTAGAAATAACTTTTAAAACTCTATGTGTGCAGTACAGTGCTTTATTGTAGTGGAGAATGGACTTTAGGAATACCAGAGAAAAGGAAAATTGAAGTATTTAAAATGTGGTGCTATAGAAGGATGCTGATAATTAAGTGGACAGATAAAGTACTTTTTTTTAATCTGCTTAACGTCTCTCTAACAGCAAGGTCTTTTAGAGACGGGAAAGGATGGGAGGCAAGGAATGGGAAGGAATTTGGCCATGGCCTTTTGAAGGAAGCATCCCGGCATTTGCCTGGAGTGATTTGGGAAACCATGGAAAACCCAAATCTGGATGCCCGGACAGGGATTCGAACCGCCGTCCTCCCGAATGCAAGGCCAGAATGCTACCCGTTACACCACCACGCTCGGTGATAAAGTACAAAATGAATGAGTTTTGGAAATGTTGCATGTAGAAAGAAGTATGTGGAATAGTCTTACAGGAAGAAGAGAAAGACTGGTAGGTCTTATTTTGAGACATGCAGGATTGGTTAACTTGTTTGTGGAGGTAACAGTAGAAGGTAAGAACTGTACAGAAAGACAGAGGTTATAATATATCATCATCATTATTATTAGATGTGTCTACCTTTGTGGGTTGTCCAGCACATACTCTTCCAAGTCCAGCAGTTATTCCAAGACTTTTCATCCAACAATTTTCTCCAAATGACTCCCTTAGCCTCTGCGTCTTTCTTCACTTGGTCCATCCATTTTGCCCAAGGTCTTCCAACTGGTCTCCTTCCTTTCCCGCTGTCCAGCAATGCTAACTTTTGCATTTTTCCCTCCTTGATCCTCATAACATGCTCCAGCCAATGCAGTCTTATCCTTGTTAATATCTCTTCTAATGCTTTCACTTGTAGTCTCTCCTTGATGTTTTCATTTCTGATTTTATCTTTCTTCACGACATTCCCTACCGCTTTCAGAAACCTCATCTCTGTTGCCTGCAGTCTGCTAATAACACATCATTCAATAAGTTCCGGGACTAACTACGAAAACAACATTTATGTCACATAATTAATTTTTATTCATCAACATAATCACCTTCTAGAGCTACACATTCATTCCAACGCTTTTCTAACTTTTCGATACCATGCTTGTAAAACGATTTGTCCTTGTCCTCAAAATAAGCTTAAGTTGCAGCGATGACTTCCTCATTTCAACAAAATCTTTTTCCCTGGAGGCAGGATGCAAAGTTCATAAACAGGAAAGAAGTATCAGATGTTTCAGTAATTGTTTAGAAAAATAGTCTTGAATTGTTACCAGAGGAGTAGGCAAAATGCAGCAGAACCTTAGTGATAGAACGGAGGGAAACATAGAAAGAAAAAGGATCTGATGCTAGGTTATTTGCCGAGAAAAATATACTTGTCCATAATTACCAATTCTCTCACCCCATATAATAGTTCTCCTTGAAAAATGTGTTCTATGTATTCACCTTTCACAACCTATTACAACCCCACCACTGATGAAAACTACCTCATCATTGGTCATGCCACCTATGCCATGACCGATCTCATATACCAGCTCACCTGTCTCCATTGCCTAAGTTCTTTTATCAGCTTCACTGTGAATCAGTTATTCATCATGATGACTGGTAACAGAGGAATAGTTTATTCCCAAAATCTAGACCTACAACTGCCATGACCTTAGTAATTGGTCACAGCTGATACATTAAATAACTGAATTTATTAAAAGTATGTTTACAAACAGCAGTGTTGTTTAACCATGGGTGAACAAGTGCAAGGTGGACAAAGCCCGGCATCTGTTTGGCAATGCAGGTGGTCTTGGAGGGAAAAAATGCTTCCCAGAATCTGCAGAGATGTTAATCTTGAGTTACAGCATTAATAGAGACCAACCCGTTAAATGGTATATTCTGTATTTCCAAAACCACTCTGGGGAATCTACAAAGCATTGTCGGATTAGCAGAAATGTTTGTGTGAGACGACTGACTTGGGAGAGACAAAGTTAAACAAATCAGTGGCAAGGAGGCTGATTTCTTTTCTAAATAATCTTTTGTTGTGTGGTAGCAACCAGCAAACAGAACACCAAGAATAATAGTGACAAGTGAACGAGTTTTAATTACTGTTGAAATTTGTTTCTTTTTAACCAATGACAATTGAGATGCTGCAAATGGTGCGAAACAAATGGCAACATTCGGACTGTAACTACTGATGGAAGCTGACTAATTGATTCAATGTAAGACATCGTCTGAAAGTTGCGTTACAATATTGTCTCAGAGTAGTTGTGCTGCCATATCGAGGCAAAATTTCTAAACGAGTCGACGCAGTGTCGTCGCGTCCATTACTGTCAAGAGATATGCCAGTGAGTGTCATGGGTTGCAACGACATCAGCTTCAAGCAGACCACGGAAGACAGTAACATGATAATATCTTTGACTTACTAATCCACCTGGCATGTTTAAAAAAACTGAATGTTATCCATTGGTGCCTTGCTGTTGTGACTCAGACTATAGAATCTTATCTTCTGCCAGTTGATTATCTGAGCAAAGGGGATATCATTTTGTTCATATTCTGCCAGTTGTTGTTTGAGTATTTTTGTTGTTGTTGTTGCCCTGTGTCTTTTTAAATGTATCAATTGGTTATATTACTTTGATTTTTTTTATTTGTATTTTTAAAATGTGTCAATTATTATCTGTTAATAATGACACGATTTATGAAGTGAAGTTTAAATTTATTTCCATTAAATCTCTGTGAATTTGTCAACAGGAATTGGAATAAATTACCAAGAAAAATTTTGAATAATTTACCAAAAACACTGGAATTTAAAGTTGAAATTTGTGGAGAGTAAAAGTAGGTGGCTAAAGGAAAGGGAGAAAATGGATGTGTAGAGATGTTACCACTGGAGCATGCGCTCCATCCCAATTAAATTAAATTGTTATTTTATTCATTAAAAGCAGTATCATGCCTTCCACCACAGGTGGGCACAGTTAATCCAAACGTTAACTTCGTTAATCATTATTCCGCTACTTAAAAAGTTAACTTCGATAATCGTTAAAACGTTAAATGTTTATAAATTTAACGCAAGTTAAAGTTATCCGTTAAAAGTTAACTAGTCAAAAGTTGTACTGATGTATTAGTATTATAGTACGGTAGGTATAACTGCTCTCTATCTCAAGGTGTTATGTACCATGATGCAAGTGTGGATTTATTTATAAAAATTAACAAATTGTGGTTACGCTATCTTCACAACAACGAAGTGGTATTCCTGTCTGTTTTTATCTTTGTTGAGACTGTGATCAACATAACACTTGCAAATTGTCTTACGAGAGGTACTCGTGACTTTATATAAAAAAAGTAGTAAAAAAAAAACAAAACATGAATGCAGAATGAAAAGCAACAATATTATAGAAAACAAGTTGGACTGGGACACCTGAATATGTGAAAACTGCGACCAGTGAAATTTGCGGCCAACCTAAAATCTACGACCAATGCCTGTTACGGTTCCTTTAGACGACCCGGCCTGGTTTCACTAAATCATGGCCTGCATGTTTTTACGTGAACAAATAGAACGGAAGTTAGTCAGCGACATCCTTTTACATTACACGGCCGAAACTGCCAAACTAGCTTTTACTTATATTTTTTTTTTAATTTTTTTTAAAAAAAGACACACAAATGTTTGGAATTAAAATTGCACATCAACTTTTTCGTAACTTACGTATTATTTCTTTGAATTTTTTCGCACTGGTTACTGAAAGTTGAGTTTTTTGCTGATCTGCAACACTGTTTGCAGACTCCAGTGCGATACTAACTATCGATCAGGCGGCCGGTCATCCACTGGCACAGAATTTCGTCCGAGTAATGCCCGATTTGACGGCCGAACAGTTTGTCCGATTAACCTCTTCCGACACACACTGCCGATCCGTCGCTGTTGCTTCAACACCAACTGAACGCGATGTTTTTACTAAACGTATAATAACGACTTACATTTTGTAATAATAAAAAAAACTTTGTAGATCCTTGGGCCTGACCTTAGATGCGCACCCTCCCTTGCAAATAATATGAAATTTCATTTTGCATTTTAGAGCAATTTTCTTACTAAAAACAAACATCTGAAATTTTTATTAGACTACAGAAAATATTGCTGTATCGTATATGCAAATATATTGATCTGGAGAGATAAAAATGAAAAAAATGAAGGTTTTCAATACAATATATTAACAATTAATATGGTACAAACACAAAATTTAAATCCATGTCTGTGTTACCAAATATGCGAAAATCTCTATGTAAATTTTAAAAATGAAAATCTAATTTTAAATGAACATATTTTAAAAAGCAAGATGTACTGTAAGAAGCAAGCAAAGTTTATCCCAACTAAAAACAAATATATCATTTTCCCAAAGATCGAAAACTTAAAATGAAGGTGAAGTGTCAAATAACTTGATATAAAATCTAAAGAAATGTATTCACGTTGCTTTTGTCTCTACCCCCTTCCCACCCACGCACACACACACTCGTAGCACATAGCTTTTTTTCCCTATCGATTCCAGAAGAATTTGGACTGTTTTCTATCGTAAATTACATACGGAGATAATATTAAATGTCGGAAACATATATTTACATTCTCTTGAGTGTTATGAACCTCATTTTAACTGTGACAATAATACGAATGAAAAACAACGTGGCCTGGTTCGGAACCCCTCCCACGTAGCCCAATGTAGCTTTCCAGCCAACCCCCCCCCCCCCCACGACCGAGCTACGTGGTTTATGGACGGTCCCTCTGAAGTATAGCAAAGGGTATAGCTATTGCGTGTCATTGCCATTTTCTTAATATCCTTGTTATAAACCATGTAAAATCTTGTTCTGTTACGTTAACATATTTCCATGTTGTCATAGCACATTTTCTTTCATAACATAATGATCTCATTATGTATGGCAGGGGTGTTGTTTTGCAACTTTTAATTGTTAACGATGTTTACAAATTAATACACCTCATTAAAGATAATAATGTTGATTTGTCAATAAGATAGGATATGACGCTTTTTATTTTATTTACGTTTGCAGAATTCACAATATAAAATAGTCACGCCACCGGCGTTACGCCGCCGCCGGCTGAAAATGCTCGGCGCGCCACCGCCAAGATTTTAGCAGGCGGCGCCCACTACTACACCGAACATAGCGTGGCGCACAGTTCAACAAACGAAAAGACGTCAACAACCTATGTAACGGACTAAAGTTAACGGAAGTCCAATTTAACGGAAGTTAAGAAGACCGTTAATGATTTTTTAGGTTAACTTAAAAGTTAAATTTTCGCAATTTTTTTAACTTCGTTAATTAACGATTAACGGATTAACTGTTTTGTGCCCAGCTGTGCCTTCCACCAATTATATTTCGTTATGTCCATTAATTATGCAAAAGGATTATTTTAAAATAAACTAATTACTATGCCACTCATTATCTCCGAGGAAACGAAACCAAATAAGGTAAGTGTACAAAATTATTATATTCATATTCTTAAAGAGTAATTTTAGTCTGCATCATTGTAAAATGATCAAGTGGTAACCACTACAGTCAGAACCCTCAGGCTACTCCCCGAAATCACTTTCCTACCCAAAATACAAAGTTCTGAATTGGCCTACACATGTGTTACGGGTACCTGACGATTCCTGGGTCTCAATCTCAGGTAATGCTTACCTCCGTATTCATCACTCCAGATATTTGTGGCATTTATCATTGGCCTGTTCTACCAAATCTTTGCAAGATTTTCCCTGAAACTTTTCCTTAGGTCAACATACCTATTTACAGGCTGAGTCAAAAAGGATTGTACTTCTGTGGAATTATATAGATATTTGTTGAAATAAATTACAGAATCGTTAGATGTGTAATTTTGTAGCAAACAAACTCAAGTTTAATGCATCACCAGGAGCGCCAGCGTAGTGCACAGTTAAAATAGCTACTTTCGCTGGTGTGGAGTGTGTTTTGATTTCATGAAACGAACTCTGCAACAACTGTTCGGCATAAATTTCGAACAGAATACGCTAAAGAACCTCCAAGCAGGCCTACAGTTTACTCTTGGCACAAAGTTAGTGTGTTTTGTGACCTTAGCAAATTGAAAGGGTATTTCCCTTTTTTCTTCATGGAGAACGTTGTCACTGGCATTGTGTATCTGGATAAGCTTGAAATCTTTTTAACACCACAGATCGATGAAGATGACCGAGATGGAATGGTTTACTACCAGCAAGACAGTGCCGCACCCCATTTCCTCGCGGAAGTTCGAGGTTTCCTCGATAATCGCTTCCTAGGTCGGTGGATTGGTCGTGAAGGGCCAATCACATGGCCAACTCACTGCCCAGACTTGACACCACTGGATTTATTTCTCTGGTGTTTCATTAAATATCGTGTGGATGTTCCTCTCCTACAGGACCCTACCGACCTGAAAAATTGAATCTACACTGCCGTTGCACAAGTTATGACCGATTTGCTGCAACCAGTGTGGGAAGAAATTGATTACCGGTGGGACAAATGGTAGTTACATCGAACCAAAATGACACATGACACTTGACACTTTTATGTAAAACTTGAGGTTGTTTGCTACAAAAAAACACATCTAGAAATTCTGCAAGTTATCTCAATAAATTTCTATATCATTCCAAAGTTGTAATAATAATTTACTACTTCCACTTTTCTTAGTTGACCTTTAAGCTAGATTTCTGTTTCTTGATCAATTACCAAAAGTTTGTACTTCCTGAGGTTGATCTCTAATCCAAAGGCTGAACTTATGTCCTTTACCTAGCGTCTTCAAATATGAACTAAAACGTGGATAAATGAACCTACAAATAGAAACAACGCTTCGTTTAAACTGAATCATTATTTTTCTCGAGTTAAAAGTGTAGTAAAAGACAGAAATATTGGATTTTATATTTTTTTTGTCTAGAGATAAAATGGTGCAAAACAAGGGACAAATTTTAACGAGGAAGAAACTAAAAAGCTTGCTGTTCATTTGAGTAAATGTATGAGCCGACTTGTTTTTTTCTGGCTTGAGGAAATATGATTAGAAAAGTTTCATGATGTAGTATGGTCAAC